>CM038682.1:309596933-309953196 GCA_021605205.1 Aegilops longissima
TTGCTGGCTCTGTGCTTACCCTACGCTCCCATTGTTCGCTAGGTGGTAAAGGAGCACCTCTGCGATTGTTATCGCCGGGTCACCGGATGTGTACCTCGACGGGTGAAGCCGAAAGCTAGCGTTCTTAAGGGAATATTCGATCGGTGAACTGAAAGATGATTTTAACTATTTATTCATCTGCCCCAGATGATTTTATGCTTTCTTAGCAGTTTTGACATGCACTTTAGGGCATGCATCCCAAATGAAAGGAACCCTTAACGGAACTATTCTCCCGAAGATGTTTCTTACTACCCATGTAATATAACATAACTAGTTGGGCACTTGTCCGACATACAGCAATAATGACCCCTATGCCTTGTCTCCATGAATACCCGGTTCTTATATAACCACGAAGGTATTCGGACACACTCCGGACTATTGGGTCCCGAGGTCGGGCTTAAAAGGTCCGCTATGACAAACGATCTACAATCCGCTAGAAGACATTTTCATGTCATATTTAATTACATAGTCAACTCGACTCATTGTATTCCTCCTCAATGCCATCTAATAGGCTATCTAATTTACAATCTTGCACGGAGTACTTGGCGGCCAATTCAACTTGGCCGTACACTGCTTTACAGGATCTCCTTCCCATCAGTCCCACAGTCCGACCTCGCCACGTGGTTTGGGTCACCTTCGTGTACCGCGTCTTCACCATGGCCCAGCCTCCTGGCGCCTCGACGGCAGCCGATATCTTCCATAGTCGGAAGCGCCGCCGTGCTCCTTGAAGCCGCTCTGCCAGCTCTCCAATGCCTTCAGAGGAGATAGATGGCCACAAGGCCTAGCCGACGCCTTTCATCACCGCCGAACTCGTTCGTGGAGTCAGCGCAGATTCGGGAAGAAGATCACCCAAGAACTAGGCATCTCCTCTTCCGGACGACCTGTGAGCAAACCTACATACATGTTTATGTTAGTCGCCTTCCTCGTCGAACTCTTTCAAAGTTCGCCAAGCACTTATTGAAAATGCCGCGACAAGCCGCCGATTCTCCTTCTGAGTCGGATAACTGGGCACGAACATCCTATAGTTCCTCACCCAGTTGGGTGTTGGCATCTTGGAGGTTATTTTTATCCCGCCGCACCTCGTAAGCACGCCTCGCCGCCTTTAGCTAGCGCAGGAGTTGTTGCTTGTCCGGATCTAGTCCGCGCCATCTGCAATATTATTGTCGATTTACACACGCCGCACTTCCTAACTTATTTATCTTTTGAAGCATATATTACGGAGGGGTCTCTGTGGCTCCCCTCAGAGCGGCTAGTGCGGCCTCAAGTTGGGCCTTGCATTCTTCAAGCTCTGGGACAGTCGGGTATTCTTTTTGTAAGATCTGCATAACAAATGATCCTTAAATCAGTTATTCTAACTATTTTAAGTCTCGAGGGCTCTTGGCATATATAATCATCAAATTTCCTTACCGTGTGTCCTTTACATCTTTGCTCCGTGGCTCGCTAGACCATCTTGAGCGGCACGGAGGTGCGCATCTCCGAATTGAAGGCATTCAAGGCCTCTTGGGAGAAACATGCGCCACGAAGAACTGTCCGGCGGCGCCTGTGATTCATGGCGCTTTCCACCTCGAAGTTGGTGGCGGACAATCTGTCGGCATCCTCTGTCGGAGGAGCATCCGACGCACGCCTCGTGCTCGCCTCCGCTTCCGGACCCGGCTTTGGAGCCCGGCCGGCGGAGGTTCGATTGGCAATCTCTCCGGACTCAGTCTGGCGAGCGCTCCTTTTCCTGAAAGGAGCACCAGCGTTAGTACACCTCTCCGGAATCAATCCTGGGAATATGGTGACACGACATACTGTTGCGGCGGAGTTTCGATCCGGACCGCACTTCTTTTTAGCTTGGGGCCGTCGCCCTTGTTGGCCAGCCGCCGCGAGCTCGGCTTCCTGCCTCGAAGGTACCCCCTGCGAAACACCATTGGTATACGATGATCAAGAAATAAGCACGGATAGGTCATTATCAGAGTATTGGGACCTCGATCTCAGTTACCTATGAGGCTGGAAGTATTCCGGGGTAATCAGCCGTAATGGCAACCAAAGCATTGTCGATGCTAAGTTGATGGAACACCCCGTCGATCAACTCCACCTTTATATCCGGATCCTCTTCGGAGGATGGATCGAGGGACCGTTCCGGATCCTCAGGTTGTGGGGGTGGGCTGTGTATCTTCTCCACGGCCCGGCGCAGTTCCTGTGTAGAAACCATGAAATGAGATATTTAACCACGGGAACATGGATCGGACAGGCCACTAAGGTGTTTGCTTACCCAACTTTGAGGATTATTCGAAGAAAACTCGTTCAGTGGATTGACGCGGAGAAAATCCTCCTCCTCCCCTTTATACATGGTAGACAAGGTCTTCACCAGTTCGGTGACCGATCCCGGCCCTTTGCGGCCATGGCGGGTGGCATCGTCCTCCCCGTTGAAATCCCACATGGGGTGGCCCCTATATTGGAGCGGCTGCACTCCCCTCATAATGCAGATTGCCATGACTCCCGGCATGGTCAATCCGGCATGAGCCAGTAATCTTATTCGGCTCATCAAGTAAAGGACATCCCGGTCATTTTCCCTCTGGGGGCTCCGCGGGCGCCAACTTAGGCGCTTCTTCAGAGGAGCATTGCTAAACACCGGAAGGCCGATCCGAACAGGTCCTAAGCGGGACGTCCTCCATGTAAAACCATTCAAGGCCCGGTCTTGGACGCCTTCTTCGGGTTCCAGATAGATATCCGGTCCCAGCGATGCGCCATAGTTCGCTCCGCCCACTTGATATATTGACCCCTCATGAGAACGGGGCACTAGGCGAATAATCTCTTCCACAGCGCAAAATGAGCCTCAATGCCCAAGAACAGTTCGCAAAGGGCCACGAAGCCCTTGACGTGTAAAATGGAGGCATGCGTAAGGTGGTGCAACCGAGGCCATAGAACTCCAAGAGCCCCTGAGAAACGGATGAATTGGAAATCCGAGTCCTCTTACTAGATAAGAGATGAAGCATACCCGCCTCCTTTATAGGGATTGGGGACACTCTCCGCTTGCTTTCCGCCCTTGTAGGTGGCAAGTCCGCTCGAACGGAACCATGAAGGCCGGGGAAGAAATCCTTGGTTTGGAGTATAACTAGCTCGCTATATGGGATCGAGCATCTCTCCCAATTTCAGCCGAGGGCTGGGAGCGCGAGAGGAGGAGCCACGTCGATTGTCCATGATGGAATGGGTTTTTGTCTGAGGCGCCCGATGAAAGCTATGGAGGGAGGATGGTGTGACTCAGATCTAGATCCTCGCCCCTTTATGGGCGGCTCATTTCTTGCAGCTAGGGGGTAAGTATAAAATACCACGGCCAGCATTCATTCAAGCACGTGGAAGATGGCCATTATTGGGCGTAGAAGCCAAGGAGCGCAGCATTTATCGAAGCCGGACACTATTCGACAAGTATATGGAATTTGGAGAAGAACCCGCCTCGCAATGCCGAAGACAATCAACGCGCCGGACTCATCGTCATTGAAGCCTAGTTCGGGGGCTACTGAGGGAGTCCCGGATTAGGGGGTGTTCGGATAGCCGAACTATCACCGTTGGCCGGACTCCTAGACTATGAAGATACAAGATTGAAGACTTCGTTCCGTGTCCGGATGGGACTTTCCTTGGCGTGGAAGGCAAGCTTGGCGATACGGATATGTAGATCTCCTACCATTGTAACCGACTTTGTGTAACCCTAACCTATCTGGTGTCTATATAAACCGGAGGGTTTTAGTTCGTAGGACGAACAACAATCATACCATAGGCTAGCTTCTAGGGTTTAGCCTCTACGATCTCGTGGTAGATCAACTCTTGTACTACCCGTATCATCAATATTAATCAAGAAGGAGTAGGGTATTACCTCCATCGAGAGGGCCCGAACCTGGGTAAAAACATCGTGTCCCTTGTCTCCTGTTACCATCCGCCTAGACGCACAGTTCAGGACCCCCTACCGGAGATCCGCCGATTTTGACACCGACACCCATGTTCCGCCTCGAGACAACGGTGCTCCGCCCCGAAAGTCCTCTCCTTATTTTTTCTAGGTCAAAATGACTTATATACCAGAAGATGGGCATCGGAGCTGGGGCTGGGTGAGCACAACCCACCAGGGCGCGCCCTGGTGTCTTGTGCTCACCATGGTGGCCCTCTCTGGTACTTATTGGCTCCAATATTCCTCATATATTCCATAAAAATTCTCCGTAAAGTTTCAGCTTGTTTGGAGTTGTGCAGAGTAGGTAGCCTGACGTAGCTTTTCCAGGTCCATATTTTCAGTTGCCGGAATTCTCCCTCTTTGTGTATACCTTGCATATTATGAGAGAAAAGCCATTAGAATTACTCCAAAAAGCATTATTATGCATAAAAACATCATAAATAACAGTAAGAAAACATGATGCAAAATGGACGTATCAAGGCATCATGGGATCGTATTTCTCTGATGTGCTACTTTCCAAATTGAGAGAAGGTACAATTACCTCATCATGTTCTACTTTCCTCCCATTCACTTCTTTCGAAAGAAACTCCTTCTCTAGAAATGTTCCATTCTTGGCAACAAAGATCTTGCCTTCGGATCTGTGGTAGAAGGTGTACCCAATTGTTTCCTTAAGGTATCCTATGAAGATGCACTTCTCCGATTTGGGTTCGGGCTTATCACGCTGAAGCCTTTTGACATAAGTGCCGCAACCCCGAACTTTAATAAACGACGGCTTAGGTTTCTTGCCAAACCACAGTTCATACGGTGTCGTCTCAACGAATTTAGACGGTGCCCTATTTAACGTGAATGCAGTTGTCTCTAATGCATAACCCCGAAATGATAGTGGTAAATCGGTAAGAGACGTCATAGAAAGCACCATATCTAATAAAGTACGGTTACGACGTTCGGATACACCATCACGCTGTGGTGTTCCAGGTGGCGTGAGTTGTGAAACTATTCCACATTATTTTAAATGAATGCCAAACTCGTAACTCAAACATTTGCCTTCGCGATCAGATCGTAGAAACATTATTTTCTTGTTACGATGATTCTCCACTTCACTCTAAAATTCTTTGAACTTTTCAAATGTTTCAGACTTGAGTTTCATTAAGTAGATATACCCATATCTACTCAAATCATCTGTGAAGGTCAGAAAATAACGATACCCGCCGCGCGCCTCAATACTCATCGGATCGCATACATCAGTATGTATTATTTCCAATAAGTCATTGGCTCGCTCCATTGTTCCGGAGAACGGAGTTTTAGTCATCTTGCCCTTGAGGCATGGTTCACAAGTATCAAATGATTCATAATCAAGTGATTCCAAAAGCCCATATGTATGGAGTTTCTTCATGCGCTTTACACCAATATGACCTAAACGGCAGTGCAACAAGTATGTTACACTATCATTATCAACTTTGCATCTTTTGGCATCAATATTATGAATATGTGTATCACTATGATCGAGATTCAATAAACCATTCACATTGGGTGTATGACCATAGAAGGTTTTATTCATGTAAATAGAACAACAATTATTCTTTGACTTAAATGAATAACCGTATTGTAATAAACATGACCAAATCATATTCATGCTCAACGCAAACACCAAACAACATTTATTTAGGTTCAACACTAATCCCGAAGGTAGAGGGAGTGTGCGATGGTGATCGTATCAACCTTGGAATCATTTCCAACACACATTGTCACCTTGCTTTTAACTAGTCTCTGCAACTCCTATTTCCAGTTACTAATATTAGCAACTAAACCGGTATCAAATACCCAGGGATTACTTTGAACACTAGTAAAATACACATCAATAACATGTATATCAAATATACCTTTGTTCACTTTGCCATCCTTCTTATCCGCCAAGTTTTTTTTGGGGGCAGTTCCTCTTCAAGTGACCATTTCCTTCGCAGTAGAAGCACTCAGTTTCACGCTTGGGTCCAGCTTTGGGCTTTTTCATGGGAGTGGCAACTTGCTTGCCATTCTTCTTGAAGTTCCCTTTCCTTCCCTCGCCCTTTTCGTTGAAACTAGTGGTCTTTTTTAACCATCAACACTTGATGCTCTTTCTTGATTTCTACCTTCACCGATCTCAGCATCGCGAAGAGCTTGGGAATCGTTTTTTTGTCATCCCTTGCATATTATAGTTCATCACGAAGTTCTAGTAGCTTGGTGATAGTGACTAGAGAACTCTGTCAATCACTATCTTATCTGGAAGATTAACTCCCACTTTATTCAAGCGATTGTAGTACCCAAACATTCTGAGCACATGCTCACAGGCTGAGCTATTCTCCTCCATCTTGTAGGCAAAGTATTTGTGAGAGGTCTCATACCTCTTGACACGGGCATGAGTCTGAAATACCAATTTCAGCTCTTGGAACATCTCATATGTTCTGTGGTGTTCAAAACGTTTTTGAAGTCCTGGTTCTAAGCTGTAAAGCATGGCGCACTAAACTATCAAGTAGTCATCATACGAGCTTGTCAAACTTTCATAACGTCTGCTTTTGCTCCTCCAATAGGTCTGTCACCTAGCGGTGGATCAAGGACATAATTCTTCTGTGCAGCAATGAGGATAATCCTCAGATCACGGACCCAGTCCACATCATTGCTACTATCATCTTTCTACTTATTTTTCTCTAGGAACATATCTAAAATAGGGGAGCTATATCGCGAGCTATTGATCTACAACATAGATCTGCAAATACTATCAGGACTAAGTTCATGATAAATTAAGTTCAATTAATCAAATTACTTAAGAACTTAAATAGACATCCTTCAAGTCATCTAAGTGATATGTGATCCAAATCAACTAACCCATGTCCGATCATCACGTGAGATGGGGTAGTCATCAAAGGTGAACATCTCTATGTTGATCATATCTATTATATGATTCACGTTCGACCTTTCGGTCTCCAATGTTTCGAGGCCATGTCTGTACACGTTAGGCTCGTCAAGTTTAACCCAAGTATTCCGCATGTGCAAAACTGTCTTGCACCCGTTGTATGTGAACGTAGAGTTTATCGCACCCGATCATCACATGGTGTCTCAACACGACGAACTGCAGCAACAGTGCATACTCAGGGAGAACACTTTTACCTTGAAATTTAGTTAAGGGATCATCTTATAATGCTACCGCCATACTAAGCAAAATAAGATGCATAAAAGATAAACATCACATGCAATCAAAATATGTGACATGATATGGCCATCATCATCTTGTGCTTTTGATCTCCATCTCCAAAGCATCATCATGATCTCCATCGTCACTGGCTCGACACCTTGATCTCAATCATTGCGTCGTGGTCGTCTTGCTAACTATTGCTTCTACAACTATCGCTAACGCATAGTGATAAAGTAAAGCAATTACATGGCGTTTGCATTTCATACAATAAAGAGACAACCATAAGGCTCCTGCCAGTTGCCGATAACTTTTACAAAACATGATCATCTCATACAATAACGTATATCACATCATGTCTTGACCATATCACATCACAACATGCCCTGCAAAAACAAGTTAGACGTCCTCTACTTTGTTGTTGCAAGTTTTACGTGGCTGCTACAGGCTTCTAGCAAGAACCGTTCTTACCTACGCACAAAACCACCATGGTGTTTCATCAAGTTTGCTGTTTTAACCTTCTTCAAGGACCGGCCGTAGTCAAATTCGATTCAACTAAAGGAGGAGAAACAGACACCCGCCAGCCACCTTTATGCAAAACTAGTTGCATGTCTGTCGGTGGAACCGGTCTCATGTACGTGGACATGTAAGGTTGGTCCGGGCCGCTTCATCCCACAATACCGCCGAATCAAAATAAGATGTTGGTGGTAAGCAGTATGACTATCACCATCCACAACTCTTTGTGTTCTACTCGTGCTTATCATCTACGCATAGACCTGGCTCATGATGCCACTGTTGGGAATCGTTGCATGGAAAACAAAAAAAATTCTATGCACACGCAATGATCTATCCATGGAGATGCATAGCAATGTGGGGAGAGTGTGTCTACGTACCCTTGTAGACCGTAAGCGGAAGCGTTTTAACAATGCAGTTGATGTAGTCGAACTTCTTCTAGCTCTGACCTATCAAGCACCGAACGTACGGCACCTCCGAGTTCTGCACACGTTCAGCTCGGTGACGTCCCTTGCCTTCTTGATCCAGCAAGACGTAGAGGTAGTAGATGAGTTCTGACAGCATGACGGGGTGGCGACGGTGATGGTGAAGTGATCCTCGCAGGGCTTCACCTAAGCACCATGAAAATATTGAAGGAAATATGCCCTAGAGGCAATAATAAAGTTGTTACTTTATATTTGCTTATTCATGATAAAGGTTTGTTATTCATGCTAGAATTGTATTGATCGGAAACCTTAATACATGTGTGAATACATAAACAAACAACGTGTCCCTAGTGAGCCTCTACTAGACTAGCTCGTTGATCAAAGATGGTTAAGGTTTCCTAACCATGGACATGACCGAATCACATAACTCATAGAATATCGTCATCGAACGTTAAGCGTACGGACCCTACGGGTTCGAGAACTATGTAGACATGATTGAGACACCTCTCCGGTCAATAACCAATAGCGGAACCTGGATGCCCATATTGGCTCCTACATATTCTACAAAGATCTTTATCGGTCAAACCGCTATGATGACATACGTAATTCCCTTTGTCCATCGGTATGTTACTTGCCCGAGATTCGATCGTCGGTATCTTCATACCTAGTTCAATCTCGTTATCGGCAAGTCTCTTTACTCGTTCCATAATACATCACCTCGTGACTAACTCCTTAGTCGTTTGCTTGCAAGCTTATGATGTGTATTACCGAGAGGGCCCAGAGATACCTCTGCGATTCTCGGAGTGACAAATCCTAATCTTGATCTATGCCAACTCAACAAACACCTTCGGAGATACCCGTAGATCATCTTTATAATCACCCAGTTACGTTGTGACGTTTGATAGCACACAAGGCATTCCTTCGGTATCCGGGAGTTGCATAATCTCATAGTCGAAGGAATATGTATTTGACATGAAGAAAGCAATAGCAATAAAACTGAATGATCATAATGCTAAGCTAACGGATGGGTCTTGTCCATCACATCATTCTCCTAATGACGTGATCCCGTTATCAAATGACAACTCATGTCCATGGTCAGGAAACCTTAACCATCTTTGATCAACGAGCTAGTCATAGAGGCTCACTAGGGACACGATGTTTGTTTTATATATTCATACATGTATTTAGGTTTCCGATGAATACCAATCTAGCATGAATAATAAACCTTTATCATGAATAAGGAAATATAAAATAACAACTTTATTATTACCTCTAGGGCATATTTCCTTTAGATTAGCACTTTCAAAATAGTGGGAACTTCACGATAAAATCCGCGTCCCCAACTGAAAGGATCGATATGGTTGACTAGAGGAGGGGGTGAATAGCGAGCTACCATTTTTAGCTCTTTTAGTCAAATTAGGGTTAGCAACAAGATAGGTTGTCTAGATATGCAACTAGGTGGACAACCTATATGATGAGCTCAACAACAACAACACTAGCAAGCAAATGATACAACACAAGATTAGCTTGCACAAAGTAAAGGTAAGAGATAAGCAGAAGTGAAGTCGATGGAGACGAGGATGTGTTATCGAAGTTCATTTCCTTTGGGGGGGGGGGGTATGTCTCCGTTGGAGTGGTGTGGAGGCATAATGCTCCCCAAGAAGCCACTAGGGCCACCGTATTCTCCTCACGCCCTCGCGCAATGCAAGATTTTGTGATTCCACTAGTGGTGCCCTTGAAGGCGATTACCAAACCTTTACAAACAAGGTTGGGGCTCTCTATACAACTGAATTGGAGGCTCCCAACACCACCACAAAGCTTCACCACAATGGAATGTGGCTCTGAGGTGACCTCTTCCATCTAGGGCGCCCAAACTCCCAAGAGTAACAAGATCTGCAATGGATTAGTGGAAGGAATCAAATATCTCTTGGTGGAAATTTAGATCGAGGCCCTCTCAAGCAAACCCTGGAGAATCAACAAGATTTGATGGCTAGGGAGAGAGATCGGGCGAATTTAATCCTCGCAAGTAAGGAGTTCAAGGGGATTGACGACTCTCTTGTCCGTGTTGGGTGCAAGTATTTTGTTTTGTGTGTGTAGGTGCTGAATACAAGAGTTTGCGTGGTTCTCCTATTAGTTTCATAACCTTGGTTTTCTCTGAGGGAAATACTTATCTCTACTGTACTGCTTCACCCCTCCTATTTGGGGAAATCCAATGCAATTTACAAGTAGCACTGGTAGCTTTGTTGTTCCTGCAAATGGTCTTTCGGGTGGCCTTTGGCTTGTTTGGACAGATGAAGTTCAAGTTACTATCAAGTACTCTAACTGATATGTTATCTTAGTTGTTGATGTGCATATAGATACTAATCTCAAGTTTCTGCTAGTTTGTGTGTATGGTGATCCTCATCATCGTCACACCAAGATGATTTGGGAACATATTTCCACTTTTCTGCATGATAATCTCGGTAAGCCCGTTGTCTGCTTAGGTGATTTAAACAACATCATGTGTGATGGGGATACCACCTCCACCAATGTTTATCACTATCGTATGTGTACCTTTAATGGCTACGTTAAACAATGTGGTCTCTTTGATCTTGGTTTTAGTGGGCCTGACTATAATTGGATGAACAAGCGTTTCTCTTCAGCCCTTGTGTTTGAAAGGCTTGACCGTTGTCTTGCAAATGCCGAATGGTGTGATGTGTTTCCTAATACAAATGTTTTTAATCTTCCAATTATTCTTAGTGATCATGCGCCCATTCTTGTTTCCACCGAGTCTCAATTTCTTAGGCCGAAGCTCAATTTTAAATTTGAAAACTGGCAGACCATGGAAGAAGACTTCCAAAATGTCGCAAAATCTGCTTGGTGCTCCTCTATTAATCAATATTTCTGGCCTAGGACAACTAACCTTGCAGGCACTCTTAAGAAATGGTGCAAAAAGAAAAAAACAATCCAGCAACAGCTAGCTACACTTCAAGATCAAATAAGTTCGATCCAAAAGCAACCGATTCAAGACCAAGACCATTGCTTGGAGGTAAAACTTGTTTCTCAATATGAATAAAATATGACCAAGGTCCCAAAATTTCATAGGCAGCGAGCTAAGAAGCATTGGGAAGTGTGCAGAGACAAGAACACCTTGTTTTTTTTCAAAATGTGGTACTCAAACGTAATCAACGTAACCGAATCATTTCCATTAAAGATGTGCATGGCAACAATCTTGTTGACTCGGATGATATTGATCATGAGTTTGTTCGTTACTTTAAAACAATTTTCCAGTCTTCAAGTTCTAACAGTGGCAGGACATTCTTGAGCACTTCTTGTCCACACGATGCGCATGATTTCAACAATTCTATTCCGGACAAGCAGGAAATTTGGGAGATCCTCAAGACTATGAAGAAATATGCATCTCCAAGCCATGATGGGTTCAATGTAGCGTTCTATACCTTGGGCTGGAGTTGGATTGGAGACGATGTAACTAACCTAGTTAAAGACTTCTACATCACATGTATCCTCCCTCCTAGCCTTACTGACACCAATATTGCTCTCATTCCTACGAAGCTGGTTTGCCATTTGCCATCAGACTCTAGACCCATCAGTCTTTGTAATTTCTTTTATAGAATAATTGCAAAATCCTTAGCTAATAGATTGAAAGAGCACTTGCCTGATTATATTCATCCTTCCCAACAAGCATTCATCGAGGGAAGACACATTAGCAACAATATCATTGTTGCTCAGCAAATTGCTCACTCGTTCTCTCTTGCTTCATGGGATGGCCTGGATTTCATGCTCAAAATCGATTAGCCAAAGCTTTTTATAGAATTGATGGCATTTCATTGCTTCGGCTCTTGCTCGTAAGGGTCTTCATCACCATCTCATAAACCTTGTCCATCCATGTATCTCTTCGTCGACTTTCTCGATTATCACTAATGGCCAATCTTTTGCTCGCTTTAAAAGTAGCAGAGGCATTAGGCAGGGATGCCCCTTGTCCCCAACTCTTTTTGTCTTTGCAATAAATGAACTCTCTCTGTTGCTTTAGGATGCTCTACAGTCCAATCACTTGTCAAGTATCTCTCTTGGTCCGAATTGCCCTCCAGTTCATTCTTTGATGTTTGCAGATGATCCGCTTGTTTGTGGCAAAGCTAACATGCCGGAAGTAGGTGCCATATCTCAAATATTACATCAATGTTGCCAAGGCTCGGGGCAGCTCCCCAGCTGAAGCAAATCTGGTGTTATGTTTAGTAAAAGGTTGATATGCAGGTCAAGCAAGATATCAAGAGAATCTTCTTGGTCTCAGATATTGACTATAACACCATTCATTTGGGCCATCCTCTCATCCTTCCTGCAAAAGACAGATCTGCAACTTACAATTTTGTTTATGATAAATTCAAATCTAGGTTAAGTGCTTACAAAGCCAACATGCTTTCACATGCTGCTAGACTAACACTTTTTAAATCTGTTTTCTCATCTATCCCTATCTACTATATGTCCAATGTCCTCTTCTCAAAAAAGTTTATAGAGAAACTCACGACCATTATAAGAAACTTTTTGTGGACAAATGTGAAGGAAGATCAAGTTGCAGGAAGTCTTTGTCTTAGAGCTTGGGCTAATGTTTGTATGGAAAAAAATTGATGGCGTGGGAGTTAGAAATTTGCAGGCTATTAATCAAGGACTAATACTTTTGGTGGCTTGGAGGTTAGCAAAGGAACCCCAAAGTCATCTTGCCCTCATCCTCAAGGCGAAGTACCATAGTGACACATCCATTTGGAGAACTAAGCCAAATATACCAAAATCTGCATTTTGGATACCAATTCTCAAGGTGAGACCTCTTCTGATTTCAGCCTCATTTTACCAAATTGTTGACGGCAATAGCTCCATCTGGAGTTCCCCTTGGTTCTCTCAATGGCAAAGTATTTATGATAATTTGATTATTCAACAATCTCTTTTTGTTTATCCTGCTACGGTTAAGGACCTTTGGATTCCGAACTAGAAAACTTGGAACGTGGATTTAATCAACTATTTGTTCACTTCACATACTGCCATGTTGTTCTGCAAACTCCAATTATTAATTCTTCGAGGCAGGATGTCCTTCTTTGGAAACTAACACCTGCACGTGCTTGCTCTCCAAAAAGTGCTTTCAAACATTGTTTCAATAATCTTGGTCTACCGGCTAACCAGAGACCAAAAATAGTTCCCCGACAGATTGTTGCTCTTCTTAGTCAGGGATGGCAAGAAAAACAAATGATGCCAAGAGTTCAAACTTTTTCTTGGAGGCTTCTTCACCGAACTCTTCCCACTGGTAAAAGGGCAAGTAAGTTCTCCAAACATATTGTAGAAGAATGTGTTAGATGTGCTACTTTAGAAGATGAAATGCACATGTATTTTCTATGCCATTTCTCTAAAACTGCATGGTTCTCCTCTCCTTGGTTCATTAGAACAGAGGCCATTGCAGCAAATCATCATTCAACTCCTCAAATAATTCAGGCTTTGCTCACTTCGACTCATCCCCATATCAAAGTCACTAGTTTATACACTTTTTTGTGGTCTATTTGTAAGGCAAGAAATGATGCTCTATTTGGTAGAAAATTTTGCAAACCATAGCAGGTGTTCTCTGTAGCCAATGCAATCATGCAGGACTCGAAGCTTGAAGATATGTTTTTGACTCCTCACGAACATCGCTCCACTCGCTCGGCAGACCAACAGGTAGTGCCACAACGGGATATTTTTCTGCTTGCGCGTAATGCCATCTTCTGTGATGCTGCTTGGAAAAATGAAGGAAATGTCCAATCATCTCCAGTGGGCATTGGCATCATCACCCAAACTGGAGGCAATCAACATTGCCAACAACTGCATGTCTCTCCTCTGTTTCCACCAGCATCGACTCCCCTCCAGGCTGAAGCATTTGGATTGCATCTTGCTGCCATGCTAGCTGAAGCACTTCATTTACAAGAACCATATTTCTACACGGATAGTTTTGTCTTGGCATCGCCAACAAAGGCGACATGCATCTTCAAGGATGCAGGCCATTGGAGCATTAGGCCCACCCTTGCGGCCATTCGGTCGTCCCTAACTTTCCATTCCAGCATGACCAATCATGTCAATAGGCACTATAATTTTAAGGCTCGCAATTAGGCAAAGCTAGTTCTCAAAATTCAGAATATGACTCTAGCTGTTAGGTGTCTTTCTTCAGACACAGGTCTTTGCCTTGGTAGGGATGTTATTTTCATGTCAGGTGTGAGTCCGATCACACTCCTCTATGTAAAATGTTGCTAATGAAACAAAAATCTTGTTATGTTAAAAAAAGAAAGAGATTTGAGCTCATATTATGGAAAGAGGGCATATAAAGTATTTATGAATTTGGTAAATCTTATAACCCAAAGGTCTTTCTAAAAGGTCTTTTGAATTCAATTTTCTCCAAACTTCATAAAAGATCCTACAGTATGGAGAGGCTCCGAAAGACAAGCTTTAAACGCATGGCCTGTGCGTGGGGATTTGAATTTGATGAAACGTAACCACGTGATCACACTCAAGAGGGAGGATTCCGAATTTACGATGCTACCCACCAAATCTGGAAGCAGCCGCTGCCGTTCACTTTCCATTTCTAATCCCCACCGGAACACTCTAGAAGCCCAATTTGGTTCTCTTCTTTAAACCCTGACCCTCATCATCTCCCCCTCTGTGCTCTCTCTTTCTCTCGCTCTCGAACCTTCCGAAGTCCAAACCCTAGCGAGCTCCCTTCCGCCTCCCCCAAGACACAAACCTCAGATCTCACCCATCCCACGCCATGGACGACGACTTCGACATCCCCGCGGGCGACGACATGATGATGGGGGACGGGATGGGTGACTTCGGCGGCGCCGAAGGGCCGGGGATGAAGGTGGGCGAGGAGAAGGAGATCGGGAAGCAGGGGCTTAAGAAGAAGCTGCTCAAGGAGGGCGAAGGGTGGGACACCCCCGAGGTCGGCGACGAGGTCGAAGGTATCCGCACTACTACTGCTACAGTCTTCCTCTTAAATCGCAGATGTTGCCATGTCGCAGTTCGATCCAGTCCTTGTCCCGCTTTAGGATTAAGATGGAGTATTGAGTGGTGTGGAGCTAGTGGACAAATTAGGAGAAAAATTTGTACGAGTAGACAACTTGTCTCACGCTGTATAGTGTGTCAATTTTGAATCGTTGCTGCGATGCTGTGATGCGTGAAAGGCCAGTTCGCTCCTCTGGAATCAGTGAGGTGCTTTTTGGTGGGACGCGGAGTTAGTGGTGAAACTAGGAGAAAATTGCATACGACGTCTCTCATGCTGTCATCTGTGAAGTTCGAATCATTTTTGTGACATGGTCTGTGAACTTTTGAAATTACGAAGATGTTTTACTGTGGGATGCGTAGTTAGTGGTGAAACTAAGTACAGTAGTAAATTGCAGACCGCTTCGCTCATGCTGTCATCTGTGAAGTTTGAATCGTTTCTGTGACATTGTCTGAAGTTCCAATCATTTATGTGACATTATGCTAGTTCGATCCTTGAGGTGTAAAAGCATCGTTCGTTGTTGCTAGCTCTACCACATGGTTATGCCTGCTGTGGAAAGTGTACTTATGACTAACTTTTTTGTTGGCGGATAGCGCTTGAATAATGAGATGACGAGAGTTTTTTTTAACGAAAGTGCTCATTAGGGGAATTTATTATTTTTGCTGTTGCTGCTGTGTTACTTATTGTTCCATGCCTGAACAGATTATGTATACTAGCAAATTGCCAGTGCGTTATGATGGATCCAAAATAGACTGGTACACGTTCACAAACTTGGAAAAAAGAAACATACTATTTTTGGTATATATCACTAAAAGTATGTTAGGTTTCACCAAAATCTATTCCTCTTACTTCTTTGGACGAGGTGGGGGAGGGATGGGGCGGATCTGGAGATACTGAGGGGTTTTCTGCAAATGTGTAGCAGAATGGCAGGGATCTTTTTCAAAATTACCAGAAGTTACCTCACATGCATTGGATGCAGATCGGATGGTAAAAAAGGACTGAGGAACGCCATCATCACCAACTGAGTTTTATCTGAGTTTATATTTATATTTATGTATTTATAGGAGTGTATAAACTGCTTCATCCTGTTGGCTGAGGATTTGGATAAGTAATATTTGGCTGATCTACAATTGTGTTGATATTTCAGTCCATTACACTGGCACCCTCCTTGATGGTAAAAAATTCGACTCCAGCCGTGACCGTGATGACACATTCAAGTTCAAGCTGGGACAAGGTTCATTTCTTCCTCCCTTTATTTTTATTATACATACATGTATTATCGTTTTTGGATGAAAGGTCTTGTAAACGATTTGATTGTGAACAGTGTGCTGCACATGTTTACCTTTGGCTGGTGCGGTACACAGAATTATGGGGTTTCTTGTAGTTGATTAAACTAGGTAATTATTAAACGATCCTTCATTTGACAGGCAAGTTTGTTTGGGGCCTTTAGTGTGCTTGTGTGCTAAATAACTCCCCGTGAGCATTTAAGCTTTAGTAATGTGCACAAGGCCATCACCATTCATGAACAAATACTGGACTGTAGTTGCTTGACTAAAGTTGCTGATGACCGACTGAATGCTAGTTCAGCAAATTTTGGTGCCAATGGGGAGTAATCTTGTTCTTTGTTTAGTCATGCTCATCATTTATTATAACAAGTTAATTGCCGCAAGTTTGTTTCTATATGCTCCATGATGTTGGGAACTTGGGATTGCACATTCTAGTGTATGTTTGTTACTCAGTTGCTAATTTGTTGCCAACTTATGTCCAGGTCAAGTAATAAAGGGATGGGATCAAGGCATCAAGACCATGAAGAAAGGGGAAAATGCTCTTTTCACCATTCCTCCTGAATTGGCTTATGGTGAATCTGGTTCACCTCCAACTATTCCGGCCAATGCCACGCTGCAGTTCGATGTTGAGCTGCTTTCTTGGACCAGTGTCAGGGACATTTGCAAAGATGGTGGCATATTCAAGAAGATATTGAAGGAGGGAGATAAATGGGAGAACCCAAAGGATCCTGATGAAGTATTTGGTAATCTTTGCTAACTGAAACAGCTTCCTATCGCATGTATTCCCCTTATTTGTGTAACTGACCTTTCTTGTATTGTATAGTGAAATATGAGGCTCGGCTCGAGGATGGTACTATTGTGTCCAAGTCTGAGGGGGTTGAATTTACTGTTAAAGATGGTGATGCTCTCTCTCTCTCTCTCCCGCTCTTCCCTACACATGCGCAACCTGTTGAGAGTGTTGCGCTCAATGCACTGCTTGCTAACAAATTGGAATCTGGTTTCAGGACACCTCTGCCCTGCACTGGCCAAAGCTGTTAAAACCATGAAAAAAGGAGAGAAGGTGCTCCTCACGGTCAAGCCACAGTGTAAGCTTATTTGACGCCACCTTCCTTTGCATTTTCCCCCTTTTCTACGGCAGGTTTTTGAACTTTTGCAATGGCAGATGGATTTGGTGAGATCGGTAGACCAGCAGCTGGCGAGGGAGGTGCTGTGCCACCAAATGCTGGTCTTGTTATTGACCTTGAGCTGGTTTCATGGAAGACTGTCACAGAAATAGGGGATGATAAGAAGATCCTCAAAAAAGTTCTCAAGGAGGGCGAGGGATATGAACGTCCCAATGAGGGTGCAGTTGTTACAGGTATATAAGCTTAACCATGATGGTTATTGTTTTAACTACACACGGCACCGCTGTTTGAGTATGAATTGATTGTTCTGTAATAAGTTATAACTGAATCGTATCTTGTCATTGACAGTCAAAATAACTGGAAAACTTCAAGATGGCACAGTATTCTTGAAGAAGGGGCATGATGAACAAGAGCCATTTGAATTTAAGACTGATGAAGGTACCTTTTCTCTTTGCTTTTGTTTATGCATGTTTTGGTCACATTAAGTAATCCATTGAACTCCACTGTTATACTGTGATGCGTGAATAATCTGTTTGTTCCTTTTGGGTTATACTTTATTTTCAGAGGCTGTTATTGAGGGTCTTGATCGTGCTGTGCTAAACATGAAGAAGGGCGAGGTTGCTCTTGTCACTATTTCCCCTGAATACGCTTATGGCTCGACGGAGTCGAAGCAGGATGCTGTCGTTCCACCTAACAGTACTGTGATTTACGAAGTGGAGCTTGTATCATTCGTAAAGGTGTGCTTCTCTTTGAAATGTTCCTGTGCATTCTTCTGATTCAACATTCTGTGTACAGCCAAAATTATGGGCATCTTTTTGATACATAGGATAAGGAGTCATGGGACTTGAACAACTCAGAGAAGATTGAGGCCGCTGGAACCAAGAAAGAAGAGGGGAATGCCTTGTTCAAATCTGGCAAATATGCCAGAGCTTCTAAGCGCTATGAAAAGGTCTGACGTCTTCCTTTTGTTTAACATCTGTACACATATCATCCGTGTTCTCACTTATCTTTGCTCGGCTTCTCTATGGTGCCTGATTGACCATCTGAAATCCATTTACTCCCAGGCTGCAAAGTTCATTGACTATGACACTTCGTTCAGTGAGGATGAGAAAAAGCAGTCAAAGCAACTGAAGATCACCTGCAACTTAAACAATGCTGCCTGCAAGCTGAAGCTGAAAGACTATAAGCAAGCCGAAAAGCTTTGCACCAAGGTACATTTGTCACTGATCCTGCAATAGTGTATATTTACTATTTGTAACAAACCAAGGTAACATATCTTGCTTTCTTGACAGGTTCTGGAACTGGACAGCCAAAATGTCAAGGCTTTGTACAGAAGGGCCCAAGCTTACACTCAGCTTGCGGACCTAGAGTTAGCAGAGGTCGACATTAAGAAGGCATTGGAAATTGATCCTGAAAACAGGCAAGATCCACAGAAGGGTCTATTTTCTTAACCTCTTTTTTTTTTTTGCGGGAACCTCAATCTGATACTGACAAGGTTACGCCGTGTCAATTTGATTTTTGACGAAGTCGCTGATTCTGACAGGGATGTGAAGTTGACATACAAGACTCTGAAGGAAAAGATCAAGGAAATCAACAAGAAGGATGCCAAATTCTACAGCAATATGTTCTCTAAGATGACCAAGCCTTCAGCAGAAGAAAGCGTAAGCACATCTGCATCTCTCACTGTTTAATTTTGTGTCCGCGCAGCAGATCTAATTGGTCTCTCCAATCACAGAAAGCTTGAACTGGAGCAGTACCCAAAGGAAGGATAGGAGTCCCGGAGTGCCCTCAAGGAAGGGCCAGCTTTGCCTGCTCAGCTCTATGGGCTGGTTAGATCACACATGTGCTTGGAGTTGCTAAAAACTAGAGAAATTTCAGTTGAGGTTGCCAGGCGATATTTTTTCTTGTCAAGAACAATGCATGTTTAGACCTTTGCATATTATAGTGTGCACCTTCCGGGAAATATATGGTCCTGCCTTAAGAATCTGTGTTGTGTGCTTTCCTAACGCCCCCCTATGCAAGGTTATTCGTTCGAACGTCTCATTTCAGAGTTAACCTGAAGTGTGTCGACGCTCCTGCTGAAGGCAGTATGCGATATCTGGCCCCTTCCGCAAAGTATTTCGCCACTTGACTTGCGATTGGGGAACCACACAAGTATAATAACAATTGTTTGGTAGGCAGGGGGTTTCCCTATTGAGACAAGGTGCAAAATAGCAGTTAAAATCGTAGGAGTAGAATAAAGGAATTTTATTTGCAAGGAAGGTACAACTAAACTATGCAATGCAACACAATAGCCTCGTAAGTTCGATCAGTGAATGCTCTGAGCCAAGAGCGAGCAGGCTGACCAAATAAATGATGCAGGATTTATAGCCGGGGATGGTGAGAAGCAATCAGGAGATTTGAGATTAGATAGATGATAGACCAGACAGACAGATAGATAGGTCAAATACTACTGCTGACACAATGGTTCTTTAGTTTAATTAGTCATCAGATAAGAACAATGCTACTTCTAGAGCGTGCGTTCGCGTGTCCGGCAACGATGCATGTTGACTGATTTTTTCTAGAGATGCCTGATAGGCTCACATGCATGTGCTCCTTCTCTGATAAATGTGCATCAACTGGCTAACTCTTGATTTTTTTACCTGATTAAAGTGCATACGTAAGGCTGGTGCTGGATGCATCAAGAGCCTCCTTTTGCTTCTAACTAATGGGTTAAAACTAGAACTCTAGTACAGTTACTCAGACGTCAGGACACCTAAGCTGCCAACCAAACGAGGCTCCAGTCCTGAACCTAACAAGAGATCACTACAAAAATAGTACAAGGCAGCTGAACGAGGGACACAACAGTTCATGATGAACAAGGGACTGGATCAGTGTCTGTGTCGTGAATCGAGGCCTGTTGGGGAACCATTGGGACTCAAATTCGTTGAGCAAGTAGAATTTTAGTGTTAAGAAGAAGAAATCAACAAAGTACAGGACTACTCGAATCAAATAACCGAGCAACTCCAAACAAAAAGTGATGATGGGACAAACTGAAGTCTGAGACATCATCAGTGCCAACACAAGACAGAGCAAACCGGAATGACCATTTACAAATCTGGACAAGCCTAACCACACCGACACACTAGTATGATCTCCAGAAAGACCCTCAGCAGGGTCAGTTCATGGAGTGGCAGCAAATAAACGGCATCCACTGCTGCTTCTTCCCTTTCGGCGACTTCTCCACCGGTAGCCTGGCCGGAGAGTTCCAGTCTTGCTGCTCAGAACCTGGCTTGGTAGGCGAAGGGTTGTCCTTCGACGATCTGCGCCTGAACGACAGCATTCGGTCCTTTGTGCTCGCCTTCTTTTCTTTAACTTCAAATTCAATGCCTTTCTCGGAGAGAAGGGACTTCAGGGACACATGGCTCTTATCTGAATCTATTGTCATTTCCTTGTCTGTGATCTCTTCATTCAGATGGTCATTTGCGCTATCCTTGGTGTTGGTCTCTGCGGCAGTCTCTTCCTTCTGCTTCTTTTCTTCAACACCATCGGTCCGAGCATGGTCCGCAGCAGCCTTTTCATCCCGGTCCTCTTCTTTGGCATCATTTGTGCCCCGTGGCGTGCTGTTCATGTGAGAACTAGAGTCCGCGACAAGGATAGTACCTGCATTGCCTCCGGCATCGACGGATGTAGGGCCTGAAGTAGGCTCTTCACTCTCCTTTCCTTTGACATTGTCAATGGTGTGGACCAAGCTAACATCAAGAGTAGATTCTGGAGTTACCTCTTCTTTCTCCTTTCCTTCAATGGCATCAACAATGCTTACCGCATCAGTGTTGTGAGAGGTTGGCTCTGACATAGTTTCTTCACCCTTTTCTTTAACAATATCTGTGTCGTCAAGTACATTTTCGTGAGAACTAGGGATCTCTGGCTTGTCTTCATTCTGCATATTGTCTTCGTGTGTCACATTGATAGCATGAGGAGCAGGATCTGGCGTAATTTCTTCATTTTGCTTCTTTTCTTCAACTTCATCTGTAATGTTTGCCTTCTGAGCAGTAGGGTCTGCAGTAGTTTCTTCACTGTGCTTCTCTAATTCAACTATAGCTGGGAGGCCTGCGGTACTTTCTTCACCGTGCTTCTCTAATTCAACTATAGCTGGGATATCCACCACATTTATCTCATGAACAGTTCCCACATGGACAGCACTCTGTTCCTTTTGCACAATTATGTCTCTGCTGCTTATCACATCCATATTGTCAGAAGCAGGATCTGCTATCACCTCTTCAATCTGTTCTTTTTCCTCAACACTACTTGCACTCTGTAATATGCTGGTCTTCAGAGTACTCTCTTCTGCACTAATTTCTTCAATCTGCTTAGTCTCTTCAATGTTATCCGTACTGCATACATCGTTAGTCTCACCGGAGGTAAGGTCCACACTTACGTTCTCAATTTGTTTATTCTCGTCAACATCATGCTTGCTACTCATACTGATCTCCTGAGTAGGGTCTAAGCTAGGCTCTATTGGGTCAATTTGAGATGGCATGGAAATGACATCACTTGTATGGCTAGAATTATTCTGTGTGTCATCTTCTGTTGTCACCTCGGAGGTATCTTTCTTTGTAACATCAGAAACACTGCCAGCTGATATGACCTCCTCAACTAGACCATCCACAGGAGACTCTGTTACAATTGATACAGCTTGGATAACCTCATCTGCAGAATGCTCATTGAATGTCAGTTCATAAACAATAATCATAAGGGACATAAAATAGTTGGGAGATATTTATGAACATGTTGTTACTTGTAAAATAAAATGATGGTATTCCAATTTAATCTAACTTGTAGATAGGGCTGCATGATTGAATACCGAGGCCTTCTATTTGAGCTGTATACATAAATTTCAAGCATAAGATAAAATTATCTTTGTGATTTCGATAAACAACCAAAAACTAACAATGTCGTATCTAGGAATTAGGGACCATTTTCACCATATGTTGGTTACTATGAGTATAATGCAGAAATATGAATTATGACAGCACAACCTAACCAAAAGCCCAAAATTAGACTTCACCACTTCTTACAAAAACTTTTGCAACCGAACAACAAAAGTAGTACGAAATACAGAGTACAGGATCATCAGCACAAAAACTCAAAAGTCTCACCTGCACCAGGATAGCTTGACCCTTCTTCAAGGCATGTCTGTTTGGAATTTGTCAGCTGATCTGCTACCACAGAAGTAGAATCAATTTGCTGCTGTGTTTCGACAACATCTGCTGCCTCCAAATGACAACCACCAGAAGCAAGTTGAGATAAATCATCACTACTGGTATCATCTGTGTGGACATTATTATCAGTAGAAGGCTCCTTATTCCCAAGTACATCGACAGGTTCCTTGATGGTACAAACTTGCTCAACTGGGTTAGGTTCGATAACCCTGCTTTCGTCCTTAGATTCAGTGTCTTCACTGGGGTCTTGCTCTCCGGGAACCACACCTAAGTTGTTGACATATAGATCTTCCTCCACTGTAGTAGGACTATGCCCCTCAACAATTTTGGTTTGCAGCTTCTCTTGATAGGACGAATCAACCTCATTACCTTTTACCGACTTGCCCTCACTAGTTTTGTCTTCATCAATGGTATTGATCATACAATCGTTTTCAGTAACGGCAATACCGTCAGGGCTACCAGCTGTAGCAATTGTTTGTGCAGAAAATTCACCTGAAGCAGCATTTGATGCCAGGGACACAGCATTTGACTTGCTTGTTTCATCTGCAGAGAAGTCTGGACTGAATCTTGCACCATCTTCAGGCTCTGATTGACAATGGGAAGCGGGGGCATCCTGATGCTGATCACCACTACAATGTGATTCAGACGGATACAAATCTTGAAAATGCGGTGCGCTTTCAGGATCAACTTCAGTTTGAACGTCAGTTCCATTAGCCTTAGGAGGCCCTTCAGAAGTGACATCATTGATAATGACGTGAACTCCGGCACTATTAGGAGAAGAGTGCACTGCAAAAGAAATCCACAGAATAAATTAATTACAGTTGTATTGCATCACAAAAGTACAACAGCAGTGAGAACAGTATTGAAGAAAGTGTACGCATATGGCACGGTGAATAATTAAATAGCCCTGGACTTTCTGGCAGTGTGTTATGCTGCCAGCACAGGATGTTGACAATTTCACAAGACTAAGCAACAACAAGCTGCCGGCCTCACTAATTTACTGAGCCGCATTATTCTACCGAACTTTGGCATGTACACACAGTATGGGATTTCCAAATCATCATTACCCCGAAGAATATTATCCTAACCCCGAAGTTGACAACGAAGTACACACAATCTGAACATTACACCGCTAATCGAGAAGACAGGAACCGCTGTACTGTATTCCAGCCTGGAACATCAGTACGATTTCGCTCAATCGTGGAGGTTCTTCTCCGCATAGGCAAACTGATAAATGGGAGGGTAAAAAAGAAGCAGAGTAGCAATTTCCACCTGACGAACCCCAACCAAATCATTTGACATAGATTTTTGGCAAATAAAACAAAGAACGGGGAATATTCGGAGAGGAATAATTGGAGCAAACCTCCAGTGTCGTCGTCATCTACTGCATTCCCAACATCCTCCGCAGATCCGGGCAAAACGCCGCCAGAATCCGAAGCAGGCGCCCAAATTCCCTCTCCTCCGACATCCTCACCTAGGTCGAGGACACGCAAACGCATCAGCGCAAGAACACCGCAGACGCAAGCAACGCGCCGGAAAAAGAGCGGGAAAGGAACCGCGCGGTACCTAGCACCAACTTCTTGCCTTGGCGCTCTTCCTCCACCTCCGCACTGGCGGCGGCGGCGGCGGTGGGCGGCGACTTACCGCCGCCGCCGCCGCCAACGCCGCAGTTCTTGCGGTGCGCGCGCCGCTGCTTGGCGCTGGGGTGCGCGCTCGCGTACTTGTACCCGCAAAGGTGGCACAGGTGGCCGCCGCTGCACGCGCCGTCCCCTCCCCCTGCACACACACACGCGGGAACCGCCGCGGTTACATCACACGACGAGCCAGGAGAAGAAAAAGGGAGCAAGGGGCGCCACAATGCGAGAGGGGCCTGGGCTCACCGGCAGCGCCGCCGCTCTTGTTGCCGCCGCTGTCCATGGCGAAGCGAGCAGTGTGGGTCTCGGCGCTCCCGTGCTCGGCAATGGCGGCGGCGAAAAGTAACCAGTAGCGTGGGTCGCGTGACTGGTCGCGTCCGGGTCTCCCTTCTTGTGCTGCTTTCGCTAACTCTACTCTGCTCTTACTCAACCCGCGCTGTCAGGGCCCACGGCATCCGGGTCCACGCGTCAGCGATAAATTAACGGTGGCGCGTTAAACGCGCGGCGCGGGGGGCCCCGGGGGCGCGGAGGGACAAGAGACTTTCTGGTCGTTTACGTGCGGTTGGGGCCTGCGGCTCTTTCCACGGACGAGATCTGGCCCGTCCGTCGCGTAGCTGACGGCCGGGGATGCGGATAAGCTGTAACAAACCGGCCAAGATTCTTCACGAGCGCAGGGGGTACCCCACGTGGGGGGTAAAGCGAAGGATTCTTTTCTTTGCTCCGGGCGGTAGTAGTTAAGGTAAGAGGCAAGAGCACTATAGACCCACAAACTTGCAATGGATGTGATGGTTTAGTCCACAAATTTGCAAAAGGTGATCACCTCATCCCTAAACTTGTAATGTATGTGAACATTTAGTCCAAAGCCAATCACAAGTTGACAAATGGCGCCACGCTGGCCACGTCGTGGCACACCCGCTCAGCCCGGCGTTTTTACGAGAAACCCCTTCACCTTTACGGAAATCACACGCGCGGTATATTTTTTTCATATCCATATTTTTTAATCAAAGGGTCCCCCTCCCGCAATTTTTATTAGAAAAGCCAATGCAAAAGTCCACGTCAAGGATGATTCACTACTCTTGGCCATAACCTAAAGTAGCTGCCACAAAAACCTATTACATGTAACATGCTCATATATATCTTTTGATGTCTACTTTTTTTGTATACACATTGTACCCTTTGCATTCATCTGAAATATATTTTTATGCAGACTTTTTTTTAATACATGATTAATTTTTTTCTCATATATATGTTTTGATGTCTACTTTTTTCCACAAACATTGTACATTTTTTGTATACATTAGAAATATTTTTCTATACATGTTAACATTTTTAAATGCACGACTAACATTTTCAACAGTGGCGGAGCCAGCCAGCTCAAGGAGCCGGGGCAGAGTCTTTACACAGCCATAGTGCCCAGCATTTGTCCAAGTAATTAGTAATACTAATTATGGTTTCTTTTGTATTGTTTAGTGAAGGATGGCCGAAGCAGCCCGGGCAGCTGCCCCAGGTCGCCGGGAGCTAGCTCCGCCACTAATTTTCAATTATGTATGTAAATTGATTTTTATAATAGATATATTTAGAATTACAAGAAAAGGTAAAATTAAAGCAAAACTGTGAAAAAAAAGCAAAAAATGCTCAATGCTTGCGGTCCCTAATTTGCTGGCCCATTCCGGGCGCCGCTTGACGCGAGGTTAGACTGTGTCTTGCTACAAGCAAGACAGTCGCGCCCTCGCCAAGCCTGGTCCAGCATACGCCAGTGTTGTGCGAGCCCAACCTTCTAGATAGACGTCTCGCCTGTCCAGCAAGTTTTTTGTGTTCCGCTCAACAAAAAAATGAAGTTTTTTGTGTAGATGCAGCAAGTTTGGTCACACACACACACACACACACAACTAAGTATAACCTTCCCTAGGAACAAACTAAATGTGACCATTAGAAACATTTCACCCGAATGAACCACCACCACTGTCCATCACCCGCTCGACATCCTAGCGTGATGTAATGCAAATATGCAATTCTCGCCAAAAAAATGCAAATATGCGTTGCCCGAGAAAAATAAGCATCGACTAATTGGTCGCATCTGTAAATGTTAAGTGGGTTGCCACCTTTTATGTGAAAATGGTCATTATCTTGTGCTTGTTTAGTAGGATCTGTCACCAAATGCCAGTAAGACCCATTTGAGGTGCTCTCTGGATACTCAATCTCAGAAGTACATCATCATGTGGACTGGACACCAACAAAGAAAAACGTGTTGGACTATGTCGTTGTTGAAACTAGTACTGAAACCGTGTTAATTACTGCCAGTGGCGGAGGCAGGAATAATTCTTAGGTGTGGCGATATCTATCAAGGAGAAAACCATGTACATATAATGTAATTACGCAAGAGCTCACTAAATATTAGTTATATAAATACTTTGTGTTTAGCAAGCACAATCAAAATTCAAAACCAATCGATTAGTTTTGTGAATAGGGGATACCTAAAATATTTAAGCTTATTTTGGCAGACGGCAACAAAATTTGCTTCAAAATTCAAAGTTCAGTTTCAATCCTAAATTAACTTTCATTCTTTACATTTTTAGAACGCTTTCATTCATTACTTGATCTTCTTATTCTATGTCATTTTGTGCTCAGTCGCGCTTGCGTCCTCGTATGGCCCGATTCAGTGCCGGCCACTGCCGCTCCCTGCTTGCTGTTTGCTGCTGCACACATTCGGCCATGCAGCGAAAGGATTTCCAGAATTTGAAACCGGCGAACGTGTGTTGATTTGTGCGTGGAGTTGAACTTGCAAGACCACTTGCCAACCCATTAGGACCATCAGCAAGTCAGCAATCAACTCAGCTTGCTCAACACGTACAATACCAATATATACCAATACATACGACCACGGCTCAGCCGCCAACACCACGCCGTCCGCTGAGTCGCAGTAGATCATCACCGTCGTCTTCTAGATGGCCTATATATCGATCGTTTCTACTATATGTCGCTAAGTTGTGGTTATATTCTGTTGTTGTCGCCAAGTTGAGTAATCAATATGCACACATACTAGTACTCGTATATATACCAATATATTTTTTGGTGGAATTTGAGGTATGGCAGTCGCCAATCCTAGCCAGATTGCTAGCACCGCCCTCTGCCACGTAGGCGCAAGCGCAACAACGTTCATAATTTCTATAAAGGTGGAGGGGGTTTTCATAAAAATGCCTGGCCGAGCGGGTGTGCCACAATGCTGCCAGCGTGGCACCATTTGTCAACTTGTGATTGGCTTTGGACTAAATGTTCACATACATTGCAAGTTTAGAGATGAGGTGATCACCTTTTGCAAGTTTGTGGGCTAAACCATCACATCCATTGCAAGTTTGTGGGTTTGTAGTGCTCTTGCCTCTTAGGGTAACCTGCGCAGCCATTGGGTTACTCATACTAGTAGACTCATCTTGACTTATATGTGTGATGTTACTCATATTAGTAGTAACTAGTTATGTTATCACATGTCTTTTTTTCATTTATTGCTTGTCACATCATTTATTTTATCTAGATATATATGATGTTATTATCTACTTCCCCCTTCCGGTTTATAGAGCTCAATTCAAAAATCTCACCAACCAAGGTAGATGGTGAGTGGTGGAATACTTTTTGTAGTTTGCAAAAACACCCAATTAATGTTTTTGTTTTTCTCAAAAAATTATGTTTATCAATGCATTAATTGCAATGCGTGCATGCATAAAGTACATGTATTGGTCAATTTTCTCTTAATACTTGCATGTAATGATTTAATGCACCTAGGAATCTGAATATGTGATGGGAAACAACCAAATTGAGCCCTATAAAATGGAAAAACTAAGATTTTGAGATAAGCCTTATAAACCGGAAAGGAGGGAGTATGTTACTCCCATTGTGGGTAGTTTAAAAAAGCCCTACCATTATGATACACATACATTCATCCGTACAAATATATGTATATTTTATCTTTATGAGCATCTTCGAAAAACTGAGCCGGCACTAAATATTATTTTAAGATTGATGAAGTTATCACATAGGTCTCCATGGCTGGAAGAAATATCTTCTTTCACTGAACGGACATCACATCGTCAATAATCCTAAAATAAATCTAAAGATATACGAGCACCAGTACCAAATATACATCTCCGTAGTCAACGGGTCTTCGCTACTTCTGTGATCGTTCACCCTCACGGTTTTCACTTGGGGCAATGTGGCGCATGGATTGTTTTTACTCCCTCTAGTCTAGGTTTTTAGGTTGTTTATTATCTTGGCTTCGACAGCGACGATGACGGCGTTGAATAAAGATTCTTCAGATCCTTCTCTGACGAGGCCATCGGTCCTATGGTTGCTGATGGATTTGGATATCAGTCTGTTCAAGTAAGGATGGCCTGGTGGTGGCGGCATCCTCGTGGTGGATCTGTGTCCTCGGGCTCTGCCGTTGCGACGATGTTTGCTCCAGCGTTGGCGCGGAGCTTGAGAGGTAGTTGAGGAGCGGATGCAGATTATGGTCTGCATTGACGACATCTGGAAGATGAAACGTGTACTGGTTTCATGGTTCGTGGATGGCAGGTATTATTTGCTGGGGAACGTAGTAGTTTCAAAAAAATTCCTATGCACACGCAAGATCATGGTGATGCATAGCAACGAGAGGGAAGAGTGTTGTCCACGCACCCTCGTAGACCGAAAGCGGAAGCGTTAAAATAACGCGGTTGATGTAATTGTACGTCTTCACGGCCCGACCGATCAAGCACCGAAACTACGGCACCTTCGAGTTCTTCCACACGTTCAGCTCGATGACGTTCCCCGGAATCCGATCCAGCAAAGTGTCGGGGAAGAGTTCCGTCAGCACGACGGCGTGGTGACAATCTTGATGTTCTACCGTCGCAGGGCTTCGCCTAAGCACCGCTACAATATTATCGAGGAGAACTATGGTGGAGGGGGGCACCGCACACGGCTAAGAGATCTCAAGGATCATTTGTTGTGTCTAGAGGTGCCCCCCTGCCTCTGTATATAAAGGAGCCAAGGGGGAGGGGGCGGCCGACCAAGGAGGGGCGCGCCAAGGGGAGTCCTACTCCCACCGGGAGTAGGACTCCCTTCTTTCCTACTTGGAATAGGAGAAGGGGGGAAGGAGGAGGGAGAGAGGAAGGAAAGAGGGGGCGCCGCCCCCCTCTCCTTGTCCTATTCGGACTAGGGGGGAGGGGCGCACGGCCCAGCCCTTGCCTCCTCTCTTCCTCTCCACTAGGGCCCATGTAGGCACGTTAAGCCCCCGGGGGGGTTCCGGTAACCTCCCGGTACTCGGGTAAAATCCCGATTTCACTCGGAACACTTCCGATATCCAAATATAGGCTTTCAATATATCAATCTTCATGTCACGACCATTTCGAGACTCCTCGTCATGTCCGTAATCACATGCGGGACTCCAAACAAACTTCGGTACATCAAAACTCATAAACTCATAATATAAGCATCGCATCGAAACCTTAGCGTGCGGACCCTACGGGTTCGAAAACTATGTAGACATGACCTAGAACTGTTTCCGGTCAATAACCAATACCGGAACCTGGATGCTCATATTGGCTCCTACATATTCTTCGAAGATATTTATCGATCAAACCGCATAACAACATACGTTGTTCCCTTTGTCATCAGTATGTTACTTGCCCAAGATTCGATCGTCGGTATCTCAATACCTAGTTCAATCTCGTTACCCACAAGTCTCTTTACTCGTTACGTAATGCATCATTCCGTAACTAACTCATTAGCTACATTGCTTGCAAGGCTTATAGTGATGTGCATTACCGAGAGGGCCAGAGATACCTCTCCGACAATCCGAGTGACAAAACCTAATCTCGAAATACGCCAACTCAACATGTATCTTTGGAGACACCTATAGAGCTTCTTTATAATCACCCAGTTACGTTATGACGTTTGGTAGCACACAAAGTGTTCCTCCGGTAAACGGGAGTTGCATAATCTCATAGTTATAGGAACTTGTATAAGTCATGAAGAGAGCAATAGCAACATACTAAACGATCAAGTGCTAAGCTAACGGAATGGGTCAAGTCAATCACATCATTCTCCTAATGAAGTGATCTCGCTAATCAAATGACAACACATGTCTATGGTTAGGAAACATAACCATCTTTGATTAATGAGCTAGTCAAGTAGAGGCATACTAGTGACATTAAGTTTGTCTATGTATTCACACATGTATCATGTTTCCGGTTAATACAATTGTAGCATGAATAATAAACATTTATCATGATATGAGGAAATAAATAATAACTTTATTATTGTCTCTAGGGCATATTTCCTTCAGTCTCCCACTTGCACTAGAGTCAATAATCTAGATTACACAGTAATGATTCTAACACCCATGGAGTCTTGGTGCTGATCATGTTTTGCTCGTGGAAGAGGCTTGGTCAACGGGTGCGCAACATTCAGATCCGTATGTATCTTGCAAATCTCTATGTCTCCCACGGACTTGGTCCCGGATGGAATTGAAGCGTCTCTTGATGTGCTTGGTCCTCTTGTGAAATCTGGATTCCTTTGCCAAGGCAATTGCACGATATTGTCACGAAGATCTTCATTGGTCCCGATGCACTAGGTATGACACCTAGATCGAAAATGAACTCTTTCATCCAGACTCCTTCATTTGCTGCTTCCGAAGCAGCTATGTACTCCGCTTCGCATGTAGATCCCGCCACGACGCTTTGTTTAGAACTGCACCAACTGACAGCTCCACCGTTCAATATAAACACGTATCTGGTTTGCGATTTAGAATCGTCCGGATCAGTGTCAAAGCTCGTCCGGATCAGTGTCAAAGCTTGCATCGACGTAACCATTTACGACTAGCTCTTTGTCACCTCCTTAAACGAGAAACATATCCTTAGTCCTTTTCAGGTATTTCAGGATATTCTTGACCGCCGTCCAGTGATCCACTCCTGGATTACTTTGGTACCTCCCTGTCAAACTTATTGCTAAGCATACGTCAGGTCAGGTACACAGCATTGCATACATGATAGAGCCTATGGCTGAAGCATAGGAACATCTTTCATTTCTCTCTATCTTCTGCTGTGGTCGGGCATTGAGTCGACTCCACTTCACACCTTGTGTCTGAGCAAGAACCCTTTCTTTATGCGATCCATTTGAACTTTTTCAAAACTTTATTAAGGTATGTGCTTTGTGAAAGTCCAATTAAGCGTCTTGATCTATCTCTATAGATCTTGATGCCTAATATAAGCAGCTTCACCGAGGTCTTTCATTGAAAAACTTTTATTCAAGTATCCCTTTATGCTATCCAGAAATTCTATACCATTTCCAATTAATAATATGTCATCTACATATAATATCGAAATGCTCTGAGCTCCCACTCACTTTCTTGTAAATCTGAGGCTTCTCCAAAAGTCATATAAAACCATATGCTTTGATCACACTATCAAAGCGTTTATTCCAACTTTAAGAGGCTTGCACCAGTCCATAAATGGATCGCTGGAGCTTGCACACTTTGTTAGCACCTTTTGGATCGACAAAACCTTCTGGTTGCATCATATACAACTCTTCTTCCAGAAATCCATTTAGGAATGCATTTTTGACATCCATTTGCCATATTTCATAATCATAAAATGCGGCAATTGCTAACATGATTCGGACAGACTTAAGCATCGCTACGGGTGAGAAAGTCTCATCGTAGTCAACCCCTTGAACTTGTCGAAAACCTTTCGCAACAAGTCGAGCTTTGTAGACAGTTATATTACCATCAGCGTCAGTCTTCTTCTTGAAGATCCATTTATTCTCGACGGCTTTCCGATCATCGGGCAAGTCAACCAAAGTCCATACTTTGTTCTCATATGTGGATCCCATCTCAGATTTCATGGCCTCAAGCCATTTTGCGGAATCTGGGCTCATCATCGCTTCCTCATAGTTCGTAGGTTCGCCATGGTCAAGTAACATGACTTCCAGAATAGGATTACCGTACCACTCTTGAGCGGATCTCACTCTGATTGACCTACAAAGTTCGGTAGTAACTTGATCTGAAGTTTCATGATCATTATCATTAGCTTCCTCACTGATTGGTGTAGTCGTCACAGGAACCGGTTCTTGTGATGAACTACTTTCCAATAAGGGAGTAGGTATAGTTACCTCATCAAGTTCTACTTTCCTCCCACTCACTTCTTTCGAGAGAAACTCCTTCTCTAGAAAGGATCTGAATTTAGCAACAAAAATCTTGCCCTGAGATCTGTGATAGAAGGTGTACCCAATAGTCTCTTTTGGGTATCCTATGAAGACACATTTCTCCGATTTAGGTTCGAGCTTATCTGGTTGAAGTTTCTTCACATAAGCATCGCATCCCCAAACTTTAAGAAACGACAACTTTGGTTTCTTGCCAAACCACAGTTCATAAGGCGTCGTTTCAACGGATTTTGATGGTGCCCTATTTAATGTGAATGCGGCCGTCTCTAAAGCATAAACCCAAAACGATAGCGGTAAATCAGTAAGAGACATCATAGATCGCACCATATCTAGTAAAGTACGATTCTGACGTTCGGACACACCATTACTGTTGTGGTGTTCGGGTGGCGTGAGTTGCTAAACTATTCGCATTGTTTCAAATGTAAACCAAACTCGTAACTCAAATATTCTCCTCCACGATCAGATCGTATAAACTTTATTTTCTTGTTACGATGATTTTCAACTTCACTTTGAAATTCTTTGAACTTTTCAGATTTATGCTTCATCAAGTAGATATACCCATATCTGCTTAAATCATCTGTGAAGGTGAGAAAATAACGATATCCGCCACGAGCCTCAATATTCATCGGACCACATACATCTGTATGTATGATTTCCAACAAATCTGTTGCTCTCTCCATAGTTCCGGAGAACGGTGTTTTAGTCATTTTGCCCATGAGGCACGGTTCGCAAGTACCAAGTGATTCATAATCAAGTGATTCCAGAAGTCCATCAGTATGGAGTTTCTTCATGCGCTTTACACCAATATGACCCAAACGGCAGAGCCACAAATAAGTTGCACTATCATTATCAACTCTGCATCTTTTGGCTTCAACATTATGAATATGTGTATCACTACTATCGAGATTTAATAAAAATAGATCACTATTCAAGGGTGCATGACCGTAAAAGATATTACTCATATAAATAGAACAACCATTATTCCCTGATTTAAATGAATAACCGTCTCGCATCAAACAAGATCCAGATATAATGTTCATGCTCAACGCTGGCACCAAATAACAATTATTCAGGTCTAAAACTAATCCCGATGGTAGACGTAGAGGTAGCGTGCCGACCGCGATCACATCGACTTTGGAACCATTTCCCACGCGCATCGTCACCTCGTCCTTAGCCAATCTTCGCTAATCCGTAGTCCCTGCTTTGAGTTGCAAATATTAGCAGCAGAACCAGTATCAAATACCCAGGTGCTACTGCGAGCATTAGTAAGGTACACATCAATAACATGTATATCACATATACCTTTGTTCACCTTGCCATCCTTCTTATCCGCCAAATACTTGGGGCAGTTCTGCTTCCAGTGTCCAGTCTGGTTGCAGTAGAAGCACTCAGTCTCAGGCTTAGGTCCAGATTTGGGTTTGTTCTCTTGAGCAGCAACTTGCTTGCTGTTCTTCTTGAAGTTCCCCTTCTTCTTCCCTTTATCCTTTTTCTTGAAACTGGTGGTCTTATTGACCATCAACACTTGATGCTCCTTTTTGATTTCTACCTCCGCAGCCTTTAGCATTGCGAAGAGCTCGGGAATAGTCTTGTCCATCCCTTGCATATTATAGTTCATCACGAAGCTCTTGTAGCTTGGTGGCGATGATTGAAGAATTACATCAATGACACTATCATCGGAAGATTAACTCCCGGTTGAATCAAGTGATTATTATGCCCAGACATTTTGAGTATATGTTCACTGACAGAACTATTCTCCTCCATCTTACAGCTATAGAACTTATTGGATACTTCATATCTCTCAATCTGGGCATTTTCTTGAAATATTAACTTCAACTTTTGAAACATCTCATATGCTCCATGACGTTCAAAACATCGTTGAAGACCCGGTTCTAAGCCGTAAAGCATGCACACTGAACTATCGAGTAGTCATCAGCTTTGCTCTGCCAGACGTTCTTAACATCGTCAGTTGCATCTGCAGCAGGCCTGGCACCCAGCGGTGCTTCCAGGACGTAATTCTTCTATGCAGCAATGAGGATAATCCTCAAGTTACGGACCTAGCCCGTGTAATTGCTACCATCATCTTTCAACTTTGCTTTCTCAAGGAACGCATTAAAATTCAACGGAACAACAACATGAGCCATCTATCTACAACAAACATAGACAAGCAAAATACTATCAAGTACTAAGTTCATGATAAAATTAAGTTCAATTAATCATATTACTTAAGAACTCCCACTTAGACAGACATCTCTCTAGTCATCTAAGTGATCAAGTGACCCAAATCAACTAAACCATGTCCGATCATCACGTGAGATGGAGTAGTTTCAATGGTGAACATCACTATGTTGATCATATCTACTATATGATTCACGTTCGACCCTTTGGTCTCCGTGTTCCGAGGCCATATCTGTATATGCTAGGCTCGTCAAGTTTAAACTGAGTATTCTGCGTGTGCAACTGTTTTGCACCTGTTGTATTTGAACGTAGAGCCTATCACACCCGATCATCACGTGGTGTCTCAACACGAAGAACTTTTGCAACGGTGCATACTCATGGAGAACACTTCTTGATAATTAGTGAGAGATCATCTTAAAATGCTACCGTCAATCAAAGCAAGATAAGATGCATAAAATATAAACATCACATGCAATCAATATAAGTGATATGATATTCCCATCATCATCTTGTGCTTGTGATCTCCATCTCCGGAGCACCGTCATGATCACCATCGTCACCGGCGTGGCACCTTGATCTCCATCGTAGCATCGTTGTCGTCTCGCCAATCTTATGCTTCTACTACTATCGCTACCGCTTAGTGATAAAGTAAAGCATTTCAGGGCGATTGCATTGCATACAATAAAGCGACAACCATATGGCTCCTGCCAGTTGCCGATAACTCGGTTACAAAACATGATCATCTCATACAATAAAATATAGCATCACGTCTTGACCATATCACATCACAACATGCCCTGCGAAAACAAGTTAGACGTCCTCTACTTTGTTGTTGCAAGTTTTACGTGGCTGCTACGGGCTTAGCAAGAACCGTTCTTACCTACGCATCAAAACCACAACGATAGTTTGTCAAGTTGGTGTTGTTTTAACCTTCGCAAGGACCGGGCGTAGCCACACTCGCAAGCCACCTCTGTGCAAAGCACGTCGGGAGAACCGGTCTCGTGTAAGCGTACACGTAATGTCAGTCCGGGTCGCTTCATCCAACAATACCGCCGAACCAAAGTATGACATGCTAGTAAGCAGTATGACTTGTATCGCCCACAACTCACTTGTGTTCTACTCGTGCATATAACATCTACGCATAAAACCAGGCTCGGATACCACTGTTGGGGAACGTAGTAATTTCAAAAAAAATCCTACGCACACGCAAGATCATGGTGATGCATAGCAACGAGAGGGAAGAGTGTTGTCCACGTACCCTCGTAGACCGAAAGCGGAAGCATTAGAATAACGCGGTTGATGTAGTCGTGCGTCTTCACGGCCCGACCGATCAAGCACCGAAACTACGGCACCTCCGAGTTCTTGCACACGTTCAGCTCGATGACGTTCCCCGGACTCCGGTCCAACAAAGTGTCGGGGAAGAGTTCCGTCAGCACGACGGCGCGGTGACGATCTTGATGTTATACCTTCGCAGGGCTTCGCCTAAGCACCGCTACAATATTATCGAGGAGAACTATGGTGGGGGGGGGGGGCACTGCACACGGCTAAGAGATCTCAAGGATCAATTGTTGTGTCTAGAGGTGCCCCCTGCCCCCGTATATAAAGGAGCCAAGGGGGAGGGGCGGCCGGCCAAGGAGGGGCGCGCCAAGGGGAGTCCTACTCTCACTGGGAGTAGGACTCCCTTCTTTCCTAGTTGGAATAGGAGAAGGGGGGGGGGAAGGAGGAGGGAGAGAGGACGGAAGGGGGGGGGGGCGCCGCCCCCCTCTCCTTGTCCTATTCAGACTAGGGGGGAGGGGCGTGCGGCGCAACCCTTGCCTCCTCTCTTCCTCTCCACTAGGGCCCATGTAGGCCCATTAAGCCCCCGGGGGGTTCCGGTAACCTCCCGGTACTCGGGTAAAATCCCGATTTCATTCGGAACACTTCCGATATCCAAAGGCTTCCAATATATCAATATTTATGTCTCGACCATTTCGAGACTCCTCGTCATGTTCGTAATTACATCCGGGACTCCGAACAAACTTCGGTACATCAAAACTCATAAACTCATAATATAACTGTCATCGAAACCTTAAGCGTGCGGACCCTACGGGTTCGAGAACTATGTAGACATGACCTATAACTGTTTCCGGTCAATAACCAATAGCGGAACCTGGATGCTCATATTGGCTCCTACATATTCTACGAAGATCTTTATCGGTCAAACCGCATAACAACATACGTTGTTCCCTTTGTCATCGGTATGTTACTTGCCCGAGATTCGATCGTCGGTATCTCAATACCTAGTTCAATCTCGTTACCGGCAAGTCTCTTTACTCGTTACGTAATGCATCATTACGTACTAACTCATTAGCTACATTGCTTGCAAGGCTTATAGTGATGTGCATTACCGAGAGGGCCCAGAGATACCTCTCCGACAATCGGAGTGACAAAACCTAATCTCGAAATACGCCAACTCAACATGTACCTTTGTAGACACCTGTAGAGCTCATTTATAATCACTCAGTTACGTTGTGACGTTTGGTAGCACACAAAGTGTTCCTCCGGTAAACGGGAGTTGCATAATCTCATAGTTATAGGAACTTGTATAAGTCATGAAGAGAGCAATAGCAACATACTAAACGATCAAGTGCTAAGCTAACGGAATGGGTCAAGTCAATCACATCATTCTTCTAATGAAGTGATCTCGTTAATCAAATGACAACACATGTCTATGGTTAGGAAACATAATCGTATTTGATTAATGAGCTAGTCAAGTAGAGACATACTAGTGACATTAAGTTTGTCTATGTATTCACACATGTATCATGTTTCCGGTTAATACAATTGTAGCATGAATAATAAACATTTATCATGATATGAGGAAATAAATAATAACTTTATTATTGTCTCTAGGGCATATTTCCTTCATTATTTCCTAGCGTCTAAGTCGTGGTGGGTGCTAGATCTGGAGTTTGATGACGTGTGCAGGGGTGTTGCCCCGGTCTGATTCATTCAACAGCAAGGGCTTCACTTTTGGTGAGCCACCTTGAAGGTCTGCAAAACTGCACATCAGCGATGGAGCCGCGTCAAGCTCGGGTGAGGAGGTGATCCGTCATTCTTTTATTCGATGGCTGCCGTGGTAGTGCCGGAAACGGGTGTCGGGCGTTGATGTCAAGCTTAGAGATATTTTACTATTTTTTTTAGTTTTGTCATGTGGGTTCTTACATGACTTGTACTTTGATCTCTACGACAAGAATGAGACATATATTACTATAAAAAAATGTGACGACGTGATGTTACCATCCATGCCACCTCAGCCCAACCGGGATATCAGGTCCTACTGCATGTGCTCACTGGCGACAGCTTCCAACCAGAACCAGCGTGTATCATATGAGCTCCTGATTGGATTCGTCGACGGGTGGGAGCAATGGCAATGGTGGTGTCGTGATTGAATCATTGGTAGCCAGGGGCGCAACCGGCGTGACCGCCGTGGCTGAATCATTGGGTGTGTTGTTGGACAGGTAGCACGAAACCCTCATCTTATTTATTTTTGGGAGAGACAAGTACTAAATCGGGCGCATTATTGACCCTTTGGTCCAGCCTTTCCTCACCCTTTCTTCGTGTCAATCTCGCTTAGGACCAGCCACCTTTACACCAGTTTGAGCAAGATGTAGAGAAGGAAACTCGCCGCATTGCATTAGTTTTTTTAGTGCTATATAAAGGTATCGTTTGGACGGTTCACTGGTTCAGCCTGGTAGTTTACCGAATTCCTCGTTCGTGATTTCTGCTTGAGATGTTCACTGACGATGCGGAATTTACTAGTGAAGGTTTTTGGTCAATAGGAGTTTTTGTGCTTTTCCAGCATACAAAAACTGATGACCAAAAATTTGAGAACCACACGAAACATGGCGGTCTGATGGTGGGGAGGCCGGGAGGTAGATCCGACGGTGGGGAGGAGCTCGGCGAGGATGGTGGCAATGACGGTGGAATCTCGCGAGGTGGTGCTCGGGGACGGCGGCGAGAGCTTGGGGACGGTGACATGCTGCTCAGGGTTGGTTGCGGGAGCTCAGGGGTGCCGGTGCGGTGCTCGGGGACGACAGGGGAGCTTAGGGCGGGCGGTTGTGTGGAGCGCGGTGGGATCGGGTAGCAGTAGCGCAAGCGCAACAACGATCCTTAGGGTCACAACAGTGGCCTCGAGCAGCGGGCCTAGGCGCGGCTGTGTGACTGGCGCCGGCGGCTGGAATTTGTCACGCAGAGGTGAGGTGAGGCGGTGCGACGGTTTGTGAAAGTTCAGTGAGTGATGGTTGAGTTTCCGCCGGAACGTTTTTGTTTTTGGTCGGATGCTAGTGGTGACCCAAATGCATATCACCTGCAGCAATTTTTTGGTCAGGGCCAAAAAGATGGCCGCCCTATGGGTATAGGGTCGTTGTTGAAGCCATTTTTTTACATCGAAAGGTTAAAAAAACTGATTTTTAATCATGACTGCGTCTTTTGGTATGTTGTTGAAGATGCTCTTAGGCCGACTCCTAGTTTTGCTAGGTGAGAACTCTCGTGAGAATGGACTCTTCCGTAGGTAAGAAGGGGTCGTCTGACTAATTGCTCTTAGAGCAACTCTAGCTGACCAGTCATATTCGCAACCTCTAAAACAGTTACGAGTGCCCTCCACAAACTGAGATTCATCATTCTGCAATCTCTATATATGTGGGCCAATTTGTTAGCCTTTATGTCCTTTCTTCATATGTAAATAGTGCATTTTCATCGACATTACGTTCAGTATCACATACAAAACAATGCAATTTTTGTCAGCAGACCTTGAGTTCAACATCACATAGACATTGCAAATAGAATAAATTCATTGAGCTAGCATGAGAATTTTCTAAAAGGAATGTTTTGTCGGCGACCGCCTTTTGGAGGTGACCTCACAGCAAAGTGGAGGCTTTGGCTGCGTCGACTTGGGCTTCAGTGTGTTATATGCACCAACGTGTGTCTTATATGTGGGAGATGGTCATAATGGATTCTCCCTCCATATGCACTGCTTCGACTTTGATGACATCCTTCACACAGGTGACACAACGGCTGACGAAGGAAGGTGCTCGTCCTTGTTGGTTGATTCAACTTCAAGTTAGGTTTCAACATCGACCTTTTCCGAGTACCACTACACCTTCTCCTCATACCGATGGGTGTCACGTTCTCTTCAGTGACAGATTCATGAGAAAAGGGGTGCGACATGGAGGGGACGAGGTGAGTGTGAAGGAAGATAGTTGGCGGAGAGGAAGATGGCGAGTGCAGCGGCATGCTGCAGCTGAAGGAAATATGCCCTAGAGGCAACAATAAAGTTATTATTTATTTCCTCATATCATGATAAATGTTTATTATTCATGCTAGAATTGTATTAACCGGAAACATAATACTTGTGTGAATACATAGACAAACAGAGTGTCACTAGTATGCCTCTACTTGACTAGCTCGTTGATCAAAGATGGTTATGTTTCCTAGCCATTGACATGAGTTGTCATTTGATTAATGGGATCACATCATTAGGAGAATGATGTGATTGACTTGACCCATTCCGTTAGCTTAGCACTCGATCGTTTAGTATGTTGCTATTGCTTTCTTCATGACTTATACATGTTCATATGACTATGAGATTGTGCAACTCCGTTTACGGAGGAACACTTTGTGTGCTACCAAAGCGTCACAACGAATCGAGTGATTATAAAGGTGCTCTGGTGTCTCGAAGGTACTTGTTGGGTTGGCGTATTTCGAGATTAGGATTTGTCACTCCGATTGTCGGAGAGGTATCTCTGGGCCCACTTAGTAATGCACATCACCTAAGCATTGCAACTAATGAGTTAGTTGTGGGATGATGTATTACAGAATGAGTAAAGAGACTTGCCGGTAACGAGATTGAACTAGGTATTGAGATACCGACGATCGAATCTCGGGCAAGTAACATACCGATGACAAAGGGAACAACGTATGTTGTTATGCGGTCTGACCGATAAAGATCTTCGTAGAATATGTGGGAGCCAATATGAGCCTCCAGGTTCCGCTATTGGTTATTCACCGGAGACGTGTCTCGGTCATGTCTACATAGTTCTCGAACCCGTAGGGTCCGCACGCTTAAAGTTTCGATGACAGTTATATTATGAGTTTATGAATTTTGATGTACCGAAGGTTGTTCGGAGTCCCGGATGTGATCATGGACATAACGAGGAGTCTCGAAATGGTCGAGACATGAAGAATGATATATTGGATGACTATACTCGGACACCGGAATGGTTTCGGGGGTTATCGGATATATACCGGAGTACCGGGGGGTTACCGGAACCCCCCGGAGGATATTGGGCCTCATGGGCCCAATTGGTGGAAGAGGAGAGGCGGCCAAGGGGCAGCCGCGCGCCCCTCCCCCCAAGTCCGAATTGGACAAGGAGGGGGGCGGCGCCCCCCTTCCTTTCCCCCTCTCTCCTTCCCTCTCCTCTCCTAGTCCAACAAGGAAAAGGGAGGGAGTCCTACTCCCGGTGGGAGTAGGACTCCTCCTGGCGTGCCTCCTCCTGGCCGGCCGCACCTCCCCCCTTGCTCCTTTATATACGGGTGCAGGGAGGCACCCTAGAGACACAACAATTGATTTGATCTTTTAGCCGTGTGCGGTGCCCCCCTCCACCATAGTTCACCTCGATAATACTGTAGCGGTGCTTAGGCGAAGCCCTGCGTCGATAGAACATCATCATCGTCAGCACGCCGTCGTGCTAACGAAACTCTCCCTCAACACTCGGCTGGATCGGAGTTCGAGGGATGTCATCGAGCTGAACGTGTGCTGAACTCGGAGGTGCCGTGCGTTCGGTACTTGATCGGTCGGATCGTGAAGACGTACGACTACATCAACCGCGTTGTGATAACGCTTCCGCTTTCGGTCTACGAGGGTACGTAGACAATACTCTCCCCTCTCGTTGCTGTGCATCACCATGATCTTGCGCGTGCGTAGGATTGTTTTTTGGAAATTACTACGTTCCCCAATAGTGGCATCCGAGCCTGGTTTTATGCGTAGATGTCATATGCACGAGTAGAACACAAGTGAGTTGTGGGCAATATAAGTCATACTGCTTACCAGCATGTCATACTTTGGTTCGGCGGTATTGTTGGATGAAGCGGCCTGGACCGACATTACACGTACGCTTACGCGAGACTGGTTCTACCGACGTGCTTTGCACACAGGTAGCTGGCGGGTGTCAGTTTCTCCAACTTTAGTTGAACCAAGTATGGCTACGCCCGGTCCTTGCGAAGGTTAAAACAACACTAACTTGACAAACTATCATTGTGGTTTTGATGCATAGGTAGGAACGGTTCTTGCTAAGCCCGTAGCAACCACGTAAAATTTGCAACAACAAAGTAGAGGACGTCTAACTTGTTTTTGCAGGACATGTTGTGATGTGATATTGTCAAGACATGATGCTAAATTTTATTGTATGAGATGATCATGTTTTGTAACCGAGTTATCGGCAACTGGCAGGAGCCATATGGTTGTCGCTTTATTGTATGCAATGCAATCGCCCTGAAATGCTCTACTTTATCATAAAGCGGTAGCGGTAGTCGTAGAAGCATAAGATTGGCGAGACGACAACGATGCTACGATGGAGATGAAGGTGCCGCGCCGGTGACGATGGTGATCATGACGGTGCTTCGGAGATGGAGATCACAAGCACAAGATGATGATGGCCATATCATATCACTTATATTGTTTGCATGTGATGTTTATCTTTTGTGCATATTATCTTGCTTTGATTGACGGTAGCATTATAAGATGATCTCTCACTAAATTTCAAAATAAAAGTGTTCTTCCTGAGTATGCACCGTTGCCAAAGTTCGTCGTGCCCAGACACCACGTGATGATCGGGTGTGATAAGCTCTACGTCCATCTACAACGGGTGCAAGCCAGTTTTGCACACGCGGAATACTCAGGTTAAACTTGACGAGCCTAGAATATGCAGATATGGCCTCGGAACACTGAGACTGAAAGGTCGAGCATGAATCATATAGTAGATATGATCAACATAATGATGTTCACCATTGAAAGCTACTCCATTTCACGTGATGATCGGTTATGGTTTAGTTGATTTGGATCACGTGATCACTTAGAGGATTAGAGGGATGTCTATCTAAGTGGGAGTTCTTAAGTAATATGATTAATTGAACTTAAATTTATCATGAACTTAGTACCTGATAGTATCTTGGTTGTCTATGTTGATTGTAGATAGATGGCCCGTGCTGTTGTTCCGTTGAATTTTAATGCGTTCCTTGAGAAAGCAAAGTTGAAAGATGATGGTAGCAATTACACGGACTGGGTCCGTAACTTGAGGATTATCCTCATTGCTGCACAGAAGAATTACGTCCTGGAAGCACCGCTAGGTGCCAAACCTGCTGCAGGAGCAACTCCAGATGTTAAGAACGTCTGGCAGAGCAAAGCTGATGACTACTCGATAGTTAAGTGTGCCATGCTTTACGTCTTAGAACTGGGAATTCAACGGCGTTTTGAACGTCATGGAGCATATGAGATGTTCCAGGAGTTGAAGTTAATATTTCAAGCAAATGCCCGGATTGAGAGATATGAAGTCTCCGATAAGTTCTATAGCTGCAAGATGAAGGAGAATAGTTCTGTCAGTGAGCATATACTCAAAATGTCTGGGTATAATAATCACTTGATTCAACCGGGAGTCAATCTTCCGGATGATAGCGTCATTGATATAATTCTTCAATCACTGCCACCAAGCTACAAGAGCTTCGTGATCAACTATAACATGCAAGGGATGGATAAGATGATTCCCGAGCTCTTCGCAATGCTAAAGGCTGCGGAGGTAGAAATCAAAAAGGAGCATCAAGTGTTGATGGTCAGTAAGACCACCAGTTTCAAGAAAAAGGGCAAAGGGAAGAAGAAGGGGAACTTCAAGAAGAACAACAAGCAAGTTTCTGCTCAAGAGAAGAAACCCAAGTCTGGACCTAAGCACGAGGCCGAGTGCTTCTCTTGAAAGCGGTGGTCCTTTGGAAGCGGAACTGCCCCAAGTATTTGGCGGATAAGAAGGATGGCAAGGTGAACAAAGGTATATGTGATATACATGTTATTGATGTGTACCTTACTAGAGCTCGCATAGCACTGGGTATTTGATCTTGGTTCATTGCTAATATTTGCAACTCAAAATAGGGACTATGGATTAAGCGAACACTGGCCAAGGACGAGGTGACGATGCGCGTGGGAAACAGTTCCAAAGTCGATGTGATCACCGTCGGCATGCTACCTCTACATCTAGCTTCGGGATTAGTATTAGACCTAAATAATTGTTATTTGGTGCCAGCGTTGAGCATGAACATTATATCTGGATCTTGTTTGATGCGAGACGGTTATTCATTTAAATAAGAGAATAATGGTTGTTCTATTTATATGAGTAATATCTTTTATGGGCATGCACCCTTGAAGAGTGGTCTATTTTTGATGAATCTCGATAGTAGTGATACACATATTCATAATGTTGAAGCCAAAAGATGCAGAGTTGATAATGATAGTGCAACTTATTTGTGGCACTGCCGTTTAGGTCATATCGATGTAAAGCGCATGAAGAAACTCCATACTGATGGACTTTTGGAACCACTTGATTATGAATCAATTGGTACTTGCGAACTGCGCCTCATGGTCAAGATGACTAAAACACCGTTCTCTGGTACTATGGAGAGAGCAACAGATTTGTTGGAAATCATACATACAAATGTATGTGGTCCGATGAATATTGAGGCTCGTGGCGGATATCGTTATTTTCTCACCTTCACAGATGATTTGAGCAGATATGGGTATATCTACTTAATGAAACATATGAAAAGTTCAAAGTATTTCAGAGTGAAGTTGAAAATCATCGTAACAAGAAAATAAAGTTTCTACGATCTGATTGTGGAGGAGAATATTTGATTTACGAGTTTGGTCTACATTTGAAACAATGGGGAATAGTTTCACAACTCACGCCACCCAGAACACCACAGCGTAATGGTGTGTGTGAACGTCGTAATCGTACTTTACTAGATATGGTGCGATCTATGATGTGTCTTACTGATTTACCGCTATCGTTTTGGGGTTATGCTTTAGAGACGGTCGCATTCACGTTAAATAGGGCACCATCAAAATCCGTTGAGACGACACCTTATGAACTGTGGTTTGGCAAGAAACCAAAGTTGTCGTTTCTTAAAGTTTGGGGCTGCGATGCTTATGTGAAAAAGCTTCAACCTGATAAGCTCGAACCCAAATCGGAGAAATGTGTCTTCATAGGATACCCAAAGGAGACTGTTGGGTACACCTTCTATCACAGATCCGAAGGCAAAACATACGTTGCTAAGAATGGATCCTTTCTAGAGAAGGAGTTTCTCTCGAAAGAAGTGAGTGGGAGGAAAGTAGAACTTGATGAGGTAACTGTATCATCACAGAAACTTCAGAAACCGGTTCATCACAGAAACCGGTTCTTGTGACGGCTACACCAATTAGTGAGGAAGTTAATGATGATGATCATGAAACTTCAGATCAAGTTGTTACTGAACCTCGTAGGTCAACCAGAGTAAGATCTGCACCAGAGTGGTACGGTAATCCTATTCTGGAAGTTATGTTACTAGACCATGACGAACCTATGAACTATGAAGAAGCGATGGTGAGCCCAGATTCCGCAAAATGGCTTGAGGCCATGAAATCTGATATGGGATCCATGTATGAGAACAAAGTATGGACTTTGGTTGACTTGCCCGATGACCGGCAAGCAATTGAGAATAAATGGATCTTCAAGAGAAGACTGGCGTTGACGACAATGCTACTGCCTATAAAGCTCGACTTGTTGCGAAAGGTTTTCAACAAGTTCAAGGGATTGACTACGATGAGACCTTCTCACCCGTAGTGATGCTTAAGTCTGTCCGAATCATGTTAGCAATTGCCGCATTTTATGATTATGAAATTTGGCAAATGGATGTCAAAACTGCATTCCTGAATGGATTTCTGGAACAAGAGTTGTATATTATGCAGCCGGAAGGTTTTTTCAATCCAAAAGGAGCTAACAAAGTGTGCAAGCTCCAGCGATCCATTTATGGACTGGTGCAAGCCTCTCGGAGTTGGAATAAACGTTTTGATAGTGTGATCAAAGCATTTGGTTTTATACAGACTTTTGGAGAAGCCTTTATTTACAAGAAAGTGAGTGGGAGCTCTGTAGCATTTCTGATATTATATGTGGATGACATATTGTTGATTGGAAATGATATAGAATTTCTGGATAGCATAAAGGGATATTTGAATAAGAGTTTTTCAATGAAAGACCTCGGTGAAGCTGCTTATATATTGGGCATCAAGATCTATAGAGATAGATCAAGACGCTTAATTGGACTTTCACAAAGCACATACCTTGACAAAGTTTTGAAGAAGTTCAAAATGGATCAAGCAAAGAAAGGGTTCTTGCTTGTGTTACAAGGTGTGAAGTTGAGTAAGACTCAATGCCCGACCACTGCGGAAGATAGAGAGAAAATGAAAGATATTCCCTATGCTTCAGCCATAGGCTCTATCATATATGCAATGTTGTGTACCAGACCTGATGTGTGCCTTGCTATAAGTTTAGCAGGGAGGTACCAAAGTAATCCAGGAGCGGATCACTGGACAGCGGTCAAGAACATCCTGAAATACCTGAAAAGGACTAAGGATATGTTTCTCGTTTATGGAGGTGACAAAGAGCTAGTCGTAAATGGTTACGTCGATGCAAGCTTTGACACTGATCTGGACGATTCTAAATCGCAAACCGGATACGTGTTTACATTCAACGGTGGAGCTGTCAGTTGGTGCAGTTCTAAACAAAGCGTCGTGGCGGGATCTACGTGTGAAGCGGAGTACATAGCTGCTTCGGAAGCAGCAAATGAAGGAGTCTGGATGAAGGAGTTCATATCCGATCTAGGTGTTATACCTAGTGTATCGGGTCCAATGTAAATCTTTTGTGACAATACTGGTGCAATTGTCTTGGCGAAGGAATCCAGATTTCACAAGAGAACCAAGCACATCAAGAGACGCTTCAATTCCATTCGGGATTTAGTCCAGGTGGATGACATAGAAATTTGCAAGATACATACGGATCTGAATGTTGCAGACCCGTTGACTAAGCCTCTTCCACGAGCAAAACATGATCATCACCAAGGCTCCATGGGTGTTAGAATCATTACTGTGTAATCTAGATTATTGACTCTAGTGCAAGTGGGAGATTGAAGGAAATATGCCCTAGAGGCAATAATAAAGTTATTATTTATTTCCTCATATCATGATAAATGTTTATTGTTCATGCTAGAATTGTATTAACCGGAAACATAATACTTGTGTGAATACATAGACAAACAGAGTGTCACTAGTATGCCTCTACTTGACTAGCTCGTCGATCAAAGATGGTTATGTTTCCTAGCCATTGACTTGAGTTGTCATTTGATTAATGGGATCACATCATTAGGAGAATGATGTGATTGACTTGACCCATTCCGTTAGCTTAGCACTCGATCGTTTAGGATGTTGCTATTGCTTTCTTCATGACTTATACATGTTCATATGATTATGAGATTATGCAACTCCCGTTTACCGGAGGAACATTTCGTGTGCTACCAAACATCACAACGTAACTGGGTGATTATAAAGGTGATCTACAGGTATATCCGAAGGTACTTGTTGGGTTGGCGTATTTCGAGATTAGGATTTGTCACTCCGATTGTCGGAGAGGTATCTCTGGGCCCACTCAGTAATGCACATCACTTAAGCCTTGCAAGCATTGCAACTAATGAGTTAGTTGTGGGATGATGTATTACGGAACGAGTAAAGAGACTTGCCGGTAACGAGATTGAACTAGGTATTGAGATACCGACGTTCGAATCTCGGGCAAGTAACATACCGATGACAAAGGGAACAACGTATGTTGTTGCGGTCCGATCGATAAAGATCTTCGTAGAATATGTGGGAGCCAATATGAGCGTCCAGGTTACGCTATTGGTTATTGACCGGAGACGTGTCTCGGTCATGTCTACATAGTTCTCGAACCCGTATGGTCCGCACGCTTAAAGTTTCGATGACAGTTATATTATGAGTTTATAAATTTTGATGTACCGAAGGTTTTTCGGAGTCCCAGATGTGATCACGGACATAACGAGGAGTCTCGAAATGGTCGAGACATGAATAATGATATATTGGATGACTATATTCGGACACCGGAGTGGTTCCGGTGGTTATCGGATATATATCGGAGTACCGGGGGGTTACCGGAACCCCCCCCCCCCCGAGGCTATTGGGCCTCATGGGCCCAATTGGTGGAAGAGGAGAGGCGGCCAAGGGGCAGCCGCGCGCCCCTCCCCCCCAAGTCCAAATTGGACAAGGAGGGGGGTGGCGCCCCCCTTTCCTTTCCCCCTCTCCTTCCCTCTACTCTCCTAGTCCAACAAGGAAAAGGGAGGGAGTCCTACTCTCGGTGGGAGTAGGACTCCTCTTGGCGCGCCTCCTCCTAGCCGGCCGCACCTCCCCCCTTGCTCCTTGTCGGTGTCAAAACCGGCGGATCTCGGGTAGGGGGTCCCGAACTGTGCGTCTAGGCGGATGGTAACAGGAGACAAGGGACACGATGTTTTACCCAGGTTCGGGCCCTCTTGATGGAGGTAAAACCCTACGTCCTGCTAGATTAATATTGATGATGTATGTTACAAGAGTGGATCTACCACGAGATCAAAGAGGCTAAACCCTAGAAGCTAGCCTATGGTATGATTGATGTTCGTCCTACGGACTAAAACCCTCCGGTTTATATAGACACCGGATAGGGTTAGGGTTACACAGAGTCGGTTACAATGGTAGGAGATCTACATATCCGCATCGCCAAGCTTGCCTTCCACGCCAAGGAAAGTCCCATCCGGACACAGGACGAAGTCTTCAATCTTGTATCTTCATAGTCTTGGAGTCCGCCAATGATGATAGTTCGCTATCCGGACACCCCTAGTCCGGAACTCCTCAAGAGCCCTGAACCAGGCTTCAATGACGATGAGTCCGGCGCGTATATTGTCTTCGGCGTTGCAAGGCGGGTTCTTCCTCCGAATAATTTATAGAAGATTGTGAACACCAGGATAGTGTCCGGCTCTGCAAAAATAAATTCCACATACCACCGTAGAGAGAATAATGTTACACAAGATCAATCTGCTGACATATTTTGTGGCGTGACGTCGCACCACTACCAAACCTTTATTCAAATTGTTTTTACTGTTCCACCCCAGCGCGTTTAGCGAAGCGGTTTCCTTGGCACGTCTTGTTGAGGCAGAAATCGTGTTCCCCTTATTCCGGGATTCCCATCAATACGGACGTGGGTAACCCAACCGCGCCATTGATTGTGGCGCTTGGGAGATAAGCGAGTTTTACCAGGCCGGTGGGGACACATGTTTTTGTCCGCCCATATAAGGGGATAAGGATCCACCCTTTCACCTATGCCTTCTTCCTCCTTTGCTCATCCATTCCCGTGCACTCGAGCTCTAGCGCCCAAGTCCGCACTTTCCTCCTCAACCTTCTCCAACCATGTCAGGAGCGGGAGGCAGATGGATGGCCTCCTCCGTCACGGAGGGGCACATCACAAGACTGCGGGAGGCCGGATACTTGTCCGGCGATATCGCGCACAGGCTGCCCGACGCGGGGCAGCTTATTCCAACCCCCAGTCCCCATGAGAGGGTGGTACTTATTCCCCACTTCCTTCGCGAACTAGGTTTTCCACTTCACCCATTTGTCCGGGGGCTCATGTTCTACTACGGCCTGGACTTCCATGACCTGGCCCCGAATTTCGTCCTCAATGTTTCGGCGTTTATCGTCGTGTGCGAGGCCTTCCTCTCGCATCCAGCCCCACTTGCTTGTGGCTCAAGACCTTGATGTCAAGTCAAGGTTGTGAAGGGCAGCCAAGCGGAGTCGGAGACGCCATGGTCGGCAAGATGGCCAAAGTCCTATGGCTCGAGGGCTCCTTTGTGGAGACAATAAAGGGGTGGCAATCGGGGTGGTTCTACATCACCGAGCCATGCGACCCTGAATGGGTGGCGGCCCCCGAATTTAGATCTGGATTCCCCACACGGCTCTCATCATGGAAAGAGACGGGCCTGAAGTGGGGGGATTCGGACGAGCTATCCGGACTCCAAACACGCGTCCGAACACGGTGGACAAGAATCGCAGCTTGTCGACGTAATCCGTGTGATGCTCATCCGCCGGATTCTCCCATGCCAACAACGGGACTTCAATTTGTGGAGTTCGATCCGCACAAAGACCGAACCTTGAGCCGGCTCTTCGATACCACGCACGAAGATGCCTCGAAGGTGCCGTTCAAGGCGCCAAGCCCCACATCCGCTAACAAAGATCGCGGATACATTTCGCGCGTCAAGCCAGCGAGGTAAGTTATTTTACCCTTTATGGGGCTCCTTTTCCATAGATTGACTCTCGTGGGTTAAAACTCCCTATTCTTCGGCTGTGTCTGGTTGAAGACGCCCGGACAGATTAACTGTCCGGCTCCTTTGCCGAAGACCCAGCGGACGCCCGATTGATGGTTGCTGGCTCCGGCACCCCATGTGGTGCCGGAGAAAAGGCCAAGAAGGAGGCTACGGAACTCGAAGGAGCACCCGACGCCAGTTTGTCGGATTCGGCGAGAATCTTCTCCCAAGACGAGGAGGAAGAAGAAGAAGCTTCTCCCCCAGCGGGGGAGGAGAGGAAAAGGAAGGCTGCCCCAACTGGGGAGGCCGGAGGGTCCAAGAAGGGAAGAACCCTTCCTCCGGACTTCTCCACCAACGTCGACGACGACGAGGGGGATCGGCCTACGAGGGCCAAGCCCCTGGCGAGATCGTAAGTGTCCGGATACCCGAATAACCTCAAGGTTTTTGTTTTCGCCACATAACGTCTTTCTAATGCCGCATACAACCCTGCAGTCCGCCAAGGATGATCTTACCGCTTGCCGAAGGGTCCTTGGGTGCGTCGGATATGGATTCCTTCCGACCGCCTCCACCCCCGTGCAGCGGACGACGCCGAGGTGGGACCCGAAAAGGACCCACCAGAGGGGAGGCCCCGAGGTGTCGCAGACACCCTCCGGACTGTGCACGGACTCAGCCCGGAGGCCGTAGTGGCTCCGAGTCCGGCGGGCGACCCTTCGTAAGAAGGGCAAGACCGAGATGCCGACTGCCTCCGCCCAACCGGAGGTGCCGGATATTTGCCGGAGGCGCCAATGGCGCTTATCGAAGAGGAACACCGACCGTTATGAGTGCGGTGATTCGTAAGGTTCAGCTCGCCAAGAGCGGGCTGATCAAGCTCGCAATAGCCTTCTAACAAAGCTTTGAGGTAAGAATTTCAATATATGTAAAATGGTACCGCATAGACAGAGTAGCCCCGATGCTCGGTTCGGTGTTCGGAAAGAAAAGCCGGACTGAGGATCTTTAGAAAGATAAACGCAGGAGCCATAAAAATATGTCAATATGAGATTGCAGGCTGTGCTGCTGACCTCCGCCGCACTGACTGCGGAGGTCAATACTTTGAAGAAAAACCTCGAGCGGTCCGAGAACAAGCTCGGCCATGCCAAGAAGCAGCTCGAGGAAAAAGAAGGTGAGTAATACCTTATGAAAATTGTACCTTACAGAAAAGGATTTGGTTGCAAGAAAAATGATAAGGATAACGTGGGTATTGTAGGGGCCGCTAACGAGGTGGCGACCCTGAAGGAGGCGGTGGCCGCGGCTGAGCGTAATGCGGCCGCGGAACGCACCGAGCGAGAGAAGCAAGAGGCGCGGGTGGCGGAGGTACAGCAAGAGCTCCAGGATCTCGTGAAAAAACATGAGAACTTGGAGCGTGACTCGAAGACTCGAGAGTCTGAGCTTGCAACGGCTCTTGAGAGTGCCAAAACCGCTAAGGCCGAAGCCTACAAGGCCCTCCAGGAGATTGAAGCGGTGAAGAAAATAGCAGCAGGTAAGGCATTTTTCATGCAGAGTAAGCATGTGAGTGTTAATTACCTGTTGCTTACCCGAATTCGGAGCTCTCCAGGGGCGTTCGCAGAGCTTCCTCGCAGCGTGTCCGATGCTGCCGCATTCTACCGGGCCGAGGAGGGGAGCTCAACGGAGAAGGTCTTCTGGTCTCAGTATGCTGAGGCCGGACATCCGGTGCCCCTTAGCGACCAGCTGAAGCAGCTGGTCGAGCTCCACAAGGCGGCCGAACAGGCCATGAAGGGCCTCATAGTTCGGCTGTGGCCTAAGGAGGCCATGCACAGGAGCTACTTCGGCCTGGTCGCGGCGGTGGTGGATGCGTGCTCGTGGGTTGAAGTTATCAAGCATTCCGCTTGTATCGAGGGTGCCCGTCGGGCCCTTGCCCGCGCAAAGGTGCACTGGGGCAAGATGGATGCCCAGAAGCTCGTGACGGACCCGCCACCAGAGGGCAAGGAGCATCGCACGCCCGAGATGTATTATAAGACTGTGCTGAAGGGCGCCCGCACTATTGCGGGTGAGTGCTCCAAAGATGTAATATTTGAGTAGACTCGCATTTTGTTATCCTGTGCGCTGAAAACTTAGTTCATATGCGCTAAGCAACGATTGTTAATTTAAAATATTACCTTCTTGTGCGGCTGTTTATCAGATCTGAGAGATGGCAAGTCGTCGGCTTCAGCCCCCATGCCACGAGTGCTTTGGGGTGTTCGGGATAAACTTGGCGCTCTTGTTCCCATTTTTGGGTCCATCTAGGAGGCGCCAACACAACGTAACAAGGCAACCGGACTTATAATGCTTGAACACTCTCACTTAGCCATAGAATTCTATAATTTTAAATTCCGGCGAAGCCCCTAGTCTTCGGAAGGCCGAATTTGGGGCGCTATCCACGCCTTGGCCGGACAGTATCCGGCTCCTTGCTCTAAGCGGCATAAGTCTTTAAGGACTCACAGAAAACCTCTCAAACATCGACCGGTCTCTTGCCTCATCATGACGGTCAGTTTTAGCTTTCTCCGCTGAGGCGTTAACCCAGCCGAACTGGGGCGGAATCGCAGTGGTTCTCCCGGTGCTACCTTAGCCGATATAACGGAACGTAAGGTACCAAAACACGGGAGCCGCAAACCCAACTATTGACCCAAGACATGATTCGGAGCCGATGCATATAGTGCTATAAGTTCGGGGTGCCGCACTTGTGAAAGTGTTCGGACTCATCACACCATAACGCGGGAAACATAAGCCCCTGGTGTATATTAGCCGTACCAAAGTGTACGGATGCAACATGTCGTGAATGAACATATGTATGAAAAAGAAATGCAATTATAAGCAAAAAGGTGCTGCATTGTTTTATCCAATAAGTGCTGCTACGAATGCCGAACGATACAAATAGTGCGATAAGCAAGGTAGGAGACTGTTAAACATGTCCCCCTCCAGGGGTAGGCTGCAGATTGGGTATGAAAAATGCTCGTAATGGATACCACCTGTATATTCGTTGTAGCCTTTATCCTTCCCTGGCTGTTGCATCGTGAGTTCGGCGGGTCTGCTGCCGGACAGGGCTTCTGGCCAACGGAGTCCCGTGGTTAAAAGGAAAAGGTAAAAAGAAAAGAAAAGGAATGACACACTTGAGAGCCCTTGTGTGGTTGAGCCGCGATCTGGGTGTATTGTGGTCGTGCCCCTCCCCATGCCCATGGTATCTTGAGAGCGTAATGGTGTACGCGAAGGACCTGCTTTGACGTTTCGCAGAGCTGGGGTTGGGGCCGCATCGCTACGCGATGCTCGTAACGTGCTGTGGTCTTGTTGTAAGTTACTCGGGCGCGATTGGCTGTGTCCGCCGCTTAACGGCCGGATTTGATAATTGCCTTAAGAGGCTGCATTGCACTTCGCCACGAGAGCGCAGTATGTTCCTCCGCGCGGAGAGAACATTCGATGTTTCCGTTGACCGTAATGACTCCTCGAGGGCTGGCATCTTGAGCTTGAGGTATGCGAGTGCGGCACGCGCTGAACTTTGCAAACGCGATACGTCCGAGCAAGGCATGATAGCCGCCGAGGAACGGGACTATGACGAAGATTAACTCCTCGCTCGGAAGTTATCCGGGATCCAAGACCACTTCCGGTGTAATTGAGCCTGTACAATTGGCTTTACACTGGTATGATGCCTTTACTGGTCGTTTTGGTAGGTTTAATCCTTGAGGGTCTATGCCCATTTTGGCGACTTGTATCCCGGTAAAGCAGGTTCAGTTGCCGCCGCCGCCCATCGGGACTCGTTAGGTGAAATCCATCGACGATTGGGTCTAGGACCGGTCGCGGCGAATCCGCCATGGCGGATCTTTGGTGGGGTGGTCCTTCGGTCAAAAGTGATCGGCAGGAGGACCATGGATTGAACTTGGGCAATGGCTCCATCGCGTAGACATCCACGAGTGCACGCTTCGCTCCCTTTGGGTATGTGGGTTGCGATATCATGTTCACCGTCCGCACTTTGTGGGGAAAACCTTCATCCTTTATTGTTCGGCGGTTGGGTCTCGTCCTCGCCATCGCTATGCAGCCCCTTGTCATTGTTTTCGCAATTAACTTGCCTGCCCGCTTGAATACCCAATAGTCCCTGTTGGTGTGGTTAGCTGACTTTTCGGGTGCCGTATCCGCGCAAGCGGTCGAGTATTCGGTCCAAATTGGACGGACCGGAGTAGTTCGCTTGAATGGCTTTTTCCGCTGACCGGTTTAGAGCCTTTGAATCCGCATTGACCGTCGTATCCTCATTATTGTCGCCGTTAGTGCGCGCTTTTTTTGTTATGACGCGCTCGCCGCTTTTGGTCCTTGAAGTCCGGACCGCGAATTTTTGCCGAGGTTGTTGCTGCGTGCTAGCCAGTTGTCCTCACCAGCGCAGACGCTGGTCATGAGTGATGTGAGGGCTGCCATGGATTTCGCTTTTCCTGTCCTAGGTGCCGCAAGCCACTCGTCGCGGATGTTATGCTTGAAGGCGCGAGGGCCTCCGCATCCGGACAATCGACGATTTGGTTTTTCTTGGTTAAGAACCGTGTCCGTAATTGTCCGCCGATTCGTCTCGGCTGCTGAATTATGTGGCTTAGGTCATCGGCGCCCGGTGGTCGCACATAAGTGCCCCGGAAGTTATCGAGGAATGCGGCTTCGTGTCCTCCCAGCTCCCAATTGACTCTGCTGGCAGGCTGTTGAGCCAATGCCGGGCTGGTCCTTTAAGGCTGAGGGGGAGGTATTTGATGGCGTGAAGATCGTCACCGCGGGCCATGTGGATGTGAAGGAGATAGTCTTCGATCCAAACCGCGGGGTCTGTTGTGCCCTCATAGGATTCAATATTGACGGGTTTAAACCCTTCGGGATTTGATGATCCATTACTTAAATGCGTGAAGCATAGTGGGTGTCGGCGCCTCAGATCGGGCGATATCACGACGGAGCTCAAAAGAGCTTGATCTGTTTTGTTCGGCCCGACCGGACTTACTGTGTCCGGCGCGACGGTTGTCGTCACGTACCGTGGGGCGCCCACGCGATCCATAGATCAATCTTGATTGTCTTGCCTTGTCTCCAATATATCTCGCAGGTCCGGAGCGTTCCCCTTTGGCCAAGTGCTTTTTGAGCGATGCCGGGGTACGGTTCTAGTGAAGGGCCTAGAGGCCTCTCTGTCGCGGCCACGGGGTGGTCGGTCAGCCGTATTGTCTCCTGGTGATGCGGGTTCATAAGCCTCCTCCTCTAATCGGGGAGCAGTTTGCGCTTAGGGTAGCTTTTGAGGGCGCTCGAGCTCATGCTCTTCGCCGCGAGGACTTGGTCCATCCGTCGGCTAGCGAGATCCCGATCAGCTCTAAGCTGTTTCGCTTTTCTTTAGGCTGTTCGCCGTGGCTATAAGCCTGCGTCTAAAACGCTCTTGTTCGACGGGATTCTCGTGCACGATTTAATTCATTGTCGCCGAGGCTTGCTTCATCTTATGAGGGAGGCATATAATCCTCTACCTCTTCTTCGCCGCTCTCTCTTGAGGGTGGCGTCTTCATCCTCCTGCGATGGATCTTGCCGAGTGGATTGTCTTCGGCGTTGTCCGGTGTATTGTTATCTCCGGTGCGGAATCTTCATTCTTCTTTGTGGCGGGATTTAGAGCGGCGCCACCGACGCCGGGCGCTTGGGCTGCTTCTTGAGGGTCATCCTCGGTTGTTCCATCGCCGTTCCCATATTTTGGGATGTCCACCATGTATATGTCGATGACGAGGTGGCCTTCCAAAGTGTCCTATAGGCGCTGGGTCTTGGTAAATCTCCGGCATCGCCGCCCATACCGTCGATGTCTTGAGTCGTAGTCTAGCATGTCGGTTAGGTCATCGACAGCCGCTACCAAGTGGGTGGTGGGTGGGCGTCGAATTTCTTCGTCGATCAGATCCCAACCTTCCGACCGTAGTCCGCCAGGGCTCTCCGGATAAAGAGAGAGACTTTAGTGAATTCAGGATGTCGCCAAAGGCGAGTGCCGAAAAGATGTCCGCGACCGTGAACTCCATAACGGGCGCCTAATCGGATTCGACCGCAAGGGCGCGGAGGGTTCGGAGTCCGGATAGGAGTCCGCGCCCGAGTCGGAGTCTTTGCAAAGGACGGGGATGGTGTTCGCTCGATCGCCCAGAGATTGTAGCCCCAGGCGGTGCCCAACCACTGCGTCCTCGGTCGGGAATCCGCCCGGATTAAGGGCCGGAGCGGATATCGGTGCGGCCTCGAGGGTGGCAATCGCTCGCCGCAGAGCTAGATCATGCCCATCGAGATAGTGCGCACGCAGTCGCTGCTCGAATCCGTCGAAGATCAAGTCTCCGCGGATATCGGCCGATAGTTTAAACTTCCAAATCTGACCGATGGCGGGCGTAGCTTTCGATCTGCTCCAGACGGCCAGCTTAATTGGCCCGCATGCAAAGCCGCCAACACAAAGATCTGTCCGGGGAGAAAAGTCTCACCCTGGACCGCGTTGTTGTTGATGATCGGAGGAGCCATCGGGCCTATCGACGACGACACAGAGGAACTCTCAATGAAAGCACCAATGTCGGTGTCAAAACCGGCGGATCTCGGGTAGGGGGTCCCGAACTGTGCGTCTAGGCGGATGGTAACAGGAGACAAGGGACACCCCCTAGTCCAGAACTCCCTCACTCCTTTATATATGAGGGCAGGGGGCACCCTAGAGACACAACAATTGATTTGATCTTTTAGCCATGTGCGGTGCCCCCTCCACCATATTTCACCTCGATAATACTGTAGCGGTGCTTAGGCAAAGCCCTGCGCCGGTAGAACATCATCATCGTGACCACGCCGTCATGCTGACAAAACTCTCCCTCAACACTCGGCTGGATCGGAGTTCGAGGGACGTCATCGAGCTGAACGTGTGCTGAACTCGGAGGTGTCGTGCGTTCGGTACTCGATCGGGTGGATCGTGAAGACGTACGACTACATCAACCGCACTGTGATAACGCTTCCGCTTTCGGTCTACGAGGGTACGTAGACAACTCTCCCCTCTCGTTGCTACGCATCACCATGATATTGCGTGTGCGTAGGAATTTTTCTGAAATTAGTACGTTCCCCAACACCAGCATGATGCACTCCGGTGAGAAACGGGGCGATAACGACCAGGTAGGCGATGAGGACCATTAATGGGGAAACATGTTGGAAATATGCGCTAGAGACAATAATAAAGATGTTATTATTATATTTTCATGTTCATAATTAACTTTATATTTCTGTGGTATATATTGAAATGGTTCATGAATGTGAGATTTAGGGGAAAACCTATTTGCATGTCTGGAAAGATAAACACCTAATAGATCCCTAGTCCGGCCTCTAGACTCGCTCATGTATTATTGATGATTATGTTTTCCTAACCAAGGGTATTGTTAGTGTAACACATATGCTAACAACAATGATAAAATTGTTAGGGTGACAATGGTGTTGGATAGACCCAACTTATGAAATACTGCGAGATCACTTCATCAATATGTTACCGGTATTTTCATAGAAAGTATTAAACATTTACTTAGGTTCTTAGACTGTGAGAATATCATATATGCAGATATCGGATGACAACTGGGGTTGCCAAATGTCACACTGTGACTTGGTGATTATAAAAGTAGCTTTTGGGTATTACTGGAAAAGTATGTTGTGGTATTCGATATGTCAATATTAGGATTTGCTCCTCACGCGATGGAGAGATACACTCTGGGCCCACTTGGTATTACAGTGTTCATCGTCTGGCCAGACATAGTGATTAAGGTGTTAGTCACGGGGACATCGGAATACAGAAACGAGTAAAGAGTACAAGCCAGCAATGAGGAAACTAGGTATATATAGTGATCAAGGTGTTGATCATGGGGATACTGAAAAAGTCTCAACTCGGATTTTGTAACATATCATGAAGCACATGGAATGGTATACGATAACAGAAGTTTGCTCAATAAAGATCTTCGCTAGTATGCGGGAATTATTATGGGTGTCCATATATCGCTAATAATTATTGATCGGAAGGTGTCCAAATAACATCATGACTGATCGACGATAATTATGAGGACTTTACTTACAACCTTATACTTGCGCTTAGAATCTTGTCTTGATTTCCAACATGGTCTTGTAGACACCTTAATGATGTGTTCTCAATGTGTAGATGCGTCCAAGTAACACCACGACTAATCAGCAACCTGCATAGTGAGTCTGTTGTCCAACCAAGGCCCTTGCTGTCGCACGGGGTTACCTTGGTTATTAAGGATTTCTCCAGACTAATGCACTGAGCGTTTAGTTACATTGGTGTAATTCAACTTCAGGCATCCTTCAAGGACATGAAGTTCTTATTCTGATTGATTTTAACAGTTCCACTTCTTTTCTCGATCGGTGGTTGGAGAATAAACTGAAAGGAGTTCAGAAACTACCTAAAGAATGCAGAGTCAAAATAACAGATGGAGTCGTGTTTACATTGTACACAATTCATTTCAGCATGTAATTGGGTTTTGTAAGGCCATGAATTCAATGACAATATTCATGTATTATCTCACGGTGCATATGATGCAATACGTGGTATGGATTTGCTTCACTAACACAACCTAATGAATGTGGATGGGGAAAACAACACATGCTCATCTCCACTCAGATGGGAGTGCATCTTTGCATGGTAGTGTTTTAGATGAACTGAATTGTTCTTCTATTTTGCCCATGAGCTGTTGTATGACTGTCGACAAGGGGTTGTGGCTCACATCATTCACCTTGCCATGACTTAGATGCACCTAAAAAAATCCAATTCCTCCAGCTATCTTGCATATACTGGAACTATTCAAATTAGTGTTTAGTAAACCCAAGACATTACCACCAGCCAGAGCTTGTGATCATGGAATTGTGTTGATGCAAGGAGCACAACCAGTTAACCTCCATCCTTATCGGTACAAGCTGGAATTGAGGAGCGAAATAGAATATTGTATACAAGAATTTCTTGATTCTGGTACCATTCAATGAAGCCCAAGTCCATCCTTGAACTAGCACTTCTAGTCAAGAAGAAATATGGCACAAGGCATCTTTGCATAAACTACTATCGTCTAAATTCCATGCCTATATTTAGTAAATATCCAGTCCCAGTGATAGATGAGCTTTTGGGCGAACTAATTAATAAGAGTTCGCTAGTTTTCCAAACTCGAGCTCTGAGTAGGCTATTGCTACTTGTGAGCTACGTTGGGATTTCCTCGAAGAGGAGAGGATGATACAATACAATAGAGATAAGTATTTCCCTCACTTAAGAACCAAGGTTATCGATCTAGTAGTAGAACCACGCAACACCTTGTTAGCAGTACCTACACACAAAATAACAAATCCTTGCACCCAACGCGAACAAGGAGTTGTCAATCACTCGGCGGTTACTTTCAAGCTTAAATTGCATGGTGAGAAAACAAAAAATAAAATAAATAAATAAAAATTGCAGCAAGGTATTTTTGATTTAATATATGACAAAAAGTAGACCCAGGGGCCATAGTTTTCACTAGAGGCTTCTCTCTCAAAAATAGCATACGGTGGGTAAACACATTACTGTTGGGCAATTGATAGAAAAGCAAATAATCATGAAGATATCCAAGTCAATGATCATATATATAGGCAGCACGCCCGAGACAAGTAGATCGAAATGATTTTGCATCTACTACTATTACTCCATACATCGACCGCTATCCAGCATGCATATAGAGTATTAAGTTCATAAAGAACGAAGTAACACCTTAAGCAAGATGACATGATGTAGACAAAGTAAACTCACACATGAATAAAACCCATCTTTTTATCCTTAATGGCAGCGATACAAATACGTGTCATGTCCCCTTCTATCACTGGGATTGAGCACCACAAGATCGAACCCATCACAAAGCACCTCTCCCATTGCAAGAAAAATCAATCTAGTTGGCCAAACCAAATCAATAGATCGGAGAGAAATACAAATCTATAACAATCATGCATAAAAGAGTTCAGAGAAGACTCAAATAATATTCATGGGTAATTGATACGTCTCCGTCGTATCTATAATTTTTTATTGTTCCATGCCAATATTCTACAACTTTTACATACTTTTGGCAACTTTTTATACTATTTTTGGGACTAATATATTGATCCAGTGCCCAGTACCAGTTCCTGTTTCTTGCATGTTTTTTGTTTCGCAGAAAATCCATATCAAACGGAGTCCAAACGGGATAAAAACTTACGGAGATTTGTTTTTGGAATATATGTGAATTTTGGGAAGTGGAATCAACGCGAGACGATGCCCGAGGGGCCCACGAGGGTGAGGGGCGCGCCCTAGGGGGTAGGGCGCGCCCTGGGCCCTCGTGGACACTCCGTAAGGCAGTTGGTGCCCTTCTTTCACCGCAAGAAAGCCAATATCCAGATAAAAATCGTGTCAAAATTTCAGCCCAATTGGAGTTACGGATCTCCGGGAATTTAAGAAACGGTGAAACGGCAGAATCAGGGAGCGCAGAAACAGAAGGAAACAGAGAGAGAGAGAGATCCAATCTCGGAGGGGCTCTCGCTCCTCCGCCACCATGGAGGCCATGGACCAGAGGGGAAACCCTTCTCCAATCTAGGGGGAAGGTCAAGGAAGAAGAAGAAGAAGGGCGGCTCTCTCCCCCTCTCTCCCGGTGGCGCCGAAACGCCCCCGGGGCCATCATCGCGACAACGATCTACACCAACAACTTCATCGTCGTGAGTGGCAGAAGCACAAACCCGAGTAAGTAGGTTGTTTGCGTATGGGAATAAAGAGGACTTGATACTTTAATGCTATGGTTGGGTTTTACCTTAATGATCTTTAGTAGTTGCAGATGCTTGCTAGAGTTCCAATCATAAGTGCGTATGATCCAAGAAGAGAAAGTATGTTAGCTTATGCCTCTCCCTCAAATAAAATTGCAATAATGATTACTGGTCTAGTTATCGATTGCCTAGGGACAAATAACTTTCTTGTGTGACAAAAAGCTCTCTACTAAAACTAACTTAGTTGAGTCTTCATCTAAACAGCCCCTACTTTTTATTTACACGCTCTTTATTATCTTGCAAACCTATCCAACAACATCTACAAAGTACTTCTAGTTTCATACTTGTTCTAGGTAAAGCGAACGTTAAGCGTGCGTAGAGTTGTATCGGTGGTCGATAGAACTTGAGGTAATATTTGTTCTACCTTTAGCTCCTTGTTGGGTTTGACACTCTTACTTATCAAAAGAGGCTACAATTGATCCCCTATACTTGTGGGTTATCAAGACCTTTTTCTGGCGCCGTTGCCGGGGAGTTATAGCATGGGGTGAATATTCTCGTGTGTGCTTGTTTTCTTTATCACTAAGTAGTTTTTATTTTGTGCTATTGTTTTATATATTTAGTTATGGGTAGGAAGCGCAACACACCAAAAAAATTAGTTGTACCTACTACACCAATGGTCGAAGAACCACTCAAAATCTATCACACTCCTGAAGCTTTTTACTTGGATCATCTTCGATCCCTATGTGCTCGTGCTAAAACCCCAACTAGCTTAGTTGAGGGCAAATGTTTAGATGAGCATGCTTGTTATGTGCGACACCGCATACACTACTAGGAAAAGGCCTACTAATGGCGCACCGGTTTTGCGTACTAATGGCGCACTACCGGTGCGCCATTAGTACCACGACATTAGATTTTTTTTCTAATGGCGCACCTGTGGTGCGCCATTAGTATCTGATATACTAATGGCGCACACTGGTGCGCCATTAGAATAGCCCACGATGCGCCATTAGTATTCGGTATTCTAATGGCGCACTACATAGAAGTCGCCATTAGTAACAATATTTTTCAAAAAATTTCAAAATTTTTTTCAATTTTTTCAGAATTTTTTCTTAATCTCGGTCACTATGGCTTAATCTCGGTCAATATGCTTAATCTCAGGTCAAATCGCACTCCGTGGTCAAACTTCCGAAAGGTCACCCATCCTCACACTACTCCAGCCCAAGCACGCTTAACTTCGAGTTCTATCCAACCCAAAGAACTCACTTCACACGTGCACTTGTTGATATATCTAGCATATCAATCCTATTATACCTTGTTGATGTCTAGGACTTTGTTCATGTTCATGACTATGATGAAATTATGAAAAATATTTCAAACTTCCCGGTCATATTACGTATCATTTTTTAAAAAAAATCAAAAAAAAATCAAAACCAATTTTTTTTCTGTTACTAGTGGCGCACCACATCCACGGTGCGCCACTAGTAAGTTTGAAATTTTTTGAATTTTTTTGCCTCTAGATCTTGAAAGGCCCGTAACTTCTTTTCTGTTAGGTTTTTGGGGATTTTGAAAATGTTTAACGGGGTTCCCCCAGTTAAATTTGGATGTAACTTTTCGAGTAGATGATTTTTCATATAAAAAACCTTTTCATCCGAGTTCGTATGCAAAAGTTATGCCCATTTTACAAATTTCCAGAGAGATTTTGCAAATAAAGTCGAAATTCATATTTGTAAATTTTCCCAACAACTAGACCACATATCACATGAGAAACTTATTTTCTTTTATTTTTTTGACATTTCCATCATTTTCTTTTATTTTTTTTTAAAACTGAAAAGGCGATCCAAGGGGGGGGGTGCATTCGGTTTTGGGGCAAGTTAGTAATGGCGCACCGTGGGGTGGTGTGCCATTACTAGTTAGTAATGGCGCACCACACCCACGGTGCGCCATTACTAGTTTTGAAAAAAAAAATAAAAAAATTGATATTTTTTTGAAAAAAACTTAGTAATGGCGCACGAGTGGGCAGTGCGCCATTACTAGTTTAAACTAGTAATGGCGCACCGAGACATGGTGCGCCATTAGTAACAAATATTTTTTATTTTATTTTTTACTTTTTTTTCAAAACTACTAATGGCGCACGGTGGGTGTGGTGCGCCATTACTATGTCAACATAGTAATGGGGCACCACTCCCACAGTGCGCCATTAGTAGTTTTGAAATTTTTTTAAAAAAATTACTTTTACTAATGGCGCACTGTGGGATGTGGTGCGCCATTAGTATTTGCACACTAATGGCGCACCAACACCTGGTGCGCCATTAGTATTTAGTAATGGCGCACCACATGTACAGTGTGCCATTAGTGTCCATCCCATCTATAGCCCTTTTCCTAGTAGTGATATCTGAAAAAGGGAAACTTTTACTGGATCAAATTCATCGTTTGCAGTGCTATGCTTGCGATTTATGTGAAATATATGATGTTACTTGTTGTTCTGAAAACCCTAAGAAACACCTTCCCTACCAATGTGAGTTTAGTGATAATGGAATCGTATCTTCGTATGCTAAGGGTGTTTATAATTACTATGATGTTCAACAAATTGAAGAATTTGTTGCTTTTAAGGGTGCTTATGAAATTGCTTCTTTGATTGAAACGTATGATGTTACTCTTTACAGATCTGAAAATTTTGTCATACTTAAACATTGTTATGATAATTATGCTTCTAATGCCTATGTTAAACCATATATTGAGGACTCCTCCGCTGTCCAAGAAGAGACTAATATTTTGCAGGAGTCTATGGAAGAAGGAATTGATGAAACTGTGGGCTCATTGGATGAAAAAGATGATGAGGAGAGCGAAGAACAAAAGAAGGAAGATCGGATTAGCTACCCGTGCCCACCTTCTAATGAGAGTAACTCTCCAACTCATACATTATTTAATGTCCCTTCGTTCTTACCGAAGGATGAATGCCATGATAATTGCTATGATCCCGTTGATTCGTTTGAAATATCCCTTTTTGATGAACTTGATGCTTGCTATTCTTGTGGCCAAGATGCCAATATGAACTATGCTTATGGAGATGAACTTGCTATAGTTCCTTATGTTAAACATGGAATTGTTGCTATTGCACCCACGGATGATAGTCCTATTATCTTTTTGGATTCTCCCGACTACACTATATCGGAGAAGTTTGCCCTTATTAAGGATTATATTGATGGGTTGCGTTTCACTACTACACATGATGATTTTGATAGATATAACATGCATTTGCTTGCTGCTCCTACTTGCAATTATTATGAGAGAGTAACTACATCTCCACCTCTCCATGTTTCCAATATGATAAAATTGCAAGAAACTGTTTATACTATGCACTGGCCTTTACTATGTGTGCATGAATTGTTCTTTTATGACATGCCGATGCATAGGAAGAGAGTTAGACTTCGTTGTTGCATGATATATGTTACTTTGTGCTCACTACTAAATCACAAATCATTGTTAATTAAAATTGGCTTTGATATACCTTGGGATCCGGGTGGATCCATTACTTGAGTACTATATGCCTAGCTTAATGGCTTTAAAGAAAGCGCTGCCAAGGAGACAACCCGGAAGTTTTAGAGAGTCATTTATTTATATTGTGTGCTTTTATAAAGTTTAGAAATAAAAATAATGTGCCAAGATTTGCCTTTAGGATGTTTACATTGCTTTTTGGTTTGTGCGGTGCAAAACAGAAACTTCGGCTGTAGTGCGCGATTTTACATTTTTTACTGGAATGTCAAACGGTTCTGAAACTTTTTTCACTGTCTTTCTATACAAATTGTTTATTTTTTCTAATTTGTTCAGAATTTTTGGAGTACTAGAAGTATGGTTAATGTTCATATTATTACAGACTGTCCTGTTTAAGACATATTCTATTTTTGATGCATAGTTTGCTTGTTTTGATGAAACTATAGATTTCTATCAGTGGATTAAGCCATCGAAAAGTTATATTACAGTAGCTACAATGCAAAAAAATTTATGAATTGGTTTGCAACAGTACTTAAAGTGGTGATTTGCTTTATTATACTAACGGATCTTACCGAGCTTTCTGTTGAGTTTTGTGTGGATGAAGTGTTCGAAGATCGAGGAGGTCTCGATGTGAGGAGAAGGAGGAGAGGCAAGAGCTCAAGCTTGGGGATTCCCAAGGAACCCCAAGTAAATATTCAAGGATACTCAAGCGTCTAAGCTTGGGGATGCCCCGGAAGGCATCCCATCTTTCTTCAACAAGTATCGGTATGTTTTCGAATTTGTTTCGTTCATGCGATATGTGCAAATCTTGGAGCGTATTTTGCATTTAGTTTTCACTTTTCTTTGATGCACCATGCTGGTATGAGATAGTCCATGGTTGATTTATAGAATGCTCACTGCACTTCACTTATATTCTTTGAGTATGGCTTTATAGAATGCTTCATGTGCTTCACTTATATCATTTGAAGTTTGGATTGCCTGTTTCTCTTCACATAGAAAACCGCCATTTGTAGAATGCTCTTTTGCTTCACTTATATTTGTTAGAGCATGGGCATATCTTTTGTAGAAAGAATTAAACTCTCTTGCTTCACTTATATCTATTTAGAGAGTTGACAGGAACTGGTCATTCACATGGTTAGTCATAAAATCCTACATAAAACTTGTAGATCACTGAATATGATATGTTTGATTCCTTGCAATAGTTTTGCGATGTAAAGATGGTGATATTAGAGTCATGCTAGTGGGTGGTTGTGGATTGTAGAAATACTTGTGTTTAAGTTTGTGATTCCCGTAGTATGCACGTATGGTGAACCGTTATGTAACGAAGTTGGAGCATGAGGTATTTATTGATTGCCTTCCTTATGAGTGGCGGTCGGGGACGAGCGATGGTCTTTTCCTACCAATCTATCCCCCTAGGAGCATGCGCGTAGTACTTTGTTTCGGTAGCTAATAGACTTTTGCAATAAGTATGTGAGTTCTTTATGACTAATGTTGAGTCCATGGATTATATGCAGTCTCACCCTTCCATCATTGCTAGCCTCTTCGGTACCGTGCATTGCCCTTTCTCACCTCGAGAGTTGGTGCAAACTTCGCCAGTGCATCCAAACCCCGTGATACGATATGCTCTATCACACATAAGCCTCCTTATATCTTCCTCAAAACAGCCACCATACCTACCTATTATGGCATTTCCATAGCCATTCCGAGATATATTGCCATGCAACTTCCATCATCTTCATATACATGACTTGAGTATTTATTGTCATATTGCTTTGCATGATCGTAAGATAGCTAGCATGATGTTTTCAGGGCTTGTCCGTTTTTTGATTTCATTTCTATGCTATATCATTGCACAGCCCGGTACACCGCCGGAGACATTCATATAGAGTCATATCTTTTTTCTAGTATCGATTTGTAATATTGAGTTGTAAGTAAATAAAAGTGTGATGATCATTATTAGAACATTGTCCCATGTGAGGTTATCAAAATAAGAGTGGCCAAAGAAGCCCCAAAAAAGGAGAGAGAGGCCAAAGAAGCCTACAAAAAACAAAAATAAAAAAATAAAAAAATGAGAGAAAAGAGAGAAGGGACAATGTTACTATCCTTTTACCACACTTGTGCTTCAAAGTAGCACCATGTTCTTCATATAGAGAGTCTCTTGAGTTAACACTTTCATATACAAGTGGGAATTTTCATTATAGAACTTGGCTTGTATATTCCAACGATGGGCTTCCTCAAATGCCCTAGGTCTTCATGATCAAGCAAGTTGGATGCACACCCACTTAGTTTCAGTTTGAGCTTTCATACACTTATAGCTCTAGTGCATCTGTTGCATGGCAATCCCTACTCCCCGCATTGACATCAATTGATGGGCATCTCCATAGCCCATTGATTAGCCGCGTCGATGTGAGACTTTCTTCCTTTTTTTTTTCTTCTACACACAACCTCCACCATCATATTCTATTCCACCTATAGTGCTTTATCCATGGCTCACGCTCATGTATTGCGTGAAAGTTGAAAAGGTTTGATAACATCAAAAGTATGAAACAATTGCTTGGCTTGTCATCGGGGTTGTGCATGATTTGAATATTTTGTGTGGTGAAGATGGAGCATAGCCAGACCATATGATTTTGTAGGGATAACTTTCTTTGGCCATGTTGTTTTGAAAAGACATGATTGCTTTATTAGTATGCTTGAAGTATTACTGTCTTAATGTCAAATGATAGACTATTGCTTTGAATCACTCATGTCTTAATATTCATGCCATGATTGGATTACATGATCAAGATTATGCTAGGTAGCATTCCACATCAAAAATTATGTTTTTTATCATTTACCTACTCGAGGACAAGAAGGAATTAAGCTTGGGGATGCTGATGCGTCTCCGTCGTATCTATAATTTTTGATTGTTCCATGCCAATATTCTACAACTTTTACATACTTTTGGCAACTTTTTATACTATTTTTGGGACTAACATATTGATCCAAAGGCTCAGCATCAGTTCCTGTTTGTTGCATGTTTTTTGTTTCACAGAAGATCCATATCAAACGGAGTCTAAATGGGATAAAAACTTACAGAGATTTTTTTGGAATATATGTGAATTTTGGGAAGTGGAATCAACGCGAGACGATGCCCGAGGGGCCCACGAGGGTGAGGGGCGCGCCCCAGGGGGTAGGGCGCGCCCTATTCCCTCATGGCCACTCCATAAGGCTGTTGGTGCCCTTCTTTCGCCGCCAGAAAGCCAATATCCGGATAAAAATTGTGTCAAAATTTCAGCCCAATCGGAGTTACGGATCTCCGGGAATTTAAGAAACGGTGAAAGGGCAAAATCAGGGAGCGCAGAAACAAAAGGAAACCGAGAGAGAGAGAGATCCAATCTCGGAGGGGCTCTCGCCCCTCCGCCACCATGGAGGCCATGAACCAGAGGGGAAATCCTTCTCTCATCTAGGGGGAAGGTCAAGGAAGAAGAAGAAGAAGGGCGGCTCTCTCCCCCTCTCTCCCGGTGGCGCCGGAACGCCGCCGGGGCCATCATCGCGACAACGATATACACCAACAACTTCACCGCCGTCATCACCAACTCTTCCCCCCTCTATGCAGCGGTGTAACCCCTCTTTTACCTGTTGTAATCTCTACTTAAACATGGTGCTCAACGCTATATATTATTTCCCAATGATGTATGGCTATCCTATGATGTTTGAGCAGATCCGTTTTGTCCGATGGGTTAATTGATGATCGTGATTGGTTTGAGTTGCATGTTTTATTATTGGTGCTGCCCTATGGTGCTCTCAGTGTCGCGCAAGCGTGAGGGATCCCCGCTGTAGGGTTTGCAATATGTTCATGATTTGCTTATGGTGGGGTGGCGTGAGTGAAAAAAGCACAAACCCGAGTAAGTAGGTTGTTTGCGTATGGGAATAAAGAGGACTTGATACTTTAATGCTATGGTTGGGTTTTACCTTAATGATCTTTAGTAGTTGCGGATGCTTGCTAGAGTTCCAATCATAAGTGCGTATGATCCAAGAAGAGAAAGTATGTTAGCTTATGCCTCTCCCTCAAATAAAATTGCAATAATGATTACCGGTCTAGTTATCGATTGCCTAGGGACAAATAACTTTCTTGTGTGACAAAAAGCTCTCTACTAAAACTAACTTAGTTGTGTCTTCATCTAAACAGCCCCTACTTTTTATTTACGCGCTCTTTATTATCTTGCAAACCTATCCAACAACATCTACAAAGTACTTCTAGTTTCATACTTGTTCTAGGTAAAGCGAACGTTAAGCATGCGTAGAGTTGTATCGATGGTCGATAAAACTTGAGGGAATATTTGTTCTACCTTTAGCTCCTCGTTGGGTTAGACACTCTTACTTACCGAAAGAGGCTACAATTGATCCCCTATACTTGTGGGTTATCAATAATATGATCATAAACCCACAATTCATCTTATCCTAACAAACACACCGCAAAAAGTCATTACATCGAATAGGTCTCCAAGAACATCGAGGAGAACATTGTATTGAAGATCAAAGAGAGAGAAAAAGCCATCTAGCTTCTAGCTATGGACCCATATGTCTGTGGTAAAATAATCACACATCATCGGAAGGGCAACAAGGTTGATGTAGAGCCCCTTCGCGATTGATTCCCCCTCCGGCAGAGTACCGGAGAAGGCCTCCAGATGGGATCTCGTGGGAACAGAAACTTGCGGCGGTGGGAAAAGTATTTCGGATGGCTCTCTGATGTCACAGGAATATTTGAGAATTTATATAGGCGGAATTAGGTCAAGAGGTGCCACAAGGGCCCCCCAAGCGTGGGGATCATACCTCCCGAGCTTGTCGCTCCCTCATGGCTCTTCAGGTCTTCTCTCAAACCTTCTAGGGCCTCTTCTGGTCCAGAAAAAAAATTAAACCATAGTTTTTTCTCCATTTGGACTCTGTTTGATATTGATTTTCTGAAAAGCCGAAAACAGGCAAAAAACAGCAACTGACACTGGGCACTAGGTTAATAGGTTAGTCCCAAAAAATGATATATAATTGCATATAAAACATCCAAGATTGATACTATAATAGGATGGAACAATAAAAAAATTATAGATACGCTGGAGACTGATGCGTCCATTTTGCATCATGTTTTTATGTTGATATTTATTGCACTATGGGCTATTATTTCACTTTAAGATAAAATTCTTATGCCTTTTCTCTCTTATTTTACAAGGTTTACATGAAGAGGGAGAATCCCGGCAGCTGGAATTCTGGACCGGAAAGGAGCAAATCTGAGATACCTATTATGCACAACTCCAAATGTCCTAAAACTTTACGGAGAATCATTTTGGAATATATAAAAAATATTGGGCAAAGAAACAACAAAGGGGGCCCCACCAGGTGGCCACAAGCCTAGGGGCGCGCCCTACCCCCCAAGGCGCGCCTCCCAAGCTTGTGGGCCCCTTGGCTACCCCCCGGTGTCCATCTTCTGCTATATGAAGGGTTTTGACCTAGAAAAAATCAGAAGGAAGATTTCGGGATGAAGCGCCGCCGTCTTGAGGTGCAACCTGGGCAGAAGCAATCTAGGGCTCCGACAGAGCGATTCTGTAGGGTAAACTTCCCTCCGGGAGGGGGAAATCGAAGCCATCGTCATCACCAACTATCGTCTCATCGTGGGAGGGTCAATCTTCATCAGCACCATCTCCTCTCAAACTCTAGTTCATCTCTTGTATACAATCATTGACTCAGAACCTCAGATTAGTACTGATGTCTACTACACAACTTTATTCTTGTAGACTTGTGTTGGGCCTCCAAGTGCAGAGTTTTGTAGGACAATAGCAATTTTCCCTCAAGTGGATGACCTAAGGTTTATCAATCCGTGGGAGGCGTAGGATGAAGATGGTCTCTCTCAAACAACCTTGCAACCAAATAACAAAGAGTCTCTTGTGTCCCCGACACACCAAATACAATGGTAAATTGTATAGGTGCACTCGTTTAGCGAAGAGATGGTGATACAAGTGTAGTAATGATAGTAGATATTGATTTTTGTAATAGGAACAATAAAAAATAACAAGGTAATGAGTACCAAAACTGAGCACAAGCGGTATTGCGATGCTTGAAAATGAGTCCTAGGGTCCATACTTTTGCTAGTGCAATCTCTCAACAATGCTAATATAATTGGATCATATAACCATCCCTCAACGTGCGATGAAGAATCACTCCAAAATTGTTTGTAGGGTACGAAACCACCTCAAAGCTATTCTTTCCAATCAATCTATCCTAGAGTTCGTACTAGAATAACACCAAGCTATTCTTTTCGGTCGATCTAACCAAGAGTTCGTACTAAAATAACACCATATGGTACACATCAACCAACTCTAATGTCACCTAGATACTCCAATGTCACCGTGAGTATCCGTGAGTTGATTATGCGATATGCATCAAACAATTTCAGATTCATAATACTCAATTCAACACAAAGAACCTCAAAGAGTGCCCCAAGATCTCTACCAGAGAAATAAAGACGAGAACATGCATCAACCCCTATGCATAGATTACCCCAATGTCACCTCAGGAATCCGCGAATTGAGTGCCAAAACACATATCAAGTGAATCAATATGATATCCCATTGTCACCACGGGTATTCATAGCAAGACATACATCAAGTGCTCTCAAATCCATAAAAGTATTCAATCCAATAAAACGAAATCACAAAGGGAAAACTCAATTCACAACAAGATAGAGAGGGGAAAACACCATATGATGCAACTATATTAACAAAGCCTGCGATACATCAAGATCGTGACATCTCAAGAACACAAGAGAGAGAGATTAAACACATAGCCACTGGTACAAACCCTCAGCCCCGAGGGTGGACTATTCCGTGCTCATCATGGTGGCCTCCGGGATGATGAAGATGGCCACCGATGATGATTTCCCTCTCCGTCAGGGTGACAGAACGGGGTCTAGATTGTTTTTTCGTGGCTACACAGGCTTGCGGCGGCAGAACTTCTGATCTAGGGTTATTTCTGATGGTTTCTCTATTTATAGGATTTTTAGGTGTCGGTTTCACGCGAAGATGGGCCTCGAGGTGAGCACAACCCACTGAGGCAAGCCGGGCCCCTTAGGCGCGCCCTGGTGGGTTGTGCCCTCCTTGTGGCTCTTCTGTCCCTCCCACGAAGCTTTGGGGGGTCCCTTTTGTTCAAAAAAAAGTCAAAACCTTTCATCTCATTTGGAGAACTTTCATTTCTGCATAAAAAAACAACACCACGGTAGTTCTGCTGAAAACAATGCAAGTCCTGGTTAGTTCCATGCAAATCATACCAAAACCATATAAAATTGTTGTAAACATGGCATGAATACTTCATAAATTATAGATACGTTGGAGACGCATTAGGTACCTGTGGGTTGCTAGTAGCGTTGATTACTCTTCGTAGTTTATGCTAGTTGGTTTATTTGGTGGAAGACCGTATGTTCAGATCCTTAATGATATTCAATACCCTTCTGATCTTGAACACGAGCATGCTTTGTGAGTAGTTATGTTTGTTCCTGAGGACATGGGAGAAGTCTTGTTATAAGTAACCATGTGAATTTGGTATTCGTTCGATATTTTGATGAGATGTATGTAGTCTTTCCTCTAGTGGTGTTATGTGAACGTCGACTACATGACACTTTACCATCATTTGGGCCTAGGGTAAGGCATTGGGGAGTAATAATTAGATGATGGGTGCTACCTCTTGAGCATGCGTTGGTTTTCCCTTGAAGAGGAAAGGGTGATGCATCAAAGTAACGTAAGTATTTCCCTCAGTTTTTGAGAACCAAGGTATCAATCCAGTAGGAGACTACACGCAAATCACTCGTACCTGCACAAACAATCAATAACCTTGCAACCAACGCGATAAAGGGGTTGTCAATCCCTTCACGGCCACTTGCAAAAGTGAGATCTGATAAAGATAATAAGATAAATATTTTTGGTATTTTTGTTGTATAGATTGGAAAGTAAAGATTGCAAAATAAACGGCGACAGAAATAGCACGTTGGCATGAGATTAATATGATGGAAGATAGACCCGGGGGCCATAGGTTTCACTAGTGGCTTCTCTCAAGATAACATAATCTACGGTGGGTGAACATACTGTCGAGCAATTGATAGAAAAGCGCATAATTATGAGAATATCTAGGCATGATCATGTATATAGGCATCACGTCCGTGACAAGTAGACCGAAACAATTCTGCATCTACTACTATTACTCCACACATCGACCGCTATCCAACATGCATCTAGAGTATTAAGTTCATAAGAACAGAGTAACGCATTAGGCAAGATGACATGATGTAGAGGGATAAACTCAAGCAATATGATATAAACCCCATCTTTTTATCCTCGATGGCAACAATACAATACGTGCCTTGCTGCCCCTACTGTCACTGAGAAAGGACACCGCAAGATTGAAGCCAAAGCTAAGCACTTCTCTCATTGCAAGAAAGATCAATCTAGTAGGCCAAACCAAACTGATAATTCGAAGAGACTTGCAAAGATATTAAATCATGCATATAATAATTCAGAGAAGAATCAAATATTGTTCATAGATAATCTTGATCATAAACCCACAATTTATCGGATCTCGACAAACACACCACAAAAAGAATTACATCGAATAGATCTCCAAGAGAATCAAGGAGAACTTTGTATTGAGATCCAAAGAGAGAGAAGAAGCCATCTAGCTAATAACTATGGACCCGAAGGTCTGTGGTAAACTACTCACACATCACCGGAGAGGCTATGGTGTTGATGTAGAAGCCCTCCGTGATCTATTCCCCCTTCGGCGGAGTGCCGAAAAAGGCCCCAAGATGGGATCTCACGGGTACAGAAGGTTGCGGCGGTGGAAATAGGGTTTCATGGTGCTCCCCGATGTTTTCATGGTATATGAGTATATATAGGCGAAAGAAGTAGGTCGGTGGAGCCACGAGGGGCCCACGAGGGTGGGGGGCGCGCCCTCCTATCTCGTGGCCGTCTCGTTGCTTCCTTGACGTCCACTCCAAGTCTCCTGGATTGCGTTTGTTCCAAAAACGATCCTCGTGAAGGTTTCATTCCATTTGGATTCCGTTTGATATTCCTTTTTTATGAAACACTAAAATAGGAAAAAAACAACAATTTGCACTGGGCCTTCGGTTAATAGGTTAGTCCCAAAAATAATATAAAAGTGCATAATAAAGCCCATTAAACATCCAAAACAGATAATATAATAGCATGGAACAATAAAAATTATAGATATGTTGGAGATGTATCAAGCATCCCCAAGCTTAATTCCTGCCTGTCCTCGAGTAGGTAAATGATAAAAACAGATTTTTTGATGTGGAATGCTACCTAACATAATTTTCAAAGTAATTCTCTTTATTGTGGTATGAATGTTCAGATCCTAAAGATTCAAGACAAAAGTTTAATATTGACATAAAAATAATAATACTTCAAGCATATTAACTAAGCAATTATGTCTTCTCAAAATAACATGGCCAAAGAAAGCTTATCCCTACAAAATCTTATAGTTTGGCTATGCTTCATTTTCGTCACACAAAAAAGCTCTCATCATGCACAACCTCGATGACGAGCCAAGCAATTGTTTCATACTTTAGTAATCTCAAACTTTTTTCAACTTTCATGCAATAGATGAGCGTGAGCCATGGACATAGCACTATGGGTGGAATAGAATATAATGATGGGGGTTGTGTGGAGAAGACAAAAAAGGAGAAAGTCTCACATTGACGCGGCTAATCAACGGGCTAGGGAGATGCCCATCAATTGATGTCAATGCAAGGAGTAGAGATTGCCATGCAACAGATGCACTAGAGCTATAAATGTATGAAAGCTCAATAGAAGAAACTAAGTGGGTGTGCATCCAACTTGCGGGCAATTTGATTATTTGCCACCCCTTACTTGGTACATTGACTATTTGCCACTTTTTACTTTGTATTTGATCTGATGACACTTTTTACCTGGGTGTTTGTTATTTTCCCCTCTGTCATATGGGTCCCACAAAAAAAGACATACTTGCCCTTACATCTCGATTGACCAGAACAGAGGAGCTCGTTCTCATCCCCCTCTCGCTCACGAACGCAGGCGACAGAGGACGACGGCTACTGGATGACGGCGACGGCCCTGGGATACTCGACGGCGGCGACCCAGGTGAGTCCCTCTCTCCCGCTCCCTCCCTCTTTCCCGCTCCCTCCCTCTCTCGCGCTCATCTCCCCGGCGGAGCCCCTAGGGTTAGGGCAGGCGGCGCGGCGGCGAGGCGGCCGACCCTAGGGTTAGGGAAGGCGACACGGCGGCGAGGCGCGGCGGCGAGGCGGCTTCTGGCTTGGTTGTGGCCGTGATGTGCCACCGCTGCTTGTGTGCTTCTGCTGTCGCTGTTATGTGCTGTACACGAGCAAGTTGACCCGGTTAATGTTCTAAGTTGTTCTGTACACGAGCTGCTTACTTGCTGTTGTATATCTCATGTTTGCTTGATTTATTGCTGTTGCAGACCACATAACTCAGGTGAGCTAGGTGTTGGAGATGGCTGAACCGGACAGGGGTGAGCACGTTGTTGGAGATGGCTTCAAATTTCCTCCTTTGTTTGTTCCCGAGCCGAGGTGAGAAAGCAAAGTAGCTTCTTTTTGGTGATCATCTGAATGCACATTAGTGAACAGAAGCTAACTCCATCGTATGTTGTTCGTTATTGGTCATTGTCGAGTAGGCCGCATCGGCCGCCGCTAGTGTTCACATTAACTATTAGAGTAGCTCCTTATGTCTACAAGCGTGATGATGGAAGCAAGCAAGTTGTTGACAAGCATGACGTTGTGTTTGATTTTAACATTTCTGGTATGTCATGGGTTAGCTTCAATGAAGCTGTGGCACAACATATCAAAATGGGGATTGGCCAAGAGGTGCGGTTGTTTGCATTAGACACCATTGAGAGCACTATTGATCTTGTACTTAATGGTCAACAACTGAATTCGCACTTCATTGGCAATCATTGGGACTTTGAGCCAAGAAATCATTTCTGTTAGCTGAGGTTGTTACATTGGAGGCACCCAATGCAAAGAAAGTAGGAAATAAGAAGGCTCCCAAAAAGCCAACTGCTCCAAAAATCCCATAAAACCACCAGCTCCTAAAAAACCAGCTGCCCCAAAAAAACCAAGTGCTCCTAGAAAACCCCAAAACCCACCAGCTCCCAAAAAGCCAAGTGCTGCTAGTAAGAAGGCAGCAACAAACAATTATGTAGAATGCAGTGCTAGCTCATCTATGGTTGTTGATAATTCAAACTTGTCAGCTTTTGAGTTGGCACAGACAATGGGGAGTCAGTATAGAGTTTTTCCAGATGATATGGAGTTTTCACCGGATGATGTTGACCACCCAGCTACAATGCAATTTCAAAGTGTTTGTGATGTGGTTGATAGTAGTGAGATATGTGAGTCCTCTGTGCTTACTCAGGAAGAACCACCCATAGATTGGAGCTTGATTGAGATAGCTCCACCATATGTGATGACAATATGTGCGATCCTCTTGGTATCAACAATGTCGACATTCCCATAACCGAAGAGAATATGTGTGATATTCTTGGTATCAGCGATGAGGCGTTCCCCGAGCCACCACCTTCTCCACCTAGTGAGGAAGTTTACATGACCGATGAGGAGGATCGTCAGCCTTTCATTGAGGCTGCCATTCCTGTTGATGATAGTGTGCCACCAGAGGAGGAAATTGCATATGGCAAAGAGAACCCGCAGATGTATCTTGGTGCTTTGTTTCCTTCAGTGAAAGATTTTAGGATGGCTATCAGACAATATGCAATTAAAAGGGAAATTGACATTTGGGGATATAAGACTGATAAGAAAAGGTATCTTGGCAAATGTAGAGCCAAGGGTTGTCCATGGAGGATTACAGCTAGAATAAGGACTGATGGACAAAGAATAAGGGTACTAACATTTTATTTAAGCATTGTTATTGTTGCATCTCATCCATGTTGTGATGTGTTTCATCTTGTATTGCAGGTTACCAAGATTTCCGTGAAGCACAAGTGCTCCTCTACTGGTAGAATAAAAAGAAGCATGACATCTCAAGGATGGGTAGCATAGAGGACTGTACCCATTATACAGAGTGACCCTACTATTGGATGCAAAGAGCTGTTGGGGCATTTGGAAGATACATATGGCACAACCATTGAGTATCATACAGTATGGAAAGGCAAAGATATAGCACAGAAAGAGATATATGGTAGCATGAGGCAGAGTTTTCAATATTTGTTTAACTTCAAAGCAGAAGTTGAGAAGAGATCCCCAGGCAGCATTGTAGAGGTGGATATGAAGATGATTCACGGTATTGTTCGCTTTAACCGATTCTTTATGGATCTTAAACCTTGCATTGATGGCTTTAAAGCTGGTTGTAGACCATATCTCAGTATAGATTCAACTGCACTCACCGGTAAATGGAGAGGTCACTTAGCAGCTTGTACAACATTAGATGGGCATAATTGGATGTATCCTCTAGCATTTGCATTCATTGATGGCGAAACCGATGAAAATTGGACATGGTTCATGTCACAACTAAACAGGGCATTAGGTCCTGTTTCCCCTCTAGCTATATGCACAGATGCATGTAAAGGTTTAGAGAATGCAGTCAAAAAAATATTCCCTCATGTAGATCAAAGAGAGTGTTTTAGGCATCTCATGGCTAACTTCTCTAAAAATTTCCAAGGAGATGTGTTTGGCAGAATGTGGCCAGCTGCTAGGGCATATAGGCCACAAGTTTTTAACTACCACATGAATAAAATCCTAGCAGAAGCACCTGATGTGCATGAGTATCTCTCAAGGTACCATAGCTTAAAATGTATGAGATGCATGTTTGACCCCTCAATTAAATGTGATTACATCAATAATAACCTTGCTGAGTCTTTAATTGGTTGGATTAAAGATTACAAAGAGTTGCCACCTGATGAGCTAGCTGACACTCTTAGAGAGCTAGTCATGAAACTTCGTGAGAAAAGGAGAAAGATTGGAATGAAACTGAAAGAAAAAATTATTCCAGCCATCATCCAACAGATTCATAATACGACAAGGGGACTTAAACATTTGAAAGTTGGGAAATCTGGAGTTGCAAGTTGTGAGGTGAGGGATACAAGTAAATACAACTTACGACATGTTGTGAAAACTGCCCAAAGCGAGTGCACGTGTGTAAGGGCATATTTATCCCTTAGGTGTTTTGGTGATTGATGACAATGCTTTTGCGGACTAATCGTGTGCCTTGAGTTTCTCAGACGCTTCATCACTAGGCACGAGACGATTCGGTGCCCCTCGAAGAATATTGAAGACGACGTTGTTCTATGTTTCTCTTTGGTGGATTTGAGTCGTAGGAGAGCCGTACTATTAAGAGGGGGTCCGCGTCGGAAAGGTTCGGGTGGAATCAACATGTACACATGTCTTTCCTTTCCGTTGCACTTTGGAGCGTCTCTCCGTTATCCTAGTTGTGCGTGATCTGACGGCTACTACTGTACTTGTGGTAGTACTGCTCTATGGAGCGGCAGTACCGCAAGCACTTGCGGTAGTACCGCTGGGGGTCACGGTAGTACCGCTTCTCTGGAGCCTTAGTACCGTAGCCCCCAGGCCTAGTGCTGCTCTGGTACGGTAGTAGGGGCAGATGTAATTTTTTACATCCGCGCCCACATGGTAGTACCACACGTCATGCGCGGTAGTACCGCGGGTGGCCACGGTAGTACCGCTCCCTTGGAGTCGTAGTACCGTGGCCCTCATACCTTGTACCGTTGCGTCGCGGCAGTAGGAGCAGATGTAATTTTTTACATCCGCGCCTCAACGGTAGTACCGCGCCTCGTGCGCGGTAGTACCGCGTCGGGTTTTTGCACTGTTTCATTTTCAGCGGAAGTAGGCACGGATGTATTTTATTTCATCCTCGCTCTTCGTAGGCTTTGACTTTCCTACCTTGCGGTAGTACCGCAAGGGGGAGCGGTAGTACCGCGCAAGCGGTAGTACTGCTCTCAGTCAGGCTAGTCCCGGCCTCTGCTGCTACCACGGAAGTACCGTGGCCCTCCACGGTAGTACCGCGTGGCCTTGCGGTAGTACCGCGCTCCTGGAGCGGTAGTACCGCATTTCGCAGGCTGAACTTGTGGATAACAGTTGGATCTCTTCCATGACTATAAAAGGGGCGTCTCCTACCTCTAGTTGACTACCTCTTCCATTTCTAAGCTCCATTGTTGCTCCAAGCTCCATTTTGGCCCGATCTCTCTCCCTAGCCAATCAAACTTGTTGATTTGCTCGGGATTGGGTGACAAGGGCCCGATCTATCACTTCTACCAAGAGATATTCGATTCCCCCACTTATCCCTAGCGAATCTTGTTACTCTTGGGTGTTTGAGCACCCTAGACGGTTGAGGTCACCTCGAAGCCATACTCCATTGTGGTGAAGCTTTGTGGTGGTGTTGGGAGCCTCCAAGTGTTGTGGAGATTGCCCCAACCTTGTTTGTAAAGGTTCGGTCGCCACCTTCAAGGGCACCAATAGTGGAATCACAGCATCTCGCATTGTGTGAGGGCGTGAGGAGATTACGGTGGCCCTAGTGGCTTCTTGGGGAGCATTGTGCCTCCACACCGCTCTAACGGAGACGTACTTCCCTTTAAAAGGAAGGAACTTCGATAACACATCCTCGTCTTCACCAGCTCCACTCTTGGTTATTTCGTGCCTTTACTTTTGCAAGCTTACTTGTGTTGTATCTATTGCTTGCTTGTGTGCTAGTTGTCATTGCATCATATAGGTTGTCCACTTAGTTGCATATCTAGACAACCTATTTTGTCGCAAGGTTTAATTTGTTAAAGAAAAGCTTAAAAATTGTTAGTTGCCTATTCACCCCCCTCTAGTCAACCATATCGATCCTTTCAATTGGTATCAGAGCCTCGTCTCTTTATTAAGGACTTTACCGTCCGAAGAGTATGGTTGACACCACAGATTTAAAAGTGCGGAGGAGCACTCGGTGTGAATCCTATCTCGTCACGGTCGATGGGGAACCTCGGTCTCGTGAGGAATTCAATGTGGCTCTAGACACAATGAAAGACTCCATGATGACCAAGGTTGAAAGCATGCTTACTAAATTTCTTGAAGGGCTTAAACTGTCCACCTCGCCGATGAAAGTGGGTGATCCCACTAACAAGGTGACGGATGCTACCTCCGACAAGGGGGAAGCTAACAGTGAAAAGAGTCCTTCTACTAGTGGTAGAAATGGCACCGGCATCTTTCCCCATGTGGAACCTCCAATTTATGGAGGACCGATTCCCTCTACTCATTTAAATCATGCCGGTCCTCCTCCTAAGATTGTGAAAAATGAGGATTTTGATTCTTGGGTGTATCGTTTCAAGCGCCTTTTAAAACATGTGAATACTAACCTTTGGAGAATCATTGAAGAAGGTTTCTATCCACATGACCCAAACAACTTCACCCCTCGAGAAGCCGTGGATAATCAATTCAATGAGAGTGCTCTCTTCATCATCCAAGATGCAATCCTTCCCAAGATCTCCTCACCTTCGACCTCATGCCATGGCCAAAGACGCGTGGCAATGCGTTGTGTCTCTATCGAGGAAGTGCTAGCATTCAACGCTCCAACTATGAAGTGGTACAAGATGAAGCCGATGAGTTTGCAATGAAAGAAGGTGAAGAACCCCGTGAGCTCTTTCGAAGAGTGACCAAACTCGCGGTCTCACTACGAGATCATTGGAGCAAGGACACGGATGACAATTGGATCAAGCGCAAGTTCCTCAAGGCCATGATGCCCTACAACAAGGCCATGTCCTCCGTCATTCGTCAAAGACCGGACTTCCACTCCATGACCTCAAGTGAAGTGTTGGATGAGTTCGTTGCAATGAGCATCTTGGACAAGACCGCCGACAATGCGGTGCTCCGTTCTCAAAGGGCAAAGAAGACCAACCTTGCATTGAAGGCCAAGGGTAGTGTGGAAGAAGAGGAAGAAGAAGGAGATGAGGAGAGCAACCCCGAATACACGAAATATGATCATCATGAGCACAGGGCTCTTGCCTCAAGACAATTTTGGAGCAAGAAGAATACAAGACCCAACTTCAACAAGAACAGCTCAAGTGGCCTCAAGGGCAAGCAACGAGTTAGAACTTGTTTCAACTGTGGCAATTTGAGCCATTTCGTTGCGGATTGCCCTTACGAGAATCGGGAAGACAATGGTGGCAAGTTCATCCAAAAAGACAAGGCCAAGTCCTTCCCCAACAAGAACAACTTCACCAAGAAGACTCCTACTCGCGGGTTGGTGGTTCAATAAGAATACAGTGAGGATGACGATGATGATGAAGATAGTGAAGCAATGGCCATGGCATCCGTTGCCATTGCCACAACTCCCCGGGTGTCTCTCTTCGATTCACCCAACGATAACATCACCGCCAAGTGTCTCATGGCTAAAGCCACCAACAAGGTAACCCCCAACATCAAAAGCACCATTATTCCTAATCCTTCTTCGACGGTTGGCTTTGATGATGGTAAGGGGTCTAATGAGGAGGTAAATGAATTTGACTCCTTCATGAGTAAGCTCAAGGGCAAATCCAAGAAGCACTTCGTTGCTCTCTTGGAACAACTTGGTGAAGCCAATGACATGATCGAGGCTCACGAAGAAACCATCTCTAAGATGGAAGGTCATAGTCGTGACTATGCCGATGAGATATCGGATCTCTCTAATGCTCTTGAGGAAGAGCGTGGACATCGTTTGGCTCTTGAGGAGTCACACAACGATGACCATGCCAAATTAAAGAAATATCTTGATCATGCTCTTGTTGTGTCTCGTGTACTAACTTCCGAGAAGGCTAACCTTGGGGTTGATCATGCTAGACTCAAGGAGGAGTTTGATGTACTTGACAAGGCCCATAAGGTCTTGAAAGGTGCTCATGCAAACCTCAAGGAGTCTCATGCTCAACTCCAAGTTAAGCTAACCAAGGAAAAGGCCACATTTCCTCACATGGTCTTAATTGATAATGCAAATGCTACTAACCCGTGTTGTGAGCATGTGCATCTTGTGGAGGAGAATGCCAAGTTGAAGGGACAACTCGAGAAAGGTCTTGTGTCATGCATACAAGGTGAGAAGAACCTAAATGACCTTTTGAGCAATCAAAAGGAAGTTGTGGGCAAGGAGGGAGTTGGGTTCTCACCCAAGTCCAAGAACAAGAAGAAGGAAGAGAAGAAGAATAACAAGACCAAACGACCTCCCCCGCTTAAGCAAACTTTTGTGAAAGAGGGAGAGGGTGCTCTTAAGGAGAAGAAGAACAATGCGAAGAGTGGTGATGCCAAAAGGGGCAAAGCCATCTCTCCCAATAAAGCCGCCGACTTTAACCCCTCTTATGTGTTGTGTTGTGCTAGCGATGGGCATGTTTATGCTAAATTTGTCGGTTCTTCTTATGAGTACATTGAATGGTCTATTTGGGTTACTAAGACCCTTGTTACTAACATCAAAGGACCCATTACTAAATGGGTACCTAAAACCAAGCATTGATCTCTTGTAGGTGTTTGCTTCCAGTGGGGGATCATGGTTGCTCTATAGTGGAGCAACAAATCATATGATCGGAAGCAAGGACTTGGTGGTGGACGTGCAAAAGATTCCATCTATGCCCACCAATGTCGAGTGGGGTGATGCCTCACATTCTAAGGTATTGGGTCTTGGCAAGGTTGTCATTTCTCATGATCTAACGATCGAGAAAGTCATGCTTGTTGAGTCCCTTGCATACAATTTACTTTCCGTTCGTAAACTTGCACTCATGGGCTTTGCCACCTTCTTTGACATCGATACCGTGGCCCTCTTGTGGAGCAAGACTCTTAAAGTAGCCTTTGTTGGGCATGTCGAGAACGGTCTCTATGTGATAAACTTTTCGGAGCGACCCACTAAGACCGCGACATGCCTAATGGTAAAGTTGACGTGGGATGGCTTTGGCATCACCGTTTAGCCCACGTCAATATGAGATCTTTGCAAAGTCTTCTCAAGGGGGACCATGTCCGTGGACTAACAAATGTTAGTTTTGCCAAAGATCGTGCTTGTAGTGCTTGTATCAAAGGAAAGCTTCATGAGATGGCTCACCCTCCCACGACTATCATCTACTCGAAAAGACCCTTGGAGCTCCTGCACATGGACCTCTTTGGGTCTCCATCCTTTGATAGTCTTGGGGGTAGAAAGTATTGCTTGGTGATTGTGGATGATTATTCAAGATACACTTGGGTATACTTCTTCAAGAGGAAGAGTGAGACTCAACAAACCGTCATCGACTTTGCAAATGAAGCTCAACGTCAACATAATGCAAAGATCTTGACAATAAGAAGTGACAATGACACCGAGTTCAAGGACTACACCTTGGATGAGTTTCTTAGTGATGAGGGGATCAAGCATCAATATTCTGCACCATATACCCCTCAAAAAATGGTGTTGAGGAGAGGAAGAACCGGACGTTGATGGATGCGGCAAGGACCATGATGGAGGAGTTCAAGTCTCCATACAACTTTTGGGCCGAAGCCATCAACACCGCATGTCATGCATCCAATCGGCTCTATCTCCGCAAAGGGTTGAACAAGACTCCTTATGAGATACTCGCCGGAAACAAGCCCAATCTCAAGTACTTTCGGGTGTTCGGGTGTAAGTGTTTCATTCTCAAGAAAGGTATTCGTTTGTCTAAATTTGAGGCTAGAGCTTATGAGGGCATATTTGTTGGTTATGCTACAAACTCTCATGCTTACCGTGTTCTCAACAAGTCCACCGGACTCATTGAGGAGACGTGTAATGTGGAGTTTGACGAAAATAACGGCTCCCAAGTGGAGCAAAGTGGAACTTGTGATGTAGGTGATGAAATTCCTCCCCAAGCCATAAGAAGAATGGGTATTGGTCATATTCTACCCATTGAGGAACCCCTTGTGGCCGAAGGAGAAGGACAATGCTCCACTCATGTGGAGCCATCACCTACTCAAGACCCACACGCTTCTGAAGAACAAAGTGAAGGCCCTCAACCTCGTGAACAAGACCAAGGGCAAGATCAATCTCAAGATGGTGGTGAACCTCCAAATGATGCCCAAGGTCAAGTTCCTCCCCTCGAGCAAGTTCAAGATCATGAAGTAGCTCAAGCTCAAGACGGCGCTCAAGATTATCAAGTTAACCCTCCTCCTTCCTCATCCGAGGAGGAATTAGAGCGTCATGCCGCGAAGATTGCTTCCAAACTCACCACCAAAGGCCATCTCATGAAGAATGTGGTTGGAAGCCTAAGAAAAGGGGTAAGCACTCGTAGACAATTGGCAAACTATTGTGAACATCACGCGTTTGTCTCTTGTGTTGAACCCCAAAAGGTCTATGAGGCGCTCGAAGACTCGGATTGGCTCAATGCCATGCATGAAGAACTCAACAACTTCGAGTACAACAAGGTGTGGAGATTGGTGCCAAGGCCTTCGGGGAACCACAACATCATTGGAACCAAGTGGATTTTCAAGAACAAGCAAGATGCTCATGGGAACATCATTCGCAACAAGGCAAGATTGGTAGCACAGCTATTCCCAAGTCGAGGGTATCGACTACGGTGAAACCTTTGCTCCTGTTGCTCGCCTTGAATCCATTCGTTTGTTGATTGCTTATGCTTCCCATCACAACTTTAAGTTGCAACAAATGGATGTGAAAAGTGCTTTTCTTAATGGTCCTATTAATGAGTTGGTCTATGTCAAGCAACCCCCCGGGTTCGAGGACCCCTACTTCCCGGATCATGTGTATCAACTTGATAAGGCACTCTATGGCCTTAAACAAGCCCTACGTGCGTGGTATGACCACCTTACCGAGTTGTTACAAGATCGTGGATTTGAGGTGGGGCAAATTGATCCCACTCTTTTTACTAAGAAGGTCAAAGGGGAGTTGTTTGTATGCCAATTATATGTTGATGATATTATCTTTGGTTCCCCTAACAAAGCTTTCAATGAGGACTCTCATGACCTCCAAGTTCAAGATGTCTTTGATGGGAGAGTTGAAGTTCTTCCTTGGTTTTGATATCAAACAAAGAAGAGAAGGAACCTTCATCAACCAAGCCAAATATACTCAAGACATGCTAAAAAGATTCAAGCTAAGTGATGTCAAGCCGGCTTCTACTCCAATGCCTACCAAGTGCCAACTTGACATTGATCCCAATGGTAAAGCGGTGGATCAAAAGGTATATCGCTCCATGATTGGCTCCTTGCTTTACCTTTGTGCATCTAGACCGGATATCATGTTGAGTGTGGGAATGTGTGCACGGTTTCAAGCCGCACCGAAGGAAAGTCACTATGTGGCGGTCAAGCGAATCTTTCGATATTTGGCTCATACCCCAAACTTTGGCTTATGGTATCCAAGAGGGGCAAACTTCAAGCTTGAAGGATATACGGATTCCGATTGGGCGGGAGACAAAGTGGATAGGAAGTCCACCTCCGGAGGGTGCCAATTTCTTGGTTGCTCTTTGGTGAGCTGGTCTTCTAAGAAGCAAAGTTGTGTGTCTCTCTCATCCACCGAAGCGGAGTATGTGGCGGCCAGTAGTAGTTGTGCACAACTCTTATGGATGAGGCAAACTTTAAAGGAGTACGGTGTCACTTGTGACAAAGTGCCTCTTTGGTGTGATAATGGAAGTGTCATCAAGATTTCTCTCAACCCGGTGCAACACTTCAAGACGAAGCATATTGAGATTCGGTATCACTTCATCCGGGATCACATTAGGCGAGGGGAGATCGAGCTCAAGTATGTCAACACTCATGATAACCTTGCAGATATCTTCACGAAGCCCTTGGATGAAGCAAGATTTTGCGAGTTAAGGCATGAGCTAAATATCATTGATTCGAGCAATGTGACTTGAACCCTTGCACCCCTCACCACACTCAACTTGTTGTCTAGTTTAGGTGTAGGCATGGACATAGGGGGAGTGTTGTTCTCTCAATGAACTCTCCCTCCCTCCATTATGCATAAATAGATCAACTCTTTCACATTAGCCATTTTTTATGGTACTTGTGCTTCAAAGACGAGTTTTGGTCATGGGCCCAAGGATAATTCTTCGCGGTGCCATACCATCTAACTCAAACATTGGTGTCTCCGGCCACCGCCGTCTCCTTTTGAGAGGTTGTGTCGCTTGGTGGTTTCTTGTTGTCTTTATGCCTTTGGTATGTGCGTGTTCCTGTGGTATCCTTTATGTGAAAAGTTTCCTTTGCAAAGACCTTCTTCTCGTGTTGAAACCTCCTGTGTCTTGAGCTCACGGTACTACCGCGGCCAGCTACGGTACTAAGAGCCAGCCACCAGTACTACACGCGTGGGGAGCACGGTATTATCGTTTCCCCACGCAGTAATTTTTATCGCCGCTGGTGAGCGGTACTACCGCTACGATGCGGTACTTCCGCTCGAGCGGTACTACCGCGATGATATGCGGTACTGCCGCGCCACAAGGGCGCGTGGGGATAAGGACGGGCAGGGGGAGTTCTAACTCCCCCATATCCATTCGCAGTTCCCCTCCCCATGTCGTCTCTCTCTCCCACGCTCAAGATCGGAGACGGCGTTCGTCACCGGATCTCCTCCTCCGGCTGCCCTCCCGTGATTCCGTCCGGTGGGATCTTTCCCCACCACGTGCTCTTGCTATGGACCAAGGTCTTTCCCCAACCTCTTCTCGTTTTGTTGAGTTCTTTGCCTCTAGGTTTTCGGGGGAGACTTGTGTGTTCTAGAGATTCTTAGGCTCTTTCTATGCAAGAGTAGGATGAAGGAGAGTAGCTTTGCGTAGGAATTATACTTGTATTTTTGTCATGTGCTAGATTTGATCACCGTAGCACCGCCATAGTTTCGCGGTTCTTTTCAGATTCGAACGGACGTTTGGATCTGACGCGACGCGGTACTACCGCCCGTCTGGCGCAGAACTACCACTTGTCCGGTACTACCGCCCGTCTGGCGCGGTACTACCGCGCTCACTGCAGCACTAACACTTTACTACCACTCCAACCACGGTATTATCGCGCGCCGCCGCACGGTACTATCGCGACTGGAGCGGTACTAAAATTTTAGTACCGCAGCTCGCAAGATACTACCGTGGCTCACATCTATCTCATGGCAACTTTCACGTATACTTTCTATGTGTTTCTTGTGCTTTGCCGTGGTCTTCACATTGATCCTCTTTGCGTTTCGTTGGTGTTTTGCGTTTGTGTCTCAGGTGGTGGTTCTCGCCATTCCAATACTAGTCGTGACACCGGCTCCAAGCGTCTGCGCAACCCAGGTGAAGCACCAGAGGGCTCCTCTGCCCCCAAGCGCCATGTCAAGACATCAGCTAGCAAGAACAAGGAGCCCGCTAAGGGCATGGACGAGATACCCCAATCTGAGTACGTCCGTCTCAGGCAACTCCACCCGTATGTGAACCCTCGTTCTTCTGTCAGAGGTTGTGAGCTGTTTTGGAACAAGCAACAGACTCTCACCTATTTGGATGTCATAAAAAACAAGCAGAATACCTACGTGGATGTGAAATGGATTGATATGCATCACATGCGGAAGGACAAGTTCCGTGAGTACTTTGGAGAGGCTCTGGACTTGGTGGAGCAGTTTGGTATTGAGCATGTGATATCCTTTCACCTTGATTATGACCCTGAGCTTATCTGTCAGTTCTTTGCCTCGGTATACTTTCACTCTGATGAGGAGCGGAGAATGACCTGGATGACCAATGGCCGTAAGCTGACTGCTACCTGGAAGGAGTTCATGTATTTGCTCCAGGTTCCTGATGACGGGCTCGACACTCCCGTGGGTGTTCGCCCCCATGCCAATTTTGTGTCTGCCAACAAGGACAAGCTTGCGCCATACTATGTTGAGAAGGTGCTCGCCAATGGCAAGACGGGGTTGGTGCTCAACTCTTTTCTGGATATCATGTATCGCATCTTCCGCAACTCCTTGTTCCCTCGCATTGGTGACAAGGAAAAGGTTCATGCCTATATGGTGGATATGATGCTCATTTGCGAGGAGGCTCGTTTGTCTCAGACTCAGCCACTTGATGTCTCACACATCATGTGGTGTGAGCTTCGGTTTGCGGTGTTCAACCACAAGGTGCCTATCTATGGGCCCTATCTGTTTCAGCTGATCTCGAAGACTTGGGAGAAGATGTTCCCTGGTGAGGAGTTCCTTGCTCGCATGGATTCGCCAGGAATCCATCTGTCTGCGTGTCAAGCCCAACTGGGCCAACACTACTACTCGTGCTGAGGCGTCTGCTGCTAGGGCTGCTGTTGATGAGGAGGATCTTTGGCGCCGAGGATGTTCTTGAGGGCCGGTTGCTAGGCCTTCCTGAGTTCCTCTATGCCTTCGTGGGCCAAGAAGCTGAAGGACAAGATGAAGACTCTTTTCTGCATGCAAGCCAAGGGACAGTACAGGACTCACGTGGCTTCTAAGGAGAGTCGCCGCCGGGACAAGAAGATATTGCAGCTGTATAACGAGGACGTGTCCGGTGGTTCTGAGGATCACATCACTCCAGAGGCCGAGTGGATGGAGAAGCAAGGCTACAAGTGGACTGATTCTGAGGAGGACGTCGAGGAGACCATCCCTGCTGCCGAGGAGTCCGACGGAGAGGGTTGGGATGAGTTCCCTGCTGCTTGAGCCACCTCTTGTGTGTAGGTGTCCTCTCTGCCTTTTTGGCGTCTCGATGCCAAAGGGGGAGAGAGAGAGTAGGGATTTGCGAGTCGTGTGTCGTCGTTCATGTTCGGTGTGTTTGCTGCTTTCTCGTTCTCGTTTGAACCTCGTTTGAACCTCGTTTCAGTTGCTTTTTCTTCATATGGTGTAAGACATATGCACTCTATCTATCTTAGCGAGCTTGTGATATATTGTGCTACCTTTGTGCTATGATCTGCTTAGATGTTAGTTATCGTGCCTTTGTCTCTAAAATATAGGGGGAGTGGTGATCCTAGTTTGTGTGCAATGCAGTTCAAAGCATCCATCCAGGTTGCACACATCTAGGGGGAGCCCGTCTATATTCTAGAGAGGAGGGGTTTGCCTTTGCTCAATATTATCTCATCTATGTGCAAATCCCGTATTGTCATCAATCCACCAAAACGGGGGAGATTGTAAGGGCATATTTATCCCTTAGGTGTTTTGGTGATTGATGACAATGCTTTTGCGGACTAATCATGTGCCTTGAGTTTCTCAGACGCTTCATCACTAGGCACGAGACGATTCGGTGCCCCTCGAAGACTATTGAAGACGACATTGTTCTACGTTTCTCTTTGGTGGATTTGAGTCGTAGGAGAGCCGTACTATTAAGAGGGGGTCCACGTCGGAAAGGTTCGGGTGGAATCAACACGTACACATGTCTTTCCTTTCCGTTGCACTTTGGAGCGTCTCTCCGTTATCCTAGTTGTGCGTGATCTGACGACTACTGCTGTACTTGCGGTAGTATCGCTCTATGGAGCGGTAGTACCGCAAGCACTTCTTGTGTAGTACCGCTGGGGTCACGGTAGTATCGCTCCTCTGGAGCCTTAGTACCGTAGCCCCTGTGCCTAGTGCTGCTCGAAGACGGTAGTAGGGGCGGATGTAATTTTACATCCGCTACCACACGGTAGTACAAGACGTCGCGCGCGGTAGTACTGCGGGTGGCCATGGTAGTACCGCTCCCTTGGAGTCGTAGTACCGTGGCCCTCATACCTTGTACCGTTGCGTCGCGGCAGTAGGAGCGGATGTAATTTTTTACATCCGCGCCTCAATGGTAGTACCGCGCCTCGTGTGCGGTAGTACCGCGTCGGGTTTTTGTACTGTTTCATTTTCAGCGGAAGTAGGCAAGGATGTATTTTATTTTATCCGCGCTCTTCGTAGGCTTTGATTTTCCTGCTTTACGGTAGTACCGCAAGGGGGGGCGGTAGTACCGCGCAAGTGGTAGTACTGCTCTCAGTCAGGCTAGTCCCGGCCTCTGCTGCTGCCGCGGAAGTACCGTGGCCCTCCACGGTAGTACCGCGTGGCCTTGCGGTAGTACCGCGCTCCTGGAGCGGTAGTACCGCATGTCGCAGGCTGAACTTGTAGATAACGGTTGGATCTCTTCCATGACTATAAAAGGGGCGTCTCCTACCTCTAGTTGACTACCTCTTCCATTTCTAAGCTCCATTGTTGCTCCAAGCTCCATTTTGGCCCGATCTCTCTCCCTAGCCAATCAAACTTGTTGATTTGCTCGGGATTGGGTGACAAGGGACCGATCTACACTTCTACCAAGAGATATTCGATTCCCCCCACTTATCCCTAGCGGATCTTGTTACTCGTGGGTGTTTTAGCACCCTAGACGGTTGAGGTCACCTCGAAGCCATACTCCATTGTGGTGAAGCTTTGTGGTGGTGTTGGGAGCCTCCAAGTGTTGTGGAGATTGCCCCAACCTTGTTTGTAAAGGTTCGGTCGCCGCCTTCAAGGGCACCAATAGTGGAATCACATCATCTCGCATTGTGTGAGGGCGTGAGGAGATTACGGTGGCCCTAGTGGCTTCTTGGGGAGCATTGTGCCTCCACACCGCTCTAACGGAGACGTACTTCCCTTTAAAAGGAAGGAACTTCGGTAACACATCCTCGTCTTCACCAGCTCCACTCTTGGTTATTTCGTGCCTTTACTTTTGCAAGCTTACTTGTGCTGTATCTATTGCTTGCTTGTGTGCTAGTTTTCATTGCATCATATAGGTTGTCCACTTAGTTGCATATCTAGACAACCTATTTTGTCGCAAGGTTTAATTTGTTAAAGAAAAGCTTAAAAATTGTTAGTTGCCTATTCACCCCCCCTCTAGTCAACCATATCGATCCTTTCAACGTGCTTGGAGTGGCAGCACACAGGGAAGCCTTGTGAGCATGCATTTGCTTTCTTGCTGGATAGAAGGAACCCCAAATGGGAGGATTACCTGCATGACTATTTCTCTCTAGAGAAGTTTAGGGCAGCATATGCTGGAGAGGTTGAGCCATTGACAGATAGGTCTCAATGGCCACATGTACAATTTCCATTTGACATGGAGGCTCCATTAGACAAGAAAAGAGGTGTTGGAAGGCCTAGAAAAAACAAGTACAAGAGCTTCCTCGAAGGTGGAGATGGTGGTCCTAAAAAGAAGAAAGAACCAAAACTGCTAGCCAGCAAGAATAGATGCAAAAGATGCCACATTTTAGGCCACAGGCAGTCCACCCGTCCGCTGAATGGACCAAGGCCAAGGTACGTGTAATGCTTTATGTTTATTTCATCACTTGTCATGATCAATGTTTATTTCATCACTTATTTTACTGTGTACTACCTTGTGCAGGAAAAGAAAGAAGAGAGCACCAAGATATCCAGTTGATGATGATGCCTCAGCACCGGAACCTGAAGTGGCAGCCCAACAACCTGAAGTTGTTGTCACTCCCAATAGGCACATGATCACCATGCCACAAAATCTTCAAGGCAGTCCAATCCCGTGACAAGAAGGTAACACATCCATATACTACAACAATGTCTATTTTAACTTGCACTCATTACATTTCTCGATACATGCAACATGTTGGCTTCGGCGTTGGCTGATGAGGAAACACATGCAGCAACACAACTTGATGTGGCTATCACTCCAACCAGGCACATGCTCACTATGCCACAGAGTCTGCAAGGAAGTCCCAATCCAGTCACAGTATGGATGTTGGCCATGGCATTGGCTGATGAGGCGTCGCAGCAACCTACCCCAACCGTGGAGGACACCATGATAGCATATGACATGGCCTCAAGCTCGAAAGCTAGAAAGTTGACCCCGAAGAGAAGGAAGTACTAGTGTTGTGCTTATCTTCTCTATGCTTTTGGTTGTAATATGACAAACTTAGCATCCTTTACTTTGGATGTAACATGGCAAAAACTATTGTTTTATGCTTTTGGTTGTAACATGGCAGTTACAATGGCCTTCTGCTTTTGGTTGTAAAACATGGCAGAAATTATGGCCTTATGGTAGATGGTGTATGATCATGTTAACTGCTTTATTTCACTATATTGTCTTGATATTGTGTCATGGTGTATGAATATGTTCATTTGGAAATATATGTATGAATTTTCTATTCTGTGCATACATATCTTGAAAAGTGAAATAACAGGCAAAATGATGTCCAAATTGAGCCAATATGCTGCCCAAAATTTGAAATTTTTTTCGAACAACCCAGAAAAAACTGAAAAAATTACAGTAAATCATTCATATATGTTTGATTAATCTGAGAAAGTTTCATGCAATTTGGATCATTGGTTCAACGGGAAAATGCATCTCAACTTTCAGATTAACTAGTTTGACCACATTTTGATCGAAATTAAAAAGTTGTCAGAAAAAATTGAAAAAAATATAGTAAATCATTCATATATGTGTGACTAATCTGAGAAAGTTTCATGCAATTTGGATCATTGGTTCAACGAATCTATGCATTTCAACTAGTTTGAGCAAATTTGGACCAAAACTTGATGAGGAGCAGCAGGGGAAGAAGACTCCAGTGGTAGGGGCAGCAGCAGCAGGGTAGAAGGTGCATGAGGGGAGCAAGAGGGGGCGGCAACAGTAGGGCAGGAAGGGCCGGCGAGGAGCAGCAAGGACCGGCGAGGAGCAGCAGGAAGGTGCAGGAGAGGAGTGGAGTAGGAGTTCATCCACCCCCCTGTGTTATGTTTGGATCAGAGAGGTACAAGGGTATAATAGTCCTCTATTTTCTTCACTTATGTTGTCTATTATTTACAAAGTTTGTTTTTGTGTTGAAAAGTGGCAAAAGATCAAAATCCAAACAAAGGAGTGTCACCAGATCAATTACAAAGTAAGGGGTGGCAAATTATCAAAGTCCAAAGTAAAGAGTGGCAAAAAATCAAATCGCCCCCAACTTGCTTACTCACGAAGACCTAGGCCATTTGTGGAAGCCCATTGTTGGAATATACAAGCCAAGTTCTATAATGAAAAATTCCCACTAGTATATGAAAGTGACAAAATAAGAGACTCTCTATCATAAAGATCATGGTGCTACTTTGAAGCACAAGTGTGGAAAAAAGGATAGTAGCATTGTCCCTTTTATTTCTTTTCTTTTTTTGGGCCTTCCTTTTTTTGGCCTTTCTCTTTTTTTTATTTGGGACAATGCTCTATTAATGATGATCACCACACTTCTATTTGTTTACAACTCAATGATTACAACTCGGTACTAGAACAAAATATGACTCTATTATGAGTGCCTCCGGCGGTATACCGGGATGGGAAATGAATCAAGAGTGACATGTATGATAAATTATGCATGGTGGCTTTGCCACAAATACGATGTCAACTACATGATCATGCAAGGCAATATGACAATGATGAAGCGTGTCATAATGAATGAAACAGTGGAAAGTTGCATGGCAATATATCTCGGAATAGCTATGGAAATGCCATAATAGGTAGGTATGGTGGCTGTTTTGAGGAAGATATAAGGAGGTTTATGTGTATCATATCACGGGGGTTGGATGCACCGACGAAGTTTGCACCAACTCTCAAGGTGAGAAAGGGCAATGCACGGTACCGAAGGGGCTAGCAATGATGGAAAGGTGAGAGTGCGTATAATCCATGGACTCAACATTAGTCATAAAGAACTCACATACTTATTGCAAAAATATACAAGTCATCAAAAACCAAGCATTACGCGCATGCTCCTAGGGGGATAGATTGGTAGGAAAAGACCATCGCTCGTCCCCGACCGCCACTCATAAGGATGACAAGCAAAGAACACCTCATGTTTCAAATTTGTCACACAACGGTTACCATACATGCATGCTACGAGACTTGCAAACTTCAACACAAGTATTTCTCAAATTCACAACTACTCAAATAGCACTACTCTAATATTACCATCTTCATATCTTAAAACAATCATCAAGTATCAAACTTCTCATAGTATTCAATGCACTTTTTATGAAAGTTTTTATTATACCCATCTTGGATGCCTATCATATTAGGACTAATTTTATAGCCAAAGCAAATTACCATGCTGCTCTAAAGGACTCTTAAAATAATATAAGTGAAGCATGAGAGATCAATAATTTCTATAAAATAAAACCACCACCGTGCTCTAAAAGATATAAGTGAAGCACTAGAGCGAAATTATCTAGCTCAAAAGATATAAGTGAAGCACATAGAGTATTCTAATAAATTTCGATTCATGTGTGTCTCTCTGAAAGGTGTGTATAGCAAGGATGATTGTTATAAACTAAAAAGCAAAGACTCAAATCATACAAGACGCTCCAAGCAAAACACATATCATGTGGTGAATAAAAATATAGCCTCAAGTAAAGTTACTGATAGACGAAGATTTAAAGAGGGATGCCTTCAGGGCATCCCCAAGCTTAGGCTTTTGGTTGTCCTTAAATTTTACCTTGGGGTGCCTTGGGCATCCCCAAGCTTAGGATCTTGCCACTCCTTATTCCAAAATCCATCAAATCTTTACCCAAAACTTGAAAACTTCACAACACAAAACTCAACAGAAAATCTCATGAGCTCCGTTAGTATAAGAAAACAAATCACCACTTTAAGGTACTGTAATGAACTCATTCTTTATTTATATTGGTGTTAAACCTACTGTATTCCAACTTCTCTATGGTTCATACCCCCCGATACTAGCCATAGATTCATCAATTTAAGCAAACTACACATGAAAAACAGAATCTGTCAAAAACAGAACAGTCTGTAGCAATCAGATTTGTTCGAATACTTATGGAACTCCAAAAATTCTGAAACACTAGTACAACCTGGATAATTTGTATATTGATCTACTTCAAAAAGTATTGGCAATTTATCACGTTCTGGTGAATTTTAACAATTTTTTTCGTGAGCGCAAAGTTTCTGTCTTTTTCAGCAAGATCAAACAACTATCAACCAAGAAGATCCTATTGGTTCTACTTGGCACAAACACTAATTAAAACATAAAAACACATCCAAACAGAGGCTAGATGAATTATTTATTACTAAACAGAAACAAAAAGCAAGAAACAAAAATAAAATTGGGTTGCCTCCCAACAAGCGCTAGCGTTTAACGCCCCTAGCTAGGCATTGATAATTTTAATGATGCTCACAACAAAGACAAGAATTAAAGCACAAAGAGAGCATCATAAAACACATGATAAACACATCTAAGTCTAACATACTTCCTATGCATAGGCATTTTATAAGCAAACACATTATCATAGCAAGCAAAAATTAGCATATGCAAGGAAGAAGAAAGAGACGATAGCAATCTCAACATGACGAGAGGTAATTTAGTAAGATAAAAATTTCTACAACCATATTTTCCTCTCTCATAATAATTACATGTAGGATCATAGGCAAATTTAACAAAATATATATCACATAACATATTCTTAACACGATCTACATGCATGCGAAGTTGACACTCTTCCAAAATAGTGGGTTTATCATTAACTAAAGTCATGACCTCTCCCAGCCCACTTTTATCAAAAATACCATAAGATTGAACATTCTCCAAATATGTGGGATCTAAAGTTGACACTCTTCCAAATCCAGTTTCAATATTATTGCAAACACTATTATGAATCTCATATTCATCATGGGGCTTAAATAAATTTTCAAGATCATAAGAAGAATCACCCCAATCATGATCATTGCAACAAGTAGTAGACATAGCAAAACTAGCATCCCCAAGCTTAGGGTTTTGCATATTATTAGCATAATTGACATCAAGATAATTTATAGTAAAATCATTGCAATCATGCTTTTTATTCAAGGAGCTATCGTGAATCTCTTCATAAATTTCTACATCACAATTTTCAGATTCATGAATTTCAAGCAAAACCTCATAAAGATAATCTAGTGCACTCAAATCACTAGAAATTGGTTCATCATAATTGGATATCTTAAAAAGACTATCAAGGGGATGAGGATCCATAAAATTTTAGCAAGCGAAGATGCAAGCAAAAAGAAGGCACATGGTAACACAAGATCGAACGGAAGGAGGGCGAAAAAAAGGCAAAGGCGAAGTGGGGGAGAGGAAAACGAGAGGCAAATGGCAAATAATGTAATGCAAGGGATAAGAGTTTGTGATGGGTACCTGGTATGTCTTGACTTGTGCGTAGATCTCCCTGGCAACGGCGCCAGAAATCCTTCTTGCTACCTCTTGAGCATGCGTTGGTTTTCCCTTGAAGAGGAAAGGGTGATGCAGCAAAGTAGCGTAAGTATTTCCCTCAGTTTTTCAGAACCAAGGTATCAATCCAGTAGGAGACTACACGCAAATCCCTCGTACCTGCACAAACAATCAAGAACCTTGCAACCAATGCGATAAAGGGGTTGTTAATCCCTTCATGGCCACTTGCAAAAGTGAGATCTCATAAAGATAATAAGATAAATATTTTTCGTATTTTTGTTGTATAGATTGTAAAGTAAAGGTTGCAAAATAAATGGCGACAGAAAGCATGTTGGATGGAGAGTAATATGATGGAAGATAGACTCGGGGCCATAGGTTTCACTAGTGACTTCTCTCAAGATAGCATAATCTACGGTGGGTGAAAATGTGACGCCCCGAGACCGATGCTCGAGAAGACTTCCATATATTCCGGGTTTCGCCGTGTGTTTCATTTGTGCCTGCCCTTTTATTTTTGCATTGCATCATGTCATCATGCCATCATCTCATAAATCTTTTGCAACTCAACTAAATAAATGGCATGGATCTTTGATCCATTTAAATCGAGGGATTCACATGGTGATTTCTCTTTGTAACATATTAAAGCCTCTCAATATTATTAGGGAGCTATAATAAAATTATTCCATTGTTTCGGTATCACCATAACACACTGGCAAATTATCCCAATGCCTTTGTTATCTCACTTCTTGACCTCAAACTTTGTCTAATAAATTATTTCATCATTTTCCGAGCTCCATCAAAATCCGAACATTTTGGGCCTTCCTTTATCAAGTCCTAGTTCAAACCCATTTGAATTAAATTCAAATGAGTTTGAATTTAAATCTTGCATCCGTGCCTCTTTTCTATTTTTCTTGGATCAAGCTCATTTTTATGAGTCCGGGAAAAATATCCTCCTGCTCAAGCTCCACCTCTAACCTCTTTTCTTTTCTTTCTCATCTTTGTTTTTTTTCTTTCTTCTTTTCTTTTAGCAGTGAGAGAGAGCCCAGCCTGACCAACAAACCAGGCCGGCCCATTTGCCTGGAGGTCCAGCCCACCTAACCCCTTCCTAACCCTAGCCCGACCGCTCTCTCCCCTCGTTCCCACACAGCGCCGCAGCCCCAGCCCCGATCGAATCCCCATCTCTCGATCTCTCTCCCCTCGATCCCCTCCTTCCTCCTAACGCCGCCATAGAGAGAGGGCAGTGCCGCACCCTCGTCCTGATCCCCACGCTTGCACGCCTGCGTCTCCAGCGCCAGACCCCACGTTCTGCCCTCATCGGAGAAGCGGACCAGGCCGGACCTCCTCTGCGCCCATCTCTCCTTCTCTCTCCTCGCCCATGACCCGAGCTATCGCCACGGCGCGCCATGGTCACGCCTCCCTGCGCTGCGATCGCGCCTTAGGTCTCCGTGCCTCGCGCCCAGCTCGCCGTTGGCCTCTGCTCCCCTTGCCGAAGCCCGCGCCAAGGCCAGTGCCCAGCCTCTGCTTCGTCTCGACCGCGCCCTGCTGCCATTGCTCTTCTCGCACGCAGTCATCCGCATCCCTAGCCTCCTCGCCGGTGACCTGCAGTTCCAGCAGACCCCGCGTGCCCTCTCCTTCCCTTCTGCCTCGAGTCCGAGCTCGAGCCCTACCCGACGCTGCCATGGACAACCACCTCGCCTGCATCCTCTCGTTGGCCCTCTATCTGCCTACTGCCATCTCCGGCCTCTGCGTTATGTGTCTCCTTGCCGTTTCGTGAGCACAAGAATCACTGTCGCCAAGTTCATCTACGGTGACCATACGAACCACCAAGTTCGACTTCGATCCATCAAGACCATTGTGTTGCACGTCAACATGAGTACGACCACGGATGGCTACCTCCAGATGGATTTCGTCAAGTTCCGCTTCAACAAGTGTACCTCTACGTCTTGGATTCGCCAAGTACCGCACCGGACACCAAGTACCTCTACCACGACCCCGGACGGCTACGATAACGTGTACCACTACTTCCACTACCGTCGTCGTGGACCGATAGTACAACTACTTCCACTACCGTCACGAGAACGACTACTTCCACTACGACCCGTGTACCACTACTCCCCTCGACGAACTCGTTCCGCCCCGAAAATGCGCGCTTCAAAGGTATAACCGCCGAGACGACCTTTCGAGATTGAAAGTGTGTGGTATGAGATGCTCGTGTTTGCACCGTGTCCGAATTGTCACTCGTTTTCATGCCCCTAACCCGTGGGAACCCGGTAGTCGGGAGCACCCCACCATATCTATCATGTTCCGCACATCCGCACGCTTCCTTTTGCACCGGTATCTCCATGAGCTACCGGAACCGATATGTTGTCGTGGCATCATTTTCGGATTCGTCGTCATGGCACCCTTTTCCTTCTGCCATAGCGACAAATGCTTCATAACATGCTCATGTCGACATTTTCATAAAAATTGCTTCAAACTTGCACATGTCATCCGCTTCATGATAACAACATTTAAATGTTTATATTTGTTGTTTCCATTAATTTGCTTAATGCATATGGGGATTTACCAGATTTGTTGTTTGTTATATCCGGCCTCATTTGAATTGTTTAGATGGTATAGTTTTGATATGCTTCACCACTTGCCATGTTAACCAATATTTAATATTGTTGAGTACCTAATCGGGAGTGAACTAAATAACTGATGTGGTGTTTCGTCAATATGCAACTCGTTGCATATTGGGCTCCATTTAACTTGTAGTTTTGTTTGTGCATATTGCCATGCCATGCTATTTAAACCGGACATGCATCATACTTGGTTGTGCATCATGCCATGTTTGTGCTTGTTGGTTTACCATGTTGTTTGCTTCTTTCCGGTTTGCTTCTCGCTTAGCTTCAGTTTCGTTCCGGAGTTGTGAGGATTCGTTCGTCTACATCCTTTTGTCTTCTTCATGGATTCGTTCTTCTTCCTTGCGGTATTTCAGGCAAGATGACCATACCCTCGAAATCACTTCTATCTTTGCTTGCTAGTTGCTCGCTCTTTTGCTATGCCTATGCTACGATGCCTACCACTTGCTATATCATGCCTCCCATGTTGCCATGTCAAGCCTCTAACCATCCTTTCCTAGCAAACCGTTGTTTGGCTATGTTACCGCTTTGCTCAGCCCTCTTATAGCGTTGTTAGTTGCGGTGAAGATGAAGTTTGTTCCTTGTTGAACATGGAGATGTTGTTCCTTGTTGGAACATGTTTACTTGTTGGGATATCACAATATATCTTATTTAATTAACGCATCTATATACTTGGTAAAGGGTGGAAGGCTCGGCCTTATGCCCTGGTGTTTTGTTCCACTCTTGCCGCCCTAGTTTCCGTCATATCGGTATTATGTTCCTGGATTTTGCGTCCCTAACGCGGTTGGGTGATTTATGGGACCCCTTGACAGTTCGCTTTGAATAAGACTCCTCCAAAGAAGGCCCAACCTTGGTTTTACCATTTGACTACCTACCACATATACCCCTTCCCTTGGGTTCTGCAGACTCAAGGGTCATCTTTATTTTAGCCCCCGGCCGGTGCTCCTCTGAGTGTTGGTCCGAACCGACCAACTCTGGGGCCACCACGGGAAACTCGAGGCTTGGTTTTACTCGTAGCTTGACTTATCTGGTGTGCCACGAGAACGAGGTACGTGCGACTCCTATCGGGATTTGTCGGCACATCGGGCGGCTTTGCTGGTCTTGTTTTCATCGCCGAAATGTCTTGTAGCCGGATTCGAGACTGATCGGGTCTTCCGGGAGAAGGAATATCCTTCGTTGATCGCGAGAGCTTATCATGGGCTAAGTTGGGACACCCTGCAGGTATAATCTTTCAAAGCCGTGCCCGCGGTTATGAGGCAGATGGGAATTTGTTAATGTCCGGTTGTAGAAAACCCGAAGTTGATCTTAATTAAGATACACAAACCGCGTGTGTAACCGTGATGGTCTCTTCTCGGCGGAGTCCGGGAAGTGAACACGGTGTTGGAGTTATGCTTGACGTAGGTTGTTCTAGGATCACTTCTTGATCATAGTTGTTCGACAGTGCTTTTGCCTTCTCTTCTCGCTCTCATTTGCGTATCTTAGACACCAGATATGCTAGTCGCTTGCTGCAGCTCCACCTCACTACCTTCTCCTACCCATAAGCTTAAATAGTCTTGATCTCGCGGGTGTGAGATTGTTGAGTCCCCGTGATGCACAGATACTTCCAAAACCAGTTTGCAGGTGCCGATGAAACCGTGCAGGTGACGCATCCGAGCTCAAGGAGGAGCTCGATGAAGATCTTGTTTGTAACATCCCAAAATTCTAAATTTTGGAATGTTATAATAAATAAATAACTATGGTTGTTGTCTGATTGTTTGACTGCTTGATTGAATGGAATTGAGTGGAAATTGAAACTTTTGAAAGTTGAATGAGAGGGAATGAAATGACTTTCCCAAACTTTCCATTTTGCATTTTTGGATCCTAATTGAACTCAAGTTCCTTGCAACACCAAAACCTAGAGTGAAGATGACATGACTTCTTCCATTTTGAAATGAATAGGGTTTTGGAAGAGAATTGAATTTCATTTGGGAAGTTTTCAAATCCAAAGCTTTATGCAACTCAATGATTTTCATGAGGGAAGATAAAATGACTTCTTCAATTATATGAAATAGGAGTTGGAAGTTATAATGAATCAAGTTGAAAATCATTTGAAAGTGCTTTGAAACCCTCTTTCAAATTTTGAGTTTTGAATTTGAATTTCAAACTTTGGCATGTGGGAAACATTTCAAAAACTAAGCCGATAAATACTTGATCAAAAGTATGAGAGGAGCAAACATGACACTCCAAAAATATCAGAGGAAACAATGCCAAAAGATTTGGATTCAAATCTGAAATTTATTTGAATTTGAAAAAATAGATTTTATGAAGTTTGGATTTTGACTTTGGAAAAATGTTCAAATGAAAGGAATATTCCCTGATCATTTTGGTATATATATACCCTATATAAAATATTTATAGTTTAGGTTTTATTTTTGTTTTTGTTTTAATTAAAAAATAAAGGAAAACCCTTGAGGCGCCAGACCAGCCACCCAGCCCAGCCAGCGCCGCCTCACCCTCCAAGACTCTCAGACTGCCCACCAAGCCGGCCCACAGGCCAGCCAATGAGCGAGCCAGCCAAAGCCAGCGCCCCTCGCTGAAAACCCTGTGCTTCGCCACCCGACCGAAACCTCCCCTCTCTCCCTCGCTGACCCGTGGGTCCCCCGCCCCTCTTCTTCCCCGCCCCACGCCACACCGATCTCGCCGGAGATCGCCGGATCCCGAAGGACCCGGGATCCCCCGATCGCTCCCCCGATCCCCTTCCTTCCCCCGACGAGGCCCCGACCTATAAAGACCCCTCCGCACCCGCTTTCCCCCTCGCCTCGCGGACCTCCTCTCCTTCCGCTCGTGTTTCATGGAGACCCGAGCATCTCCCCGCCGCCATTGTCGCCGCCGACGACGCCCTAGCCCTCCCCGAGCTCCCCCGACCCCACCGAACTCCTCGCCGGCCTCCCCCACACCCGCACGGCGACTCCCTCGAGCTCACCGACGCCCGGAAGCCCCGACACACTTCCGCCGCCGCCGCCGCCGTCGCCGGACTCCGGTACGTCGCCGGAACCCACCTCCCCCGTCCGATCTGGATCAACGGCTCCGATTAGAAGCCCCCGAAGGGGTGTGTTTTTATTAGAAAACCGGCCGGCCCGAACGGTTTTTATTTTAGTTCAGGTTTTATTTATTAGGCCGGTTCGTTAGTTTAAACCCTAAGCCCGTTTAGACTAAACTACATGAGAGGATACGCTTTAGGCCCATTAGGCCTTTTTCTTTTTATTTGATTTTCTGTTTTAGCCGAATAGTTCAAATTTTCAAAAATGTATATCTTTTATTCTGTTTAATATTTTTGAGTGATTCTTTTTTTGTTGGATTGTAAATTTTATGTAGTTTCTGAAAAACATATATTTAGCTATGTTAAAAAATAATTAAAAATGCTTTAATATTGTTTTAGTCAGAATAGCAAATCTGCTATAGTTTTAGTTAGAAAAATTATTTTGCATGATTCTTTTGCCATCACTTTATTTTGATATTGCCAAACCCTAGAAATTAACTTTGGTATTTTAGGATTAATAAATAATTAATTCTAGGCAGAATCCTATTAATCCTAATTAATTGATTAGTCCCTGTTTTCCTAATGAATTAATTAGTAAATTAATTTATTTTTAACTTGTAATTAGTTATTCTAGGTTAGTTTCTGTCATTCCATTAGATGAACTTTTATTCATAATTAATAAAAGTTTTAAATTATTTTCTTAATAGAAATTGGATTAGGCCTAAAATGAGTTTTATAATAGCTTTTAATTAATTCTTTTTGCTCCTAGTTACTTAGTTAATCCTTTTCTGTTAAGTTAACCTAAAACCATGATTAGGTTATATTAGGAATTTTGTTATATAAAACTATTTTTGCTATTGTTTGGTGTAGGGAAAAACTTTGAATTGGTTTCTTTGAGTTTTTCTTTTGGATTTGGGTTTGGTTGTTTTGTTGAGTTATGTTACCTTTGTTATGTTGTGTTATGTGATCCTATTGCTATGTGCTTATTATAGTTATTGTTTGCCTCGGTAGAATTTCCGAGTGCGAAAATTTCTACTCTGAAACCCTAGTTTCTTTCAAGATCGTCAACCGTGCAAGTTCACTTTGACCATGCTCTTCTTACCTATGTTTTACTGCATTTAGTGGCACCATTGCAACCACCCCTCAGTAGTGTTATTGAATCCTGTAGTTGAGTAGTATGCATGAGGTAGGACCCCATCACCTGTTACCAAGCCCGGACGTTATTTCTTTTAATGCTACGCTATAGTAGACGGGTTTGGTATGAGTGCACGGAGTGGTGTGAGAATGGAGGATTCTACGTCAATGACGATAACTCCATGATGGAATCTGCAAGGACTGCATCTTCAAGACCTCAAGACTTCAAGACTCGAGACAGATTTCAATACACACTCTTGGGTGAAGGACGGTTGACGGGCAGCCCCGAGAAACCAGTGGTTGGCGGGATGCATGGAGAAGCGCCATGACATCTCGCTGAAAGCTTCACCCAGACTCAAAGAGACGGAAGAATACTTCACGCCGGAAGCTTACCGTGCAACCGCAAGTCATTATGGGCTCGCTTGGTTGACCTTAGTGGTGACTCTGGCTGGGACGGTACTAGCAGATGTAGAAGAACGGTAGGATTGGATGGGTACGGGACGGTGGTCGAGGAACTCTTTGGAAGACCATGTTTGGTCATCTTGTTCTCAAACACCACAAGTGCGAGAACGTAAAGAGAGATCGAATCTTGCGGGTAAAGTGTACAAACCTCTGCAGAGGGTTATAACCTAATCGATTAGCCGTGTCCCCGGTTACGGACAATTTGAGCATCTGGACTTGGATCTATCTCGGAACTCTCAACACCGGACTGATAACTTAATTGTGGGCAACTTATGGTGACTTTGGGCTATGGGACATCGGTTGGCGGAACCATGTCATGATAGAAAAACTCCTTAGTACAGACTTCATTCTATTCCTTTGATGTAGGTAAAATAAAATTAGCTTTTACGCAAACAAAACTCAGATACAGAGCCACAAAGCCATACTGCATATAGTATAGTTTATCATCTGTTTTATCTTATTGTGATCTTGCCGGTACATTCAATGTACTGACCTACACGGCTGCAACGTATCATGTTGCAGATATTTACTCGACGAGTAAGAGTTACGATCTGAGGTTACGGTCTACACTCAACCTGCCGATGGCGTTGATGGGACTCCACACCCGCTTGATTGTTTCATTGAGTATTATGAGGTATATATCAGTTTTACGTTATTTATGCATGTGGTTGCACTTTGATATATACATTGATGTCTGTGTGTGCCAAAGATACTTGATCCGAGGATGGCATAAGAATACGTAGGCTTGACCGTCGAGGTCGGGTCGCCACAGAGATGGTATCGAGCACATGTTGGTAGAGGACGTGACCCTAGAAATCGGAAAGCCCCTAGGACAGAAATCTCTAAAACTTTATTTTCAAAAGGATCCTTTACTTTCGTCTTTTCTGATTTTATCGATAGACCTCTCACCTCAAATAGTTAGAATATACCCTTATCCTTTGATCACCGAAGGATCAACTAAAGACGCCCAAGAAGGATTTGATATCGGAGAACCGATGACCCTTCAGAGTAAAGAGGATTTCTCCATTAGAATCTACAACAGTTGAAGACTCAAGACTTGAAGGATCTGAAGAATTATTAGACCTTTAGAAGACCAAACCCCTGTTATACACTTACGTTAGATACGATGATTTGTGAGCTGTCATTTGTTTGATGTTTTCCGACAGCCCCAAAATAAAACTTGTTTCTTCAAAAACTATTGGTTGTATTGTGTGTATATCCCTCCCCACCTCTCTCTCATCTCACCCTAAAACCCTTGAACCCCATAGATGATGAATGAAGTTGGACTGATATTCTTCGGATCAAGACTCAGCGGAGGCAGAGCTATGGATGAGAACATGGAGAGTCACTTGGGAACAATTTGGTTTCAAGGAAGTATGAGGTCCAATACGCTCTTGAGATTTTACGAGAAAGTGCTGCAACCTGGTGGAAAATGCATCAAGCCATACAGGATTTAATGGAGCAAGAACTTGGGAGGATTTCAAGAAGACCTGTTGAGATCACGCCTTATCCGGAAGCACCATGATACACCAGAATTAAACCTTGTGCTGCAGGATTTGCGGAGAAATAGGACACACCGGGAGGAACACAAGGATGGATGCCCTCATTGTGAGGAGAAACACCCGGTGAGGAATGCCCAACTAGTCGGGTGACTTGCTTCTGTGTGAAGGAACCACCCACTACCGGTGCAAATGTCACATTTACTCCACGGTGCAACGAACTATTCAAGCGGGAAGATGGAATGAACGAAGCCCTCAAGGAAGACCTAGAAGAACCAGTAATGAATGAAAGTGTTGAAGACCGGATGGAGAAGGTCTCAACAGATTTTACTCCAATGCCGCTATTCATGTGGAGAAGAAGGACATTTTCACAAGATTGCACCAAGGAAAGAAAAGAGTATCCGGATACTTCCGGCGTAAACAATAGAGTTTGACCCACAGGGACTAGAAGGATTGATCGAACGAGGAAACCCGGAAGAGAAAACAAAGACACCCTCGTAACAACCCAATTTCTGCAAATAGGGACAAGAGTCATATCACCTGTTTTGAATGTAAGGACATCGGGCATTATGCCAATCAATGTCCCGAAAGGAAGCAAGGAACTCAAGCAGCAGGCACCATCTCCAAGAAGCCCAAAGACTTATCGAAAGTCATTTGTTTTCGCTGCAAGGAAGCAGGACATTATGCTACTAAATGTCCCAACAAGATGAAAGCTGTAGTTGAGTAGTTGGAATTTTGATATTGGAAACAAGAGTAGTAGAAAGCAATTTCATTTTCATGAGCTCAATGAGTTGAGTTATGTAATAGATTACCCTGAGATTGTAATAGTTCATGACGCAATAAAGTTGTAATGTCACATGCTGAAAAGCTTTAAGGAGTTGTCATATTTTACCTTGGAAATTAATATTCTGGATGAACATGGAACAAAGTGAGTTGTGATGCATAAACAGGAAAAATTGGAATTGAGATTGAAGTTTGTTTGGATGATATGAATGTGTGCCCAGGAGATAAGTACCTTATTCTGAGCATCATTTCTGTTTCACAACTGCAGATGACAACCCTTTACGAGTCTTTCCTTAAAGGTCCGGAAACCATCATGACCCTGACAAGTGATCATGATTACCCGAAGATCCTGAAGGACATGATGAAGCATATTCACCTTGAAGGAGATGCAGTCTACAAAGGCTACCCTTTCATGCAAAAGGGAGTGGAACTTTGGTATGTGGAGGTACACCTCCACCATTTGAAAGGAGTTTGCCCAAAGATGATGGGGCAGTACTTTTTCATTTCACGTGTGCCACAAGCAACTTTCTTCGATGCTGTTCGTGAAGCAGCCATGGAAGCCATACGTCAGATCGGAGAAATACTTGAAGCAAGACTCCGTCATACTCAGGAATACCTAAGTGAAGTGCATACGGAGATGATGGAGGTGAAGCTCAAGGCCACCACGATGAACCAGAAGATTGAAGAATTCAAGACACATGTCGCACAATTCGAGTGGGATCAAGAATCCTCGAGGAGGATAAATGAATAAAGTTGGAAGTAATGTCTGACCATACCGAACCATGTGGGTGGCAGCATTTGTAACAAAGTATTTTTTTGGAATTTGGATTCACGAAAAATGATTAAGGATGTAATGAAAGATTGATATGAGAATAATGAGATTTTATGGATAAACTTGTGCATTCTTTTGGTCATAGTACTCTGTAAAGCCACAGGATCAATGAAGAAAGAAACGTGTTATTCATGACGACCATAGAAGTAAGCTGGACAAAATAAGTTGGAGTTTTGTTCTGATATGATGGTACGAAGAAACAGAGTACTACTGGATTTAAGGAGGTGTAACAAGAGAGTTACTCCAAGGATGAGTTAAAGCTGCACTAGTGTTGAAGTGGGCCATAACCCACGTGCCCGTGGATTTCGAGAAGGAACCGTTGTAACCTTGATGAAGGAATAAATTGGAAGAATCAGCAGTCCAATCAGCATACGTTTCGTAGGAGGTTACGCAAAAACCTGAGAGTGGTGAAGTAACGATAGATGTCTGTTCAGCTTGCAGAAACCATGGATTTACTCGAACCCAGTTCGAGAACGAGAGAAATTCTGCAATGCCTGTGAGAATGACCGAGTGTTAGAATACGAGATTCGCTAAGCCTTATACAGGGCAATGATCTGGGTGCGGAATGGATTGATCACCATACCGACTTACTCGTATCTTTCGCTCCTGCTATTTGGAATGGTAAATCTGAGAGACTTACCCATAGTAAAGTGACGACGCTCGTTGAAGCTTTGATTAAGCCTTAGAGTGGTAGGATGATAAACCCATGTACATGGCAGCTGTTGCCAAACGTAGCTTATCCGGCGAGGTTCAACCCAGACCCGTTTTCTGCAAGAGAAACCATAAATTGTAGACCACCATGAGTATTTCGATAGCTGTCTAGAATGGACACGGGCCTGTCAGCTAAGAAGATCCAGTCCCGGACGAACTTCAATTTTGAAGAACCGACCCAAGGTTTTGAGGAAAACTTTACGCTCCTAACAGAAGAGCGTTAATGAAGGAGTTATTGTAAGATATGTGAAGATACATACATTGTCAGCACTCCAGAGGAAGTATCTGAGTTTATTGGAAACGTAACCTTGATTTTAAGTGTGGTAGCCCACCTGACCTTTCTGAACAGAACATTTGCTAGAAGACCCCAACCCCTAACCTTTTCTTGTTAGTTTCTTCAATCTCGAGGACGAGATTCATTTTAAGTGTGTAGGTTTGTAACATCCCAAAATTCTAAATTTTGGAATGTTATAATAAATAAATAACTATGGTTGTTGTCGATTGTTTGTTGCTTGATTGAATGGAATTGAGTGGAAATTGAAACTTTTGAAAGTTGAATGAGAGGAATGAAATGACTTTCCCAAACTTTCCATTTTGCATTTTTGGATCCTAATTGAACTCAAGTTCCTTGCAACACCAAAACCTAGAGTGAAGATGACATGACTTCTTCCATTTTGAAATGAATAGGGTTTTGGAAGAGAATTGAATTTCATTTGGGAAGTTTTCAAATCCAAAGCTTTATGCAACTCAATGATTTTCATGAGGGAAGATAAAATGACTTCTTCAATTATATGAAATAGGAGTTGGAAGTTATAATGAATCAAGTTGAAAATCATTTGAAAGTGCTTTGAAACCCTCTTTCAAATTTTGAGTTTTGAATTTGAATTTCAAACTTTGGCATGTGGGAAACATTTCAAAAACTAAGCTGATAAATACTTGATCAAAAGTATGAGAGGAGCAAACATGACACTCCAAAATATCAGAGGAAACAATGCCAAAAGATTTGGATTCAAATCTGAAATTTATTTGAATTTGAAAAAATAGATTTTTATGAAGTTTGGATTTTGACTTTGGAAAATGTTCAAATGAAAGGAATATTCCTGATCATTTTGGTATATATATACCCTATATAAAATATTTATAGTTTAGGTTTTATTTTGTTTTGTTTTAATTAAAAATAAAGGAAAACCCTTCAAGCGCCAGACCAGAACCACCCAGCCCAGCCAGCGCCGCCTCACCCCTCCAAGACTCAAGACTGGCCCAAATAAGCCGGCCCACAGGCCAGCCAGTGAAGCGAGCCAGCCAGCCCAAGACCCGCTGAAACCCTGTGCTTCGCCACCCGACCAAACCTCCCTCTCTCCTCGCTGACCCGTGGGTCCCCGCCTCTTCTTCCCCGCCCCACGCCACACCGATCTCATGCTGAGATCGCGGATCCCGAGGACCAGGATCCCCGATCGCTCCCGATCCCTTCCTTCCCGACGAGGCCCCGACCTATAAAGACCCCTCCGCACCCGTTTTCCCCTCGCCCCTCGCGGACCTCCTCTCCTTCCGCAGGTGCGCTGGAGACCCGAGCATCTCCCGCCGCCATTGTCGCCGCCGACGACGCCCTAGCCCTTCCCGAGCTCCCCCGACCCCACCGAACTCCTCGCCGGCCTCCCCCACACCCGCACGGCGACTCCCTCGAGCTCACCGACGCCCGGAAGCCCCGACACACTTCCGCCGCCCGCCCGCCGTCGCCGGACTCGATGCGTCGCTGAACCCACCTCCCCGTCCGATCTGGATCAACGGCTCGATTAGAAGCCCCAAGGTGTGTTTTATTAGAAAACCGCCGCCCGAACGGTTTTATTTTAGTTCAGGTTTTATTTATTAGGCGGTTCGTTAGTTTAAACCCTAAGCCCGTTTAGACTAAACTACGCATTGTATACGATTTAGGCCCATTAGGCCTTTTTCTTTTATTTGATTTTCTGTTTTAGCGAATAGTTCAAATTTTCAAAATGTATATCTTTTATTCTGTTTAATATTTTTGAGTGATTCTTTTTTGTTGGATTGCAAATTTTATGTAGTTTCTGAAAAACATATATTTAGCTATGTTAAAAATAATTAAAATGCTTTAATATTGTTTTAGTCAGAATAGCAAATCTGCTATAGTTTTAGTTAGAAAAATTATTTTGCATGATTCTTTTGCCATCACTTTATTTTGATATTGCCAAACCCTAGAAATTAACTTTGGTATTTTAGGATTAATAAATAATTAATTCTAGGCAGAATCCTATTAATCCTAATTAATTGATTAGTCCCTGTTTTCCTAATGAATTAATTAGTAAATTAATTTATTTTTAACTTGTAATTAGTTATTCTAGGTTAGTTTCTGTCATTCCATTAGATGAACTTTTATTCATAATTAATAAAAGTTTTAAATTATTTTCTTAATAGAAATTGGATTAGGCCTAAAATGAGTTTTATAATAGCTTTTTAATTAATTCTTTTTGCTCCTAGTTACTTAGTTAATCCTTTTCTGTTAAGTTAACCTAAAACCATGATTAGGTTATATTAGGGAATTTTTGTTATATAAAAACTATTTTTGCTATTGTTTGGTGTAGGGAAAAACTTTGAATTGGTTTCTTTGAGTTTTTCTTTTGGATTTGGGTTTGGTTGTTTTGTTGAGTTATGTTACCTTTGTTATGTTGTGTTATGTGATCCTATTGCTATGTGCTTATTATAGTTATTGTTTGCCTCGGTAGAATTTCCGGAGTGCGAAGATTTCTACTACGAAACCCTAGTTTCTTTCGAAGATCGTCAACCAGGCAAGTTCACTTTGACCATGCTCTTCTTACCTATGTTTTACTGCATTTAGTGGCACCATTGCAACCACCCCTCAGTAGTGTTATTGAATCCCTGTAGTTGAGTAGTATGCATGAGGTAGGACCCCATCACCCTGTTACCAAGCCCGGGACGTTATTTCTTTTAATGCTACGCTATAGTAGACGGGGTTTGGTATGAGTGCACGGGAGTGGTGTGAGAATGGAGGATTCTACGTCAATGACGACAACTCCATGATGGAATCTGCAAGGACTGCATCTTCAAGACCTCAAGACTTCAAGACTCGAGACAGGATTTCAATACACACTACTGGGTGAAGGACGGTTGACGGGCAGCCCTGGAGAAACCAGTGGTTGGCCGGGATGCATGGAGAAGCGCCATGACATCTCGCGGAAAGCTTCACCCAGACTCAAAGAGACGGAAGAATACTTCACGCCCGGAAGCTTACCTGTGCAACCGCAAGTCATTATGGGCTCTGGCTTGGTTGACCTTAGTGGTGACTCTGGCTGGGACGGTACTAGCAGATGTAGAAGAACGGTAGGATTGGATGGGTGCGGACGGTGGTCGAGGAACTCTTTGGAAGACCATGTTTGGTCATCTTGTTCTCAAACACCTCAAGTGCGAGAACGTAAAGAGAGAGATCGAATCTTGCGGGTAAAGTGTACAAACCTCTGCAGAGGGTTATAACCTAATCGATTAGCCGTGTCCCCGGTTACGGACAATTTGAGCATCTGGACTTGGATCTATCTCGGAACTCTCAACACCGGACTGATAACTTAATTGTGGGCAACTTATGGTGACTTTGGGCTATGGGACATCGGTTGGCGGAACCATGTCATGATAGAAAAACTCCTTAGTACAGACTTCATTCTATTCCTTTGATGTAGGTAAAATAAAATTAGCTTTTACGCAAACAAAACTCAGATCTGAGCCACAAAGCCATACGCATATAGTATAGTTTATCATCTGTTTTATCTTATTGTGATCTTGCGGTACATTCAATGTCTTGACTACACGGCTGCAACGTATCATGTTGCAGATATTTACTCGACGAGTAAGAGTTACGATACAGGTTACGGTCTACACTCAACCTGCCGATGGCGTTGATGGGACTCCACACCCGCTTGATTGTTTCGCTGAGTATTATGAGGTATATATCAGTTTTACGTTATTTATGCATGTGGTTGCACTTTGATATATACATTGATGTCTTGTGTGTGCCAAAGATCTTGATCCGTGGATGGCACAAGAATACGCAGGCTTGACCGTCTCGAGGTCGGGTCGCTACATTGTTCATTGTGTTGTTTCGTTTCAGATTGATCAAGAGTGGAGCCCAGTTGGGACGATCGGGATCTGTGTAGCTTTTGGGGTAGTCTTCTTTTATTTTGGTTCCGTAGTCGGACCTTGATTGTATCTGTATGATGTAATGCTTTACTCATGTATTGTGTGAAGTGGCGATTGTAAGCCAACTATGTATCTCTTTCCTTATGTATTACATGGGTTGTGTGAAGATTACCTCACTTGCGACATCGCTTTCAATGCGGTTATGCCTCTAAGTCGTGCTTCGACACGTGGGAGATATAGCCGCATCGAGGGCGCTAAGTTGGTAATCGAGCCATCCCGACTTAGGAACCCCCGCTTGATTGTTTGTTTGGCGTTGTTGAGTCTAGAACAAAAATGTTTTGAGTCTTAGGATTATATATCGGAGAGTAGGATTCTTTTTACTCCTCAGTCCCTTCGTCACTCTGGTGAGGTCTCCTGACGTAGAAGTTTTGACTCTTTCTCTTCTCAAATTTCACTAAATTTTTTTAGGATCATGCGGGTATCTTGGAATCGTTCCGATGGTTTTGTGACGAGAACATTGTTCTTGGTGCCTCCTGACATTTAGGGGTTGTGGCAGTGTCCCGGGGAGTTGAGCTCCGAGTTGTTGTCGTCACAATTTTATCGTTGCAGTTCTGGAATACCTGAGCTTTGTCGACATCGAAAATCTCTTTTATGCAGTTGTTGGTGAGATAACCCCGATAACCCAGTACTGGGGCAAGTTTGGGAGTATTGCCATGACTCGTATAACGGATGCTTTTCGAAGGTCGAGGTAAACGATTTCCGGAGTTTTCTTAGTTATGTGTTGAAGGATGGATACAGCTGGATCTAGGTATTGTTAGTTTGGGTGATATATTTTGTGTCCCCTGTATCCCCAACACCTGATTGCATAACCAGAAAGTTTCGGGAGTTTATAAGTGGGAATTCAAGTATCACGTAGGATATCTTTCCAACAGACACATGATACGATATGGGATCTATCATATGTTTGTTTCCGGCTTATTCTGCAAGCCAAATCCTTTGTTTTTGTTCCGTTTTGTGGTATTCAAGTTGCTTCAATGCCAAGTGTTGATTCCATACCTTATTCTAAACGGTGTTCTCATATTTCTATGTGGATGCTAATCCTTCTTGTTCATCAAGGTCGTCTTTTCAATCCTTTCCAACCGTGCGCTTCTCTCCAAGTAAATCCAATCATTGCAACATTCGCAAGATCAATTCTAAGTTTTTTTCTCAATGGTGTTCGTTTCATCCGACCCAAGTTGCCTTTGTTTTCCCGCCCTCCCACCCTTTTTCTTCAAAGACTCAGATTTCTTAATCAAGTATCCATTTTATTGAGTGAAGTTTCTTCATTCTTTTCCTTTAATGTTTTATCCAGTGATTTCTCATGAAGACGCTAAGGAAGTTTCAACCTTATCATTGTTCCATTCTAATTTTCTTCTCCGGTGGATTTAATTCAAGATTTCGGTGTTGATCTTATCCCTTTTCCTATTTTCACAATGCTTTCTCATGCCGGTGTATCTCCTAATCATTCACTTCTCGCTATTCATTTGCTTGGGAGTGATGAAGATATCTCAGAAGATTCGCATTTCCATTCCCAATCCGTTCAAGCTATCTGGAGATAATTATCTCATTCAAGCCATTTAATTCAACCGACACAATCTCTCTTTAAATCGTTCAACGGTGGTTCTTTTGAGTGGGCCCTAACCCACATGTCTTTTCCCAGGATCTTACCTGACTATTCTAATTTTCCCGGAGCTTCTAAAATTCTTTTCAAAGTTTGACGTAAGAATGAGTTATCATCAGTCAAATGTCTTTCTCCAAGATCTTCCAAATTCTTTTCATCGTTGGTTCAACCTTTGTAATTTTCATCCCGGAGTTTCTCAACAATTCATGGTGATGTTTCTCATAAGCATTCTCAACATTTGAACACCGAAGAAGAGTTTCTCTTAAATCTTGCTCCATTCTCTTCAAGATTCATGGTTCTAGCTTGATGCCATTCTCTCATAATTGTTTTCGATTGTGGGAATTTTTTTCACCCATCCGGAGCATTTCATGAGTTGTTTCCATTTCTTCCCTCCGAAGGCCATCATGTCATAATTCTTCATTCTCAGCGTGTAGCTATCATTCTCCAAATCTTACCGGTGCATCATTCAAGTATTCACTAATCAGTTCATGATCTCTCCGTTCTCATGTATCTAAATTCCCTCAAGTATCTTCGTTCATTTTCTAATTCTTCCCAAGGTTTCGCTATCTTTTCTTTGTTCTTTTTTTTTAATTCTTATGGTGGTTCGTTCAAGAGTTCTCTTCCTTCGTTATTATATAGATTCATTCGTTCTTCCCAAATCCTACCGGCGGATCGTTGAAGACCTTACCAAGTTGAGCAATATCTCTCTTCAATCCTTTTTCAACGCGAATAAGTAGTATGCCTAATCCGTTGCTTGTCATCAATTTAAATTGGTGAAGGATACGCATAACATAATCCTTGTTCTTGTTTCATCCAAGTGATTGATTCATTCTTCCGGAGTTTGTAATGGTATCATTTTCTCAGTTCTAAGTTGTTCATCTCTTCTTTCCGGAGTTTGTTCATCTTATCACATTCTCGGTCCGAGATGCTTCATCTTTTCTTTCTGGAGTTCCAAGTTTTCTCGGTTATATCATTTCAAAGCTTCATCTTATCATTGCAAGGCTTCACCTTGTGTTTTCAACTTCTTTTCTTCTCATCATCCTTTTATTACCGGAGTTCTTCATGGAGGCTCTACATGATGGTTCGTCAAGGATTCTTTTCACTCTTCAATTGTTCTTCAAGATTTCTCTTGAAGTTGTGATCCGCCAAGCTATACTCAAAATTAAACATGGTGCCCAACACATGTTTTGTTTGAGGAGCTCAAGTATTCTTCATCTTGCATTCCAAAGTGCAATTCTTTCTACCTTATCTTTTGAGGTGGTGTTATATCATTCTTGAAAATTTTCATTCATGTTTCGTGATTCAAAAGTTGTCAAGAATGAGGTAGTTAAACCCATCAACTCCTTCGAGCATGAGTTCTTCTCAATCCATCAATCTCTTCATTGGAGTTATCTTGGTATAGATTTCACCTAAAGCCTTCCCTAAGGAATGTTGCTATTGTGGTGCTTATCAATGATCCAAGTTTTCTCCTATTCTCTCGGCGAATCAAGTTTTCATCTCCGTGTTGCTCTCAAGCAATCAATTGTTTTTCGTTAGTGGCAGAATTTCACCTCAAGTGTTGAGATGTTTCCATAAGCCCACTACAAACTTGTGCTTTTCGTTGTTGATTTTGCAACAACTCCGTTCAATTCTTCTTTGCAAGGATGCTTTCCAAGCTCTTTTGTGGCAGAAGTTGACATTTTTCTTCTCCATTCCCTAATTTCAATGATCTATCTTCTATTCCTTCTTCCGGAGGCAATGTGATGCTGCTCTCTTCGCTCATCATCTCGAATTGTGAAGACCATGTTCTTTTCATGCTTATCCATTTAACCGGAGTGTTGTGTCATCTCTTCAAGTTCTTTTCATCTTATCAAGTTTTCCTTCTTCTTTCAGTCGGAGTGCTGCCCAAATTATATAATTCTTATTCATTCTTATCTCGTTTCAACCAGAGTGGTTCCAATTCCTTCTTGTCCATTGTAATCGTCATTCATAGCTTTGCAACCCCTAAGGTTCACATGGTGTTCCTTGTTTCTATTTTCTACTGGAATGCTCTCAATTTCGTTCAACTCTATTGTGTTATTCTTTCAATTTTTCAACCTCTCAAGGTTCGTTGGTATCACTCTTTTGTCAAAGAAGCAACTTAGTTTTACCTCTTTCTTCTTCCGTTTTTCTATCCGGTGCCATCCTAGATCTCGGGACGAGATCCTCTCGTACTGGTGGAGTGTTGTGACGCCCCGAGACCGATGCTCGAGAAGACTTCCATATATTCCGGGTTTCGCCGTGTGTTTCATTTGTGCCTGCCCTTTTATTTTTGCATTGCATCATGTCATCATGCCATCATCTCATAAATCTTTTGCAACTCAACTAAATAAATGGCATGGATCTTTGATCCATTTAAATCGAGGGATTCACATGGTGATTTCTCTTTATAACATATTAAAGCCTCTCAATATTATTAGGGAGCTATAATAAAATTATTCCATTGTTTCGGTATCACCATAACACACTAGCAAATTATCCCAATGCCTTTGTTATCTCACTTCTTGACCTCAAACTTTGTCTAATAAATTATTTCATCATTTTCCGGAGCTCCATCAAAAATCCGAACATTTTTGGGCCTTCCTTTTATCAAGTCCTAGTTCAAACCCATTTGAATTAAATTCAAATGAGTTTGAATTTAAATCTTGCATCTGTGCCTCTTTTCTATTTTTCTTGGATCAAGCTCATTTTTATGAGTCCGGGAAAAATACCCTCCTGCTCAAGCTCCACCTCTAACCTCTTTTCTTTTCTTTCTCATCTCTATGTTTTTTCTTTCTTCTTTTCTTTTAGCAGTGAGAGAGAGCCCAGCCTGACCAACAAACCAGGCCGGCCCATTTGCCTAGAGGTCCAGCCCACCTAACCCCTTCCTAACCCTAGCCCGACCGCTCTCTCCCCTCGTTCCCACACAGCGCCGCAGCCCCAGCCCCGATCGAATCCCCATCTCTCGATCTCTCTCCCCTCGATCCCCTCCTTCCTCCTAACGCCGCCATAGAGAGAGGGCAGTGCCGCGCCCTCGTCCTAATCCCCACGCTTGCACGCCTGCGTCTCCAGCGCCAGACCCCACGTTCTGCCCTCACCGGAGAAGCGGACCAGGCCGGACCTCCACTACGCCCCATCTCTCCTTCTCCTCCTCGCCCGCGACCCGAGCTATGTGCTCACGGCCGCGCCATGGCCGCCTCCCTGCGCTGAAGTCGCGCCCTTAGGTCTCCGTGCCTCGCGCCCCAGCTCGCCGTTGGCCTCTGCTCCCCTTGCCGAAGCCCGCGCCAAGGCCAGTGCCCAGCCTCTGCTTCGTCTCGACCGCGCCCTGCTGCCATTGCTCTTCTCGCACGCAGTCATCCGCATCCCTAGCCTCCTCGCCGGTGACCTGCAGTTCCAGCAGACCCCGCGCGCCCTCTCCTTCCCTTCTGCCTCGAGTCCGAGCTCGAGCCCTACCCGACGCTGCCATGGACAACCACCTCGCCTGCATCCTCTCGTTGGCCCTCTATCTGCCTATTGCCATCTCCGGCCTCTGCGTTCTGTGTCTCCTTGCCGTTTCGTGAGCAGAAGAATCACTGTCGCCAAGTTCATCTACGGTGACCATACGAACCACCAAGTTCGACTTCGATCCATCAAGACCATTGTGTTGCACGTCAACATGAGTACGACCACGGATGGCTACCTCCAGATGGATTTTGTCAAGTTCCGCTTCAACAAGTGTACCTCTACGTCTTGGATTCGCCAAGTACCGCACCGGACACCAAGTACCTCTACCGACGACCCCGGACGGCTACGAAAACGTGTACCACTACTTCCACTACCGCCGTCGTGGACCGATAGTACAACTACTTCCATTACTGTCACGAGAACGACTACTTCCACTACGACCCGTGTACCACTACTCCCCTCGACGAACTCGTTCGACCCTGAAAATGCACGCTTCAAAGGTATAACCGCCGAGACGACCTTTCGAGAATGAATGTGTGTGGTATGAGATGCTCTGTTTGCACCATGTCCGAATTGTCACTCGTTTCCATGCCCCTAACCCGTGGGAACCCGGTAGTCGGGAGCACCCCACCATATCTAGCATGTTCCGCACATCCGCACGCTTCCTTTTGCACCGGTATCTCCATGAGCTACAGGAACCGATATGTTGCCGTGGCATCATTTTCGGATTCATCGCCGTGGCACCCTTTTCCTTCTGCCATAGCGACAAATGCTTCATAACATGCTCATGTCGACATTTTCATAAAAATTGCTTAAAACTTGCACATGTCATCCACATCATGATAACAACATTTAAATGTTTATATTTGTTGTTTCTATTAATTTGCTTAATGCATATGGGGATTTACCGGATTTGTTGTTTGTTATATCCGGCCCCATTTGAATTGTTTAGATGGTATAGTTTTGATATGCTTCACCACTAGCCATGTTAACCAATATTTAATATTGTTGAGTACCTAATCGGGAGTGAACTAAATAATTGATGTGGTGTTTCGTCAATATGCAACTCGTTGCATATTGGGCTCCATTTAACTTGTAGTTTTGTGTGTGCATATTGCCATGCCATGCTATTTAAACCGGACATGCATCATACTTGGTTGTGCATCATGCCATGTTTGTGCTTGTTGGTTTACCATGTTGTTTGCTTCTTTCCGGTTTGCTTCTCGCTTAGCTTCGGTTTCGTTCCGGAGTTGTGAGGATTCGTTCGTCTACATCCTTTTGTCTTCTTCATGGATTCGTTCTTATTCCTTGCGGGATTTCAGGCAAGATGACCATACCCTTGAAATCACTTCTATCTTTGCTTGCTAGTTGCTCGCTCTTTTGCTATGCCTATGCTATGATGCCTACCACTTGCTATATCATGCCTCCCATGTTGCCATGTCAAGCCTCTAACCATCCTTTCCTAGCAAACCGTTGTTTGGCTATGTTACCGCTTTGCTCAGCCCTCTTATAGCGTTGTTAGTTGCGGTGAAGATGAAGTTTGTTCCTTGTTGAACATGGAGATGTTGTTCCTTGTTGGAACATGTTTACTTGTTGGGATATCACAATATATCTTATTTAATTAATGCATCTATATACTTAGTAAAGGGTGGAAGGCTCGGCCTTATGCCAGTGTTTTGTTCCACTCTTGCCGCCTAGTTTCCGTCATATCGGTATTATGTTCCCGGATTTTGCGTCCCTAACGCGGTTGGGTGATTTATGGGACCCCTTGACAGTTCGCTTTGAATAAGACTCCTCCAAAGAAGGCCCAACCTTGGTTTTACCATTTGACTACCTACCACATATACCCCTTCCCTTGGGTTCTGCAGACTCAAGGGTCATCTTTATTTTAGCCCCCCGGGCCAGTGCTCCTCCGAGTGTTGGTCCGAACCGAGCAGCCTGCGGGGCCACCACGGGGAAACTCGAGGCTTGGTTTTACTCGTAGCTTGACTTATCCGGTGTGCCCTGAGAACGAGGTACGTGCGACTCCTATCGGGATTTGTCGGCACATCGGGCGGCTTTGCTGGCCTTGTTTTATTACTGCCGAAATGTCTTGTAGCCGGGATTCCGAGACTGATCGGGTCTTCCCGGGGAGAAGGAATATCCTTAGTTGATCGCGAGAGCTTATCATGGGCTAAGTTGGGACACCCCTGCAGGGTATAATCTTTCGAAAGCCATGCCCGCGGTTATGAGGCAGATGGGAATTTGTTAATGTCCGGTTGTAGAAAACCCGAAGTTGATCTTAATTAAAATACACCAACCGCGGTGTAACCGTGATGGTCTCTTCTCGGAGTCCGGGAAGTGAACACGTGTTGGAGTTATGCTTGACGTAGGTTGTTCTAGGATCACTTCTTGATCATATTTGTTCGACCGTGCTTTTGCCTTCTCTTCTCGCTCTCATTTGCGTATGTTAGACACCAGATATGCTAGTCGCTTGCTGCAGCTCCACCTCACTACCTTCTCCTACCCATAAGCTTAAATAGTCTTGATCTCGCGGGTGTGAGATTGCTGAGTCCCCGTGACTCACAGATACTTCCAAAACCAGTTTGCAGGTGACGCATCTGAGCTCAAGGAGGAGCTCGATGAAGATCTTGTTCATTGTGTTGTTTCGTTTCAGTTGATCAGTAGTGGAGCCCAGTTGGGACGATCGGGGATCTGTGTAGCTTTTGGGGTAGTATTCTTTTATTTTGGTTCCGTAGTCGGACCTTGATTGTATCTGTATGATGTAATGCTTTACTCATGTATTGTGTGAAGTGGCGATTGTAAGCCAACTATGTATCTCTTTCCCTTATGTATTACATGGGTTGTGTGAAGATTACCTCACTTGCGACATTGCTTTCAATGCGGTTATGCCTCTAAGTCGTGCTTCGACACATGGGAGATATAGCCGCATCGAGGGCGTTACAGAAAACATTACTGTCGAGCAATTGATAGAAAGGCGCATAATTATGAGAATATCTAGGCATGATCATGTACATAGGCATCAAGTCCGTGACAAGTAGGCCGAAACGATTCTGCATCTACTACTATTACTCCACACATCGACCGCTATCCAGCATGCATCTAGAGTATTAAGTTCATAAGAACAGAGTAACACATTAGGCAAGATGACATGATGTAGAGGGATAAACTCAAGCAATATGGTATAAACCCCATGTTTTTATCCTCGATGGCAACAATACAATACGTGCATTGATGCCCCTGCTGTCACTGGGAAAGGACACCGCAAGATTGAACCCAAAGCCAAGCACATCTCCCATTGCAAGAAGGATCAATCTAGTAGGCCAAACCAAACTGATAATTCGAAGAGACTTGCAAAGATATTAAATCATGCATATGAGAATTCAGAGAAGAATCAAATATTGTTCATAGATAATCTTGATCATAAACCCACAATTCTTCAGATCTCGACAAACACTCCGCAAAAAGAATTACATCGAATAGATCTTCAAGAGAATCGAGGAGAACTTTGTATTGAGATCCAAAGAGAGAGAAGAAGCCATCTAGCTAATAACTATGGACCTGAAGGTCTGTGGTAAACTACACACACATCATTGGAGAGGCTATGGTGTTGATGTAGAAGCCCTCCGTGATCGACTCCCCCTCCGGCGGAGCGCCGGAAAAGGCCCCAAGATGGGATCTCACGGGTACAGAAGGTTGCGGCGGTGGAAATAGGATTTCGTGGTGCTCCCCGATGTTTTCAGGGTATATGAGTATATATAGGCGAAAGAAGTAGGTCGGTGGAGCCACGAGGGGCTCACAAGGGTGGGGGGCGCGCCCTCCTACCTCGTGGCCGCCTCGTTGCTTCCTTGACGTCCACTCCAAGTCTCCTGGATTGTGTTTGTTCCAAAAACGATCCTCGCGAAGGTTTCATTCAGTTTGGATTCCGTTTGATATTCCTTTTCTGTGAAACACTGAAATAGGCAAAAAACAACAATTTGCATTGGGCCTTCGGTTAATAGGTTAGTCCCAAAAATAATATAAAAGTGCATAATAAAGCCCATTAAACATCCAAAACATATAATATAATAGCATGGAACAATAAAAAATTATAGATACGTTGGAGACGTATCAATGGGTTTCTAGAGTGACAGAAGCTTAAACCCTAGTTTATGTGTTGCTTCGTAAGGGGCTGATTTGGATCCACATGTTTCACGCTATGGTTAGATTTATCTTAATTCTTCTTTCGTAGTTGTGGATGCTTGTGAGAGGGGTTAATCATAAGTGGGAGGCTTGTCCGAGTAAGGACAACACCCAAGCACCGGTCCACTCACATACCAAATTATCAAAGTAATGAACGCGAATCATATGAGCATGATGAAAACTAGCTTGACAATAATTCCCATGTGTCCTCGGAGCGCTTTGCTTTATATAAGAGTTCATTCAGGCTTATCCTTTGCTATAAAACGGATTGGTCCACCTTGCTGCACCTTTGCTACACTTGTTACTTGTTACCCGTTACGAATTATCTTACTACCGAACTATCTGTTACCGATAATTTCAGTGCCTGCAGAAAATACCTTGCTGAAAACTGCTTGTCATTTTGTTCTGCTCCTCGTTGGGTTCGACACTCTTACTTATCGAAAGGACTATGATTGACCCCCTATACTTGTGGGTCATCAAGACTCTTTTCTGGCCCCGTTGCCAGGGAGTGAAGCGCCTTTGGTCAATGAATTTAGTAAGGAAACATTTATATTACGTGCTGAAATTTATTGTCACTTGTCACTACGGAAAATAATCCGTTGAGGGGCTTGTTCGAGGTATCTTCACCCCGAACAGAACAAAGAGTTTCTCCTTAACCTACTGCACCTGCTGAAAATATTTATTATGAAAACCCTTCGGGTATGATAGAGAAACTGTGAGCTAATCATTATGCAGAGATGGAACACTACATCCTGATATGCATGTAATCTGTGTGGATGAAGTTTGTGGATTATTTAAGCTTGCAGGTTTACCCGGAGATGAAGTCAAGAAGAAGGTCTTCCCTTTATCTTTGAAGGGAAAGGCATTGATATGGTATAGGCTATGTGATGATATTGGAGCTTGGAATTACAACCGATTGAAACTAGAATTTCATCGGAAGTTTTATCCTATGCATCTGGTTCATCGTGATTGGAATTATATATATAATTTTTAGCCTCGTGAAGGAGAAAATATCGCTCAAGCTTGGGGGAGGCTTAAGTCAATGTTATATTCATGCCCCAATCTGAGCTCTCAAGAGAAATTATTATTCAAAAAATTTACGCTCGGCTTTCTCGTAATGATCAATCCATGCTCGATACTTCTCGTACTGGTTCTTTTATGAAGAAGGCTATTGAATTCAGATGAGATCTTTTGGAAAGAATTAAATGCAACTCTGAAGATTGGGAGCTCGAGGATGGTAAGGAGTCACGTATAAAGCTTGAGTATGATTGTGCTAAATCTTTTATGGATACCGATGCTTTTAATAATTTTAGCACTAAATATGGACTTGACTCTGAGATAGTAGCTTCTTTCTATGAATCATTTGCTACTCATGTTGATCTCCCTAAGAAGAAGTTTTTTAAATATCATCCTCCCATTGAAGTAAAAATAGTAGAACCCATTGAAGCTAGAGAAGAAACTACTACTTATAATGTTGATCCAGTTATTCCTATTACTTATATTGAGAAACCACTTTTTCCTGTTAGGATAAAAGAACATGCTAAAGCTTCATCTATGGTTCGCAAAAGTTATACAAGAACACCTATGCGCTCTGAATAAATTAAAGTTGAACCTGATATTGCTATGGTTAAAGATCTCTTGGCTGAAAATATTGATGGACATGTTATTTATTTATGTGATGAAGCCACTAGAATTGATAAACCCGATGAAAAAGATAAACATAGACTTGTTGTTGGCATGCATGTTGTCTCTGTTAAAATAGGAGACCATTGTTATCATGGATTATGTAATTGGGGTGCTAGCGTGAGTGCAATCCCGTTTACTTTATATCAAGAAATTATGAATGACATTGCACCTGCTGAGATAGAAGATATTGATGTTACTATTAAGCGTGCTAATAGAGATACTATTACACCACTTGGGATTGTTAGAGATGTTGAAGTCTTGTGTCGAAAAATAAAATACCCTACTAATTTTTTTAGTTCTTGGTTCTCCACAAGATGATTTGTGTCCCATTATATTTGGTAGACCTTTCCTGAACACTGTTAATGCTAAGATAGAAAGTGAGAAAGAAATTGTTAGTGTAAGTTTTGGTGATGTGTCTCATGAGTTTAATTTCTCCAAATTTCGTAGACAACCCCTTGATAAAGAATTCCCTAGTAAGGATGAAATTATTGGTCTTGCTTCTATTGTCATGCCTCCTATTGATCCTTTAGAACAACATTTTCTAGACCATGAAAATGATATGCATATGAATAAAAGAAATGAAATAGATGAGATATTCTTTAAACAAATGCCTGTTTGGAGATACAACTTTCCTGTTGAGACTCTTGGAGATCCTCTTCCTCCCAAGAGTGATCCTGCGTTTAAGCTTAAACAATTACCTCGTACATTTAAATATGCTTATCTTGATGAAAATAAGATATATCTTGTTATTATTAGTGCTAACCTTTCAGAGCATGAAGAAAAGAGATTATTGAAAAATCTGAGGAAGCACCGTGCCGCTATTGGATATACTCTTGATGATCTTAAGGGCATTAGTCCCACTCTATGTCATCATAAAATTAATATGGAACCTGATGCTAAACCAGTTGTTGATCACCAGCGACGGTTAAATCCAAAGATGAAAGAAGTGGTAAGAAATGATATTAAAGCTTCTAGAAGCAGGTATAATCTATCCTATAGCTGATAGTAGATGAGTAAGTCATGTTCATTGTGTCCCTAAGAAAGGAGGTATCACGGTTGTTCCTAATGATAAGAATGAACTGATCCCACAAAGAATTATCACATGTTACAGAATGGTAACTGATTTTAGAAAATTAAACAAAGCTACTAGGAAGGACCATTATCCTCTACCTTTCATTGACCAAATGCTAGAAAGACTATCAAAACATACACATTTCTGCTTTGTAGATGGATACTCTGGTTTTTCTCAAATACCTGTCACAAGAGGATCAAGAAAAAACCACTTTTACATGCCCTTTTGATACTTTTTCTTATAGACGTATGCCTTTTGGTTTATGCAATGCACCAGCTACCTTTCAAAGATCTATGATGGCTATATTCTCTAACTTTTGTGAAAAATTGTTAAGGTTTTCATGGATGATTTTTCCATTTATCAAACTTCTTTTGATGATTGCTTAAGCAACCTTGATTGAGTTTTGCAGAGATGTGAAGAAACTAATCTTGTTTTGAATTGGGAGAAGTGCCACTTTATGGTTAATGAAGGTATTGTCTTGGGGCACAAAATCTCCAAACGGGGTATTGAAGTTGATAAAGCTAAAGTTGATGCTATTGAAAAAATATCGTGTCCCAAAGATATCAAAGGTATAAGAAGTTTCCTTGGTCATGTTGGTTTCTAAGGAGATTTATTAAAGAATTCTCTAAAATTTCTAGGCCTCTCACTAATCTTTTGCAAAAAAATGTTCCATTTGTTTTTTATGATGATTGTGTAGAAGCATTTGAAATCCTTAAGAGAGCCTTAATTTCTGCACCTATTGTTCAACCACTTGATTGGAAACTACCCTTTGAAATTATGTGTGATGCTAGTGAGTATGTTGTTGGTGCTGTTCTAGGACAAAGAGTTGATAAGAAATTAAATATTATCCATTATGCTAGCAAAACTCTAGACAATGCTCAAAGAAATTATGCTACCACTAGAAAATAATTTTTTAGCGGTCGTGTTCACTTGTGATAAATTCAGATCTTACATTGTTGATTCTAGAGTAATTGTTCACACTGTTCATGTGCTATTAAATAGCTTATGAAAAAGAAAGATGCTAAACCTAGACTCATTAGGTGGGTTCTCTTGCTACAAGAATTTGATTTACATATTACTGATAGGAAAGGAGCTGAGAATCCCGTAGCAGACAACTTGTCTAGGTTAGAAAATATTCTTGATGACCCACTACCTATTGATGATAGCTTTCCTGATGAACAATTAGCTCTCATAAATGCTTCTCGTAGTACCCAATGGTATGCACTCTACACTAATTATATTGTTGCTAAATTTATACCACCTAGTTTTACATACCAAAAAAAGAAAAGGTTTTTCTATGATTTAAGACATTACTTCTGGGATGACCCACACCTTTATAAAGAAGGAGTAGATGGTGTCATTAGACATTGTGTACCTGAGCATGAACAGTAACAAATCCTATGCAAGTGTCACTCCAAGGCTTACAGAGAACACCATGCTGGAGACAGAACTGCACACAAGGTATTACAATCTGGTTTTTATTGGCCTACTCTTACTACAAAAAACCCACTTCCGTGATGATACTTGTTTCTCACAGTAGATCACATTTTCTGTCATGCATGTACACCAATGATGATTTTAGGACAAAATCAAGATAGTCATACCCGTGCTATCGTAGAAGTGTTCCATGACAATACGAAAATTATCATCACGGAAGTGTCCACTTCCATGACGATAAATGGCGCGTCATGGAAGTGCTTTCGTCAAGGATAACTGACATGTGGCATCCACCATAACGGGTCGCCGTTAAGCTATCAGGTTTCATTTTGGATCCGATAACCCGTTAATAGTCCAGACAATGGGGATTTACCACGTGTAAAATTCTCAATGGCCAAAGAAACCACGTGTCGGCTTAGCGTTGGGACAGATGTCATCCACTCATTGGACAGGAGGCGCCTATGATACGTCGACACGTAGCACGGCCAAACAATGGCCCATTCAGGTGAAAAGGCCGGCCCGTTTGACTTGGTCAAAAGGTAGCGGGCCGGCCTACGGAAAACCTGTTAACGACCTATTCGCATATAGCCCATTTACAGCCCGCTAACTCACGGCCCGTTATGGCCTATCCGAATTAGGCCTAGTAGCGTCATATGGGCCATCCAATATGATTCCAGCCCATTGTAACTTCCAGCCCATGTATGGCCCATGACGTCTTTCGGCCCATATGAGGCCCTTTGTAACCCTAGGCCCATTAATGGCCCGTAGTGAAACTGATCCATAATGAACAACATATCACTTTATACCCATTAACGACCCATTATTCCATTGGGCCGTTTCCAGCCCGTGTTATCTTTTGGCCTTCTAAGGGCCCATTTATTCTTGGGCTCATTTCCAGCATTTGAATACTTACGGTCCGTTACTAGCATGTTCCACTTGTGGGACAAACTCAGCCCGTGGCTACAGTCGGCCCGTTTGTGGCCCGTTAATCCATTGGGCCGTTTTCATAGCATCATCAAATCCGGCCCACTAACGAACCGGTATGCCTGTCGATAGAATGAAGCCCGTTAAACTTATCAGCCTCTTAATGGCCCATTATGGTCGGCCCATAAACAGACAATTCCCTTTGTAGCCCGTTATTGCGATCCGTTATTGGTCCATGAATAGTACGGCCCATGTTTGCCAATTGATTATACGACCCGTAGAAGGCCCATTGATTCTACGGCCCGTAGAAGGCCCATGGATCCTTCGGCCCGTAGGAGGCCCGTGGTCACTACAGCTGGTAGCAGGACCATGGTTACAATGGTCTGTATGTTGCCCATGGTAATTGTGGCCCAGTTTAAAAAAAAGGTTATTGTGGCCACTAGAAAAACGCGAAAAAGAACTGCAGTGACTACAAGCAAACAACTAAACAAGACAATAAGGAATTAAATAAGCAAGCAACTAACGCTAGGCTATTACGACTATTACACATATTACATCCACTGGGCATTAAAGTTTGCCACAAGTGCAAATATAGGGAACAAAGCAGCATATTACATACATTGGTCGTCTAAATTGGCCACCGGTGCAAATAATGCGGCATCAAAATAAGTCCATAACTGAAACAACTTCAGAAGAGCTTAACAAACGTTATCTTGGGTATCCACCATATTGGCAATAAGCTTAGCAAGCCTATTAGCTTTCTCCTGTTTGGCGCTAAAATCCTCCAACGCTTGCTGTTGCACCAGAAAGTATGCATCTGAATTCTCCAGGGACTTCCGTAGTCCTTCGGCTTCTTGTCGCAGCACAGCTGATCGATGTCTTTCAACTTGTAGTTGAGACTCAATAAACCAAACTAATTCAGACAGTGAGTTCGAAGAGCTTGTGCCAGCGGTAGTGGCCAGTAACTCGAACACTACATCAAGACAGGACTTTGGGGTTGTCTCACTGTCTTCAAGATAGTTTTCCTTAGCTGTTTTATCAGCTTTGTTGGAGACCAACAAGGATGTCTCACTATCCTGAACCTTATCTACATTACTTCCTTTACCATTGCTTAATAAGGTACTCTTCCCCAATATTCTGTTAGCATTCTAAAAGAAGAAACAAGGAGACACATAACAAGTTTAGCATGTAGTATATGAAACTCATTTTGGTGAACCAGCTCAGTAGTAATGTGGACAATATTAAACTACCAAGTCTTCTATTGCCAAGTAGTACATAATACATCAAACAAACATATACCTATGTCCTATGGTCACTGCATTGTCTTGCCAAATCAAAATAGAGACACGGTTCAAATCATATCACTTCAAGACAAAGCAGCATTGAAAGAATACAAGTGTGGGAAATTACACGACACAACAAGATTTCAAATGGGTACCACGGGTATACATGTACAACAACACTATTGGCTCTGTTGTGATGCTAATGTGCATGATATGAGAAGTCAACTATATCCACAATTGAAACTGAAATCAACAGAGCAATTTAGAAGAGCAAACCTATTAAAGAAACATGTTTAAACATACCTATCGTGCCATTGGAGTTTTGATTGGATCCTTCAATTTAAAAATAAGTTTGTATGAGTAAATACAGTGATACAAGAGCAAAGCAGTATGCACCATAACAATGAAATCTTAAATGATAACAACTGTTCTTCAGGTTTAAGCACCTGTTCTACACGAACAGAGTACAGTAAGACGCAGGCATATAGTACTTCAAAATAAAAAATGAGCTCATAAACCTTACCACATTCTTGGTTCAGGACCAGTAGAGAACAAGGCGTTCCCAGTCATCGTCCCGTAAATGTGTCAGGAGAAAGTAAGGGAATTTGATGAGTTAGTTTTCCAGTGAAGTATGTTTTCTTCAGGTAATTCCTATACTGCCACCAAGAATTCTTGAAGACAGCTGAGATAATAGCACATGTTACCTCATCCCGAGTTTCCAAATTGGTCCTTCTCTATAGAGAAAAATGGGAACATTTGCTATATTATAACCAGCATGGAGGTAGAATGTATGGGAAAAAGCAAAGTAATTGCCATGAATAACATTACTTGCACATAACTCCTGGACGAACACCTGCAACTGGCTTTTTCCTCCATCTTTAGTATAATATTTCCATGATGGGAAGATACACACATAGGATTTAACAACATCAAATGTGATAGATGCTAAACTATGGATGGCTGGTTGTGCTTCGTCCATAGGAATAGGTACTGGTGGAGTTGGGGTTCGTCGTGGTAGTACTGGTGCTTTGGGCACTGGAGCTGCCTTACTAACTGCTCTTGTTTGGGAGCTCTGTGGTGGAGATGGTGATGTGTCAACTGGAACTGGGTTACTATCTACTAGGGTTGGGGTTAGATTGGGTGAAGCTGGTTCTCTGTCCATCGGAGTAGGGGTACAATCTGCAAGAGTCTGGGTTATGTGTGGTTAGGCTGGTTCTCGTGCACGTACAACCGGGGTGCTATCTCCACCAAGAGGTAGCATTGCTTTATTTGAAGACCGTGTTTTTACTCCACTAGATACTGCCATCACCCCCTCTAATTAAAATGGCTAATAAAGAAGAAAAGTAGTTGAATGTATAGACCTTGTATGAGAGACAGATGCAATAGATAGTGTGGAAAAAAGAGGGCATGGAATTGTTCACACGTATATTGTTTAACTAAAAAGGATAGCATGACATAATTTCACATATATGATGTCTATCTAAACTGGATAGTGTAGCATGACATAATTCAAAAATATGGTGACTAACTAAACAAGATGGCATGAGATAATTATATGATGTCTTTAGTAAACAGGTTTGCATGACATAATTCACATACATGTTATCTAAGTAATCAGGATCGCATGATATAATTCACATATGGGATTTATATACTAAGCAGAGGGCATTCACATATATGATGTCTGAACTAAGAACTTGGTGTTGAATATTGTGTATATGATGTCTAAACTATGCAATGCAAGACACCATATGCATGATATGAGCAGTATAACCATGCCAATTTAGAGCATACACCTCGGTGGGGGAATATGACTGGTCATCTATCTCTAAGGAGTTATCGGGACCCGGCAGGAGATTTGCTTCGACAGGTAGCACCGTCTGCTCTGAAGACCTTGTTTTCACTCTAGATTTTTCCATCACCCACTCAAATGGTTGATTCACAGGAAGAGTAGTTGAAAGTACAAACATTGTCGACAAATGGAAATGTAATGAAGAAAAGGATTGGCAAGATATAATTCAAATATATGATGCCTGGTTAAACAAGATGGCATTGCATATTTCACATATATTATGGCTGGCTAAAAGAGATGAGATTGCATAATTCACATATATGATATAGAAACTAAACAGGTGGCATTACAGAATGTCTAAATTAGCAGATGACATATATGATGTCGAGAGTAGGCACTGCAAGGAAACATATGCATGATATGACCAACATCATCATGCCAAGTTAGAGCAAACACCTCGGGGGGGGGGGGGTAAATAGGAGTGGTCAGCACCGTCCGAATCCACCTCAGAACAGATATCTTCCACTGGATTACAATCTGGAGGTGGGGGAGGGTTTGCCATTGCAACCACCATGGAGCGACGTCTGCATGACATTGTATTGCCGCGCAAAACACTTCTCTTTTTCTCTACATATTCAACATGATTGTGTACAATATCTGACATGCATACGAAAATATATAGTGAGATTATGTAAGGAGAGCATGTAGGAATCTAGAGTGATGGTAACAATCAGTGGATAGATCCAAAAATTATGATAGTAGGCTGATGATAGCTTTAATTTTATAAAAAGACATATGATGATTGCTTTACTATTTGTTTCCCACCCAAGATGAACAACATAGAAATATCCTAGGTGAACAAGATAATAGATAGAGATACTATTCATTGCTGCATCAATATGTGCCCCACAAGCATTTTAAAACACAAGTTTGAACATTAATTTGGACCTGACTTAGAGTCTAAGAGGTGAACAAGATGATAAAATAGCAGGTAATATTAAGCAATGCATAACAAAAGAGTGTGACCTCTCTTGTGGACCCGTGTACTCCTCAGGCTCATCTGTTGAGTCGATGATGGTGTTGCAGTTGCGGTGGGTGCCGGCGGTAGGGAAGGAGATCTGAGGCGGTGAAAGACAATCAGGAGTCGTGATGTCTGGTATGGTGGATGCTTCTTTCGATGGAGCAGCTCAGGTGAGGTGGACGACGTTGCGGCAGGAGTAGGACAAAACCACATAAAGTTTTCTTCCACACCTATCTGTAACTGAAGTAATTCTGTAAGGGCTCCTTTGGCTTGCAGGATTCTAAAAACACAGGGATAGGTAAAACACCGAAATAGGATACAAATGCACGTGGGAAACAGAGCATTTGTAAACATAGTATTTCTTTCAACTTGGGTGTTTGGTTCACATGAATTGAAAGAACAGAGGAATGCAAAGAAACATGACCAAGTTAAAGTGAAATCGTATGAAAGTTTGTATAGTTAGAATGTATTCTGCCACTAATGCACTTAGTCTTGTTTTCATGCATAGGATTTTGAAAAGTAGGTCCAGGTGGGTGTTTTGCTGTCATTCCTTTTAACCAAATGCGTGAATAATTGAATGGTAGAGTACCATAGGAAAATTTCCTATTGCTACATTTTTCCTTCTCATTTTTCCTTTGAACCAAAATAGCCGCAATGGATCGACATGAATGTCGAGTAATAAGAGATGCGACAAGTGTAGAACCTCTTTGGCGTAGCCGAGTCGACCTCAACATCATTGGGTTGGTCGCTGAAGAAGTTGCGGCAGAGGTGGCTGTCGCAGGTGTGGAGGAAGATTTGAGGTATCTACAGACGGCGTCCAAGGTACTGCTCTGTTGTGATGGATGGTTTCGTCGTTGGAGCAGTTTCGGCGAGCCATAAGACGTTGAGGCTTGATACGTCTCCAACGTATCTATAATTTTTTATTGCTCCATGCTACTTTATCTATTGTTTTGGACTATTATGGGCTTTATTTTCCACTTTTATATTACTTTTGGGACTAACCTATTAACCGGAGGCCCAGCCCAGAATTGCTGTTTTTTTTGCCTATTTCAGTATTTTGAAGAAACGGAATATCAAACGGAGTCCAAACAGAATGAAACCTTCGGGAACGTGATCTTCTCACCGAACGTGATCCAGGAGACTTGGACCCTACTCCAAGAAGTGCCAGAGGCGGTCACGAGGTGGAGCGCCCTGGGCGCGCGCCTACCTCGTGGGCCCCCTGACGCTCCACCGACGTACTCCTTCCTCCTATATATACCTACGTACCCCCAACAGATCAGAAAATGAGCCAAAAACCTAATTCCACCTCCGTACCTTCCTGTATCCACGAGATCCCATCTTGGCGCCTGTTTCGGAGCTCCGCCGGAGGGGGCATCCACCACGGAGGGCTTCTACATCAACACCATTGCCCCTCCGATGAAGTGTGAGTAGTTTACTTCGGACCTTCGGGTCCATAGCTAGTAGCTAGATGGCTTCTTCTCTCTTTTTGGATCTCAATACAATGTTCTCCCCCTCTCTCGTGGAGATCTATTCGATATAATCTTCTTTTTGCGGTGTGTTTGTTGAGACCGATGAATTGTGGGTTTATGATCCAGCTTATCTATGGAAAATATTTGAATCTTCTCTGAATTCTTTTATGTATGATTGAGTTATCTTTGCAAGTCTCTTCGAATTATCCCTTTGGTTTGGCCAACTAGATTGGTAGTTCTTGCAATGGGAGAAGTGCTTAGCTTTGGGTTCAATCTTATGTGTCCTTACCAAAGGATGTAAAGGGTTGCAAGGCACGATTGTATTGTTGCCATCGAGGATAACAAGATGGGGTATTTATCATATTGCATGAATTTATTCCTCTACATCATGTCATCTTGCTTAAGGCGTTACTCTGTTTTTAACTTAATACTCGGATGCATGCTTTGGATAGCGGTCGATGAGTGGAGTAATAGTAGTAGATGCGAGAATCGCTTGGTCTACTTGTTTTGGACGTGATGCCTATATACATGATCATTGCCTAGATAACCTCATAACTATGCTCAATTCTGTTAATTGCTCAACAGTAATTTGTTCACCCACCGTAGAATACTTATGCTCTTGAGAGAAGCCACTAGTGAAACCTATGGCCCCGGGGTCTATTCTCATCATATCAATCTCTATCACTTTATTTACTTGCTTTGCTTTTACTTTTTACTTTGCATCTTTATACCAAAAATACCAAAAATATTATCTCTATCAGATCTCACTCTCGTAAGTGACTGTGAAGGGATTGACAACCCTTAATCGCGTTGGTTGAGAGTAGCTATCGTTTTGTGCAGGTACGAGGGACTTGCGCGTGGCCTCCTACTGGATTGATACCTTGGTTCTCAAAAACTGAGGGAAATACTTACGCTACTGTGTTGCATCATCCTCTCCTATTTGGGGAAAACCAACGCAATCTCGAGACGTAGCAAGAAGGATTTCTGGAGCCGTTGCCGGGGAGGCTTACCCAAAAGTCAACATACCAAGTACCCATCACAATCCCTATCTCTCGCATTACATTATTTGCCATTTGCCTCTTGTTTTCCTCTCCCCCACTTCACCCTTGCCGTTTTATTCGCCCTCTCTTTCCCAATCTCCTCCTCTTTTTCCTATTGCCTTTTCCTCGTCCGCTTGTTTGCTCGTGTGTTGGATTGCTTGTTTGTCGCGATGGCTCAAGATGCTACCAAATTGTGTGACTTTACCAATACCAATAATAATGATTTCCTTAGGACTCCGATTGCTCCTCTTGCCAATACTGAATCTTGTGAAATCAATACCGCTATGTTGAATCTGTTTATGAAAGATCAATTCACCGGCCTTCCTAGTGAAGATGCCGCTACTCATCTGAATAGCTTCGTTGATTTATGTGATATGCAAAAGAAAAAAGATGTCGATAATGATGTCGTTAAATTGAAGCTATTTCCTTTTTCACTTAGAGATCGTGCTAAAGCGTGGTTTTCATCTTTGCGTAAAAATAGTATTGATTCTTGGAACAAGTGCAAAGATGCTTTAATCTCTAAGTATTTTCCTCCCGCTAAGATTATCTCTCTTAGGAACGATATTATGAATTTTAAGCAACTTGATCATGAACATGTTGCACAAGCTTGGGAGAGAATGAAATTAATGATACGTAATTGTCCTACTCATGGTTTGAACTTGTGGATGATTATACAAAAAAATTATGCTGGATTGAATTTTGCTTCTAGAAATCTTTTAGGAGATGCTACTAAACTCCTAGATAATATTATGGTTAATTATTCTCAATGGCATACTGAAAGATCTACTAATAAAAAAGTGCATGCGATAGAAGAAATCAATGTTTTGAGTGGAAAGATGGACGAACTTATGAAATTATTTACTAAGAGTGTTTCTTCTGATCCTAATGATATGCCTTTGTCTACCTTAATTGAGAATAATAATGAATCTATGGATGTGAATTTTGTTGGTAGGAATAATTTTGGTAACAACGCGTATAGAGGGAATTTTAATCCTAGACCTTATCCTAGTAATCCTTCTAATAATTTTGGAAATTCATACAACAACTCTTATGAAAATTTTAATAAGATGCCCTCTGAATTTGAGAGTAGTGTTAAAGAGTTTATGAATTCACAAAAGAATTTTAATGCTTTGCTTGAGGAGAAATTGCTTAAAGTTGATGATTTAGCTAGGAACGTTGATAGAATTTCTCTTGAGGTTGATTCTTTAAAGCTTAGATCTATTCCTCCTAAGTATGATATCAATGAGTCTCTCAAAGCTATGATAATTTCCATTGATGAGAGCAAAGAAAGAACCGCTAGGATGCGTGCTTCCAAAGATGCCTTTATTAAAGCGTGTTCTTCTAATTCCTATGAAAATCAAGATGAAGATCTAAAAGTTATTGATGCGTCCCCTATTAAATATTTGTTTTGCAATATGAATCTTGATGAAACTGAATATGATCTTCCTTTACCTAGAAGGCGTTCTAAGAATTCGGAGTTTTTAGATCTTGATGATGAAATTGATAAAAGTGAGATTGAAAGAAATAAAAATCTAGATGTTGCTAAACCCACTATATTGGATCTCAAGGAATTTAATTATGAGAATTGCTCTTTAATTGATTGTATTTCCTTGTTGCAATCCGTGCTAAATTCTCCTCATGCTTATAGTCAAAATAAGGCTTTTACCGAACACATTGTTGATGCCTTGATGCAATCTTATGAAGAAAAGCTTGAGTTGAAAGTTTCTATCCCTAGGAAACTCCATGATGAGTGGGAACCTACAATCAAAATTAAAATTAAAGATTATGAGTTTCATGCTTTGTGTGATTTGGGTGCTAGTGTCTCTACTATTCCCAAAACTTTATGTGATTTGCTAGATTTCCGTGATTTTGATGATTGCTCTCTAAATTTGCATCTTGCGGATTCCACTATTAAAAAGCCTATGGGAAGAATTAATGATGTGCTTATTGTTACAAATAGGAATTATGTGCCCGTAGATTTTATCGTTCTTGATATAGATTCCAATCCTTCATGTCCTATTATTCTTGGTAGACATTTCCTTAGAATGATTTGTGCAATTATTGATATGAAGGAAGGAAATATTAGATTCCAATTTCCCTTAAAGAAGGGCATGGAACACTTCCCTAGAAAGAAAATAAAATTACCATATGAATCTATCATGAGAGCCACTTATGGATTACCTACCAAAGATGGCAATACCTAGATCTATCTTTGCTTTAATGCCTAGCTAGGGGCGTAAAACGATAGCGCTTGTTGGGAGGTAACCCAATTTTATTTTGTGTTTTTTGTTTTTGCTTCTGCTTAGGAATAAATAATCCATCTAGCCTCTGTTTAGATGTGATTTTATCTTTTAATTAGTGTTTGTGCCAAGTTGAACCTATTGGATCTTCTTGGGTGATAGTTATTTGATCTTGCTGTAATTTCCAGAATCTTTGCGCTCAGTGCCCGAATTGTTAAAAATCACCAGAACGTGATAAAATAGTGATTCCAATTTCTGCTGATCAATAAAAAAAATTTCCAGGTCGTCTAATTTTGGTAGAATTTTTTTGGGTTCCAGAAGTTTGCATTAGTTACATATTACTACAGACTATTCTGTTTTTGACAGATTCTGTTTTGCGAGTGTTGTTTGCTTATTTTGATGAATCTATGGCTAGTAAAATAGTTTATGATCCATAGATAAGTTCGAATACAGTAGGTTTAACACCAATATAAATAAAGAATGAGTTACAGTACCTTAAAGTAGTATTTTGTTTTCTTTCTCTAACGGAGCTCACGAGATTCCTATTGAGTTTTGTGTTGTGAAGTTTTCAAGTTTTGGGTGAATTCTTTTGATGGATTTTGGAACAAGGAGTGACAAGAGCCTAAGCTTGGGGATGCCCATGGCACCCCCAAGATAATCCAAGGACACCAAAAAGTCAAAGCTTGGGGATGCCCCGGAAGGCATCCCCTCTTTCGTCCACTTCCATCGGTAATTTACTTGGAGCTATATTTTTATTCACCAACATGATATGTGTTTTGCTTGGAGCGTCTTGTATTATTTGCGTCTTTACTTGTTAGTTTACCACAATCATCCTTGCTGTACACACCTTTTGAGAGAGCCATTTATGAATTGAAAATTGATAGAATACTCTTTGTGCTTCACTTATATCTTTTGAGCTTGATAGTTTTCCTCATAGTGCTTCACTTATATCTTTTTGAGCGTGATAATTTTTGCTCTACTGCTTCACTTAGATCTTTTAGAGCACAGTGGTGGATTTGTTTTAAAGAAACTTGATTTCTCATGCTTCACTTAGATTATTTTGAGAGTCGTTAATAGCATGGTAATTTGCTTAATGTTAATATACTTGGTATTCAAGATATGTGAAACTTTCCTTTTAGTGCGTTGAATACTAAGATAAGTTTGATGCTTGATAATTGTTTTGAGATATGGAGGTGATAATATCAAAGTCGTGCTAGTTGAGTAGTTGTGAATTTGAGAAATACTTGTGTTGAAGATTGCAAATCCTGTAGCATGCACGTATGGTTAAAGTTATGTAACAAATTTGAAACATGAAGTGTACCTGGCTTGTGCATCCTTATGAGTGGCGGTCGGGGACGAGCGATGGTCTTTTCCTACCAATCTATCCCCCTAGGAGCATGCGCGTAGTACTCGATTTTTGATGACTTCTAAATTTTTACAATAAGTATATGAGTTCTTTTGACTGATGTTGAGTCCATGGATTATACGCACTTTTACCTTTTCGCCTTTGCTACCCTCTTCGGTACCGTGCATTGCCCTTTCTCACCTTGAGAGTTGGTGCAAACTTCGCCGGTGCATCCAAACCCCATGATATGATACGCTCTATCACACATAAACTGTCACGCCCAAGATACGACCTTGTCCTAAAGGAACTCGAAGGTCCCACCAAGGATAGAAGCGCATCTTGAAGACGCTTTTGTAAGGTGGATATCATTACATCAACATTACATAATAGTGGGGATACAACCAAGCCATACAATGTCACAAGAATACAACAATACATCATATACAAGATCAACATCCGACTACGAATGAAACATAAACAGAAACTCAAACGACATCCACCCTGCTAGCCCAGGCTGCCGACCAGGAACCTAACCCAAGATCGACGGGGAAGAAGAACTCCAAAACAAGTGAACATCGCTCTCGCGTCATGATCATCTCATAACCTGTACCTGCAACTATTGTTGTAGTAATCTGTGAGCCACGAGGACTCAGCAATCCCATAACCATGGGTATCAAGACTAGCAAAGCTTAATGGGTAAGGAAGGGGTAAGGTGGTGAGGTTGCAGCAGCGACTAAGCATGTATGGTGGCTAACTTACGTAAATAAGAGTGAGAAGAGAAGCAAAACAAGCGGTCGTCAACTAGTAATGATCAAGAAGTAATCCTGAACTCCTACTTACGCCAAACATAACCCAAGAACCGTGTTCTCCTCTCGAACAACCCCGAAAAGAGACAATAACGGTTACGCACACGGTTGGTGTATTTTAGAAGAGTTTACTTCAAGTTTACTACAACCGGATATTAACAAATTCTCATCTGCCACATAACCGCGGGAACGGCTCTCGAAAGTTTATACCCTACAGGGGTGTCCCAACTTAGCCCATTATAAGCTCTCGCGATCAACGAAGGATATTCCTTCTCCCGGGAAGACCCGATCAGTCTCGGAATCCCGGTTTACAAGACATTTCGACAATGGTAAAACAAGACCAGCAAAGCCGCCCGATGCGCCGACAATCCCGATAGGAGCTGCACATATCTCGTTCTCAGGGCAACACCGGATGAGACATCCTACGAGTAAAACCAACCCTCAAGTTTCTCCAAGGTGGCCCCGCAGTCTGCTCGTTTCGGGCCAACACTTAGAGAAGCATTGGCCCGGGGGGGCTAAAATAAAGATGACCCTCGGGTTAATTACTCCCAAGGGAAATGTAGGTGGTGGTGAGGCAAATGGTAAAACCAAGGTTGGGCCTTGCTGGAGGAGTTTTATTCAAAGCGAACTGTCAAGGGGGTCCCATAAATCACCCAACCGCGTTAGGGACGCAAAATCCGGGAACATAATACCGATATGACAGAAACTAGGGCGGCAAGAGTGGAACAAAACACCAGGCATAAGGCCGAGCCTTCCACCCTTTACCAAGTATATAGATGCATTACTAATATAAGAGATATTGTGATATCCCAACATAAACATAATCCAACATGGAGCAATCTTCATCTTCACCTGCAACTAGCAACGCTATAAGAGGGGCTGAGCAAAGCGGTAACATAGCCAAACAACGGTTTGCTAGGAAGGGTGACAAATGTTAGAGGTTCATGGCAATTTGGGAGGCTTGAGCAACAAGTGATAGGTAGCGCAGCATAGCGATAGAACGAAGCAACTAGCATAACAATGATAGTAATGAGATCCAAGGTGACGGTCATCTTGCCTAAAATCCCGCAAGGAAGAAGAACGAGTCCATGAAGAAGATGAAGCCTCGAAGATGAACCAAGCGTAGACGAACGAATCCTCACGATCGCAACGAAACGGGAACTATCGAGAAGAAGCACACAACATGGTGAACACACCACACATAGACATGACATGATGCACAACAAGCATGATGCATGACAAAGCTACATGAAGCTACTCATGGCAAGAGATGATGCATACAAGAGCAACATATCAAAGCAAGTTTAAATGAGGCCGGAAACAACATATAACAATTGCGGTAAGTCCTCATGCAAATCTCAAAATTGGTCCAGATCTGAATTAACCTTATGTTCAAGTTGTTAAACAGCAAGTTAAGATGCACCAAGATGATCTACACGAGATTCTAGTCAAGTTACATATAAAGTTCATTTAATTTGGAGCTACGGCCTAGAAGATATGAGCAAAACAAGTTAAACATGTCACGCAAAATGCACTCAAACATTAAGCAAACACCTCAAAACAAGGATGCAACAAGATAATATGAAACTACATGCAAAATCAAGCAAGTTTCATATAGAGCACACTCAAAACGGAGCAACGGTTCCACGCACACTATACAAGTTTAAAGGACAAGCTGTCCAAAACAGCAACTAGGCATATTGCAAGCATCAAAACAACATGCTACAGCACCCCAACATGAGAACAAAAGGCATGTACATGATGTAAAGGTAAAGCATAACAAAACATGAACACTGATCTATCTCCATAAATCACTAGAACATGCTCAAAAAGACATGGCAAGATTGCAAATAATAACAGTTTCAGACTTGGCAGAAATAACATCAGGTTGCAATGTTTAGAGCTATCAAACAACATGTTACAGGAACTTATTATAGAAAAATAAGGCATGGCATGACTCTACTAAATGCATAAAACAAAAGTCCTTTACTGACCATGAGCCAAAAAGGATCAGAAGATATGATGGCACCCATGTAAACATGGCAAGTTATATGACAGATTCATACATGGCAGGAACAATGATAAGTAGTCATGTTGGTGAGCTTGTACCACTCACCACAGATCAATAAATGGCATGGCAAGGCAACCAGAAGTAAGAATACATATTTATGAAGCTAATCAGGCAAGAGAAAGTTCATAGGGTGCATGGATCACTAGCAAAACACATGGCAAAACTGAACTTAATGTTAAAAGGCTGACAGCAACATTATTTAGCAAATTTGGAGCAATATAACAACAAGCTAAGGTAGGATATAAATTAAACCAGGGGCATGGATGGATAGACCATGACATGTAAAACAAAACATCCTTAGTGAACATCTCCAGATTATGCATAGAATGACTAGTAGAAACAGGTTTACATAGCATCACAAAATAACAGATTCAGCCTAGCAAAACAGTAACAGCAAGCACCCTACTTAACAAGCTTGATGCACTCACTATAAGACTCACAAAAATACATGGATTACACCTCTGTAAATATGGAATGATGTAGTTCAAAACACATGTAGAGCTCATGCTCATGGGATGCACACACAAAATGCAACGAAAATGACAGAACATCAAGTTATAACAGTTTCAGCAGATTAACATCATATAGCACTCTTGCAATGATGATTCGGGCATCAATATGATCTCAAACAAGCATGGCATAATGTAGTGAAATGTAAAGCATCTCACAATAAACATTTTTATATATCATGCGCACGAAACGGAGCTATGGATGCAGAGTTACGATGCGATGAACAGGGAAACATTATGCAAAAAATCTCAGGGACTTGGCAGATTTTTACCCTCACGAAAAGTCAACCCGGGACGGAGGGATCCGGGCGTGGGTACGCGTTTTGTTCAGGACCGGGTGGATCTCATCCCACCCGGCCGGATCTGGGACGGGGCGACGACTCTGACGATGGAGGCGGCCTCCGGCGAGGCGCGCGACGCCAGGAAGGCGCAGGGAGCGCGGATCCGGCGGGACGGGCGCCGCGCGGAGGGCGAGGAGCGGCGAGCACGGCGGGCGCTGGGCGCTGTGGCGGGCGCGATCCGCGGCCGGGCAGGCGGGCGGCGGGGCGGAGGGGTTGAGGCGACGGCCGCGCCCTGACGGCGGCGGCGGCGGATGGGCGGGGGCGCGCAGGAGCGGGCGGCGGCGGAGGCGGCCGGGCAGAAGAGGAGGCGCGCGCGACTCGGGCGCGGGCGGCGGAGCGCTCCATGGCTCGGGCGCGGGCGCCCCTGGCTGGCTGGCGGCGGCGGATCGGGCCGGAGGGCGGATCTGACCCGCAGGCTGGCGCGATGGTGGGAGGCGGCGGCGACAGGTGGCGCGAGGCCGTTGGCTGCGGGCGGTGGCGAGGTGACGTGGCACGCCCCCATTGGTCCGGGAGACGTGGAGGCGCGGTGGACGTGTCCGGCCGCCGGGTGGACATGTCCGGCGGCGCGAGGAGGGAGAGGGCTAGGGTTTCATCTGCGCGAGATTTCGGGGAGGGGCACATATTTATAGATTCTGGGAGCTAGGAGAGTTCAAATGAGGTGTGGTTTTCGCCCACACGATCGTGATAGAACGGTGGAGAGCATGGAGGGGGTTTGGATGGGTTTTGGGCCACTTTGTAGGGGTGTTGGGCTGCAAGACAAAAGGGGCTTTGCGGTTACCCGGTTAACCGTTGGAGCATCAAACGACCTCCAAATGAAACGAAACTTGACAGACGGTCTACCGGTGGTGTACCAAGGCCACTTGGCAAGACTCGGTCCATTCCGAGAACGTTTAATACCCGCACACGAAAAGAGGCAAAAGGGGGCGCCGAGGAACATAGGAGTGCCGGATTGTAAAATGGACAACGGGGAAAATGCTCGGATGCAAGAAACGAACACGTATGCAAAATGAAATGCACATGATGACATGGCAAAATGCAACACGCAAGCAAATAACATGGCAATGACGGTGAATAACTGGCAGACACCTGGCGCATCGAATCTGGGGCGTTACATAAACCTCCTTATATCTTCCTCAAAACAGCCACCATACCTACCTATTATGGCATTTCCATAGCCATTCCGAGATATATTGCCATGCAACTTTCCACCGTTCCGTTCATCATCATCATGACACACTTTACTTTTGTCATATTGCATTGCATGACCATGTAGTTGACATCGTATTTGTGGCAAAGCCACCATGCATTATTTTTCATACATGTCACTCTTGATTCATTCCACCATCCCGGTACACTGCCGGAGGCATTCATATAGAGTCATATCTTGTTCTAGTTTCGAGTTGTAATCCTTATTGTTGTAATCAATATAAGTGTGATGATCATCATTCAATAGAGCATTGTTCCCCCAAAAAAAAGAGAAAGGCCAAAGGAAAAAAAAGGCCCAAAAAATATAAAAAAAATAAAAAGCGGCAATGCTACTATCCTTTTTCCCACACTTGTGCTTCAAAGTAGCACCATGTTCTTCATATAGCGAGTCTCATATATTGTGCTTCAAAGTAGCACCATGTTTTTCATATAGTGAGTCTCATAAGTTGTCTTGTTCATACTAGTGGGAATTTTTCATTATAGAACTTGGCTTGTATATTCCTACGATGGGCTTCCTCAAAATGCCCTAGGTCTTCATGAGCAAGCAAGTTGGATGCACACCCACTAGTTTTCTTTTGTTGAGCATTCATAGCTCTAGTGCATCCGTTGCATGGCAATCCCTACTCCTCATGTTGACATCAATTGATGGGCATCTCCATAGCCCGTTGATTATCCTCGTCAATGTGAGACTTTCTCCTTTTTTGTCTTCTCCACACAATCCCCATCATCATATTCTATTCCACCCATAGTGCTATATCCATGGCTAACGCTCATGTATTGCGTGAAGGTTGAAAAAGTTTGAGATTATTTAAGTATGAAACAATTGCTTGGCTTGTCATCGGGGGTATAGAAGCTGGGAACATCTTTGTGTGACGAAAATGAAGCATAGCCTAACTATATGATTTTGTAGGGATGAACTTTCTTTTGCCATGCTATTTTGAGAAGACATGATTGCTTTTGATTAGTATGCTTGAAGTATTATTATTATTATGTCAATATGAACTTTTGTCTTGAATCTTTCGGATCTGAATATTCATACCATGATTAAGAAGATTTACATTGAAATTATGCCAAAGTATCACTCCGCATCAAAAATTCTCTTTTTGTCATTTACCTACTCGAGGACGAGCATGAATTAAGCTTGGGGATGCCTGATACGTCTCCAACGTATCTATAATTTTTTATTGCTCCATGCTACTTTATCTATTGTTTTGGACTATTATGGGCTTTATTTTCCACTTTTATATTACTTTTGGGACTAATCTATTAACCGGAGGCCCAGCCCAAAATTGCTGTTGTTTTGCCTATTTCAGTATTTCGAAGAAACAGAATATCAAACGGAGTCCAAGCGGAATGAAACCTTCGGGAACGTGATCTTCTCACCGAACGTGATCCAGGAGACTTGGACCCTACTCCAAGAAGTGCCAGAGGCGGTCACGAGGGTGGAGGGCGCCCCCCTGGGCGCGCCCCCCTACCTCATGGGCCCCTTGACGCTCCACCGACGTACTCCTTCCTCCTATATATACCTCACGCACTTCAACAGATCGTAAAAGGAGCCAAAACCTAATTCCACCGCTGTACCTTCTTGTATCCATGAGATCCCATCTTGGGGCCTGTTAGGAGCTCACGGAGGGGGCATCCACCATGGAGGGCTTCTACATCAACACCATAGCCCCTCCGATGAAGTGTGAGTAGTTTACTTCAGACCTTCGGGTCCATAGCTAGTAGCTAGATGGCTTCTTCTCTCTTTTTGGATCTCAATACAATGTTCTCCCCCTCTCTCGTGGAGATCTATTCGATGTAATCTTGTTTTTGCGGTGTGTTTGTTGAGATCGATGAATTGTGGGTTTATGATCTAGCTTATCTATGGAAAATATTTGAATCTTCTCTGAATTCTTTTATGTATGATTGAGTTATCTTTGCAAGTCTCCTCGAATTATCTGTTTGGTTTGGCCAACTAGATTGGTAGTTCTTGCAATGGGAGAAGTGCTTAGCTTTGGGTTCAATCTTGCGGTGTCCTTACCCAAAGGATGTAAAGGGTTGCAAGGCACGTATTGTATTGTTGCCATCGAGGATAACAAGATGGGGTATTTATCATATTGCATGAATTTATTCCTCTACATCATGTCATCTTGCTTAAGGCATTACTCTGTTTTTAACTTAATACTCTAGATGCATGCTGGATAGCGGTCGATGAGTGGAGTAATAGTAGTAGATGCAGTAATCGTTTGGTCTACTTGTTTTGGACGTGATGCCTATATACATGATCATTGCCTAGATAACCTCATAACTATGCTCAATTCATCAATTGCTCAACAGTAATTTGTTCACCCACCGTAGAATACTTATGCTCTTGAGAGAAGCCACTAGTGAAACCTATGGCCCCTGTGTCTATTCTCATCATATCAACCTCTATCACTTTATTTACTTGCTTTGCTTTTACTTTTTACTTTGCATCTTTATACCAAAAATACCAAAAATATTATCTCTATCGATCTCACTCGTAAGTGACCGTGAAGGGATTGACAACCCCTAATCACGTTGGTTGCGAGTAGCTATAGTTTTGTGCAGGTACGAGGGACTTGCGTGTGGCCTCCTCTGGATTGATACCTTGGTTCTCAAAACTGAGGGAAATACTTACGGTTTGGATGGGTTTTGGGCCACTTTGTAGGGGTGTTGGGCTGCAAGACAAAGGGGCTTTGCGGTTACCGGTTAACGTTGGAGCATCAAACGACCTCCAAATGAAACGAAACTTGACAGACGGTCTACCGGTGGTGTACCAAGGCCACTTGGCAAGACTCGGTCCATTCCGAGAACGTTTAATACCCGCTTACCTAAAAGAGGCAAAAGGCGCCGAGGAACATAGGAGTGCGGATTGTAAAATGGACAACGGGAAAATGCTCGGATGCAAGAAAGCGAACACGTATGCAAAATGAAATGCACATGATGACATGGCAAAATGCAACACGCAAGCAAATAACATGGCAATGACGGTGAATAACTGGCGGACACTGGCGCGATCGAATCTGGGCGTTACATAAACCTCCTTATATCTTCCTCAAAACAGCCACCATACCTACCTATTATGGCATTTCCATAGCCATTCCGAGATATATTGCCATGCAACTTTCCACCGTTCCGTTCATCATCATCATGACACACTTTACTTTTGTCATATTGCATTGCATGACCATGTAGTTGACATCGTATTTGTGGCAAAGCCACCATGCATTATTTTTCATACATGTCACTCTTGATTCATTCCACCATCCGGTACCATCACGGAGGCATTCATATAGAGTCATATCTTGTTCTAGTTTGAGTTGTAATCCTTATTGTTGTAATCAATATAAGTGTGATGATCATCATTCAATAGAGCATTGTTCCCCAAAAAAAGAAAGGCCAAAGGAAAAAAAGGCCCAAAAATATAAAAAATAAAAAGCGGCAATGCTACTATCCTTTTCCCACACTTGTGCTTCAAAGTAGCACCATGTTCTTCATATAGCGAGTCTCATATATTGTGCTTCAAAGTAGCACCATGTTTTTCATATAGTGAGTCTCATAAGTTGTCTTGTTCATACTAGTGGGAATTTTTCATTATAGAACTTGGCTTGTATATTCCTACGATGGGCTTCCTCAAAATGCCCTAGGTCTTCATGAGCAAGCAAGTTGGATGCACACCCACTAGTTTTCTTTTGTTGAGCATTCATAGCTCTAGTGCATCCGTTGCATGGCAATCCCTACTCCTCATGTTGACATCAATTGATGGGCATCTCCATAGCCCGTTGATTATCCTCGTCAATGTGAGACTTTCTCCTTTTTTGTCTTCTCCACACAATCCCCATCATCATATTCTATTCCACCCATAGTGCTATATCCATGGCTAACGCTCATGTATTGCGTGAAGGTTGAAAAAGTTTGAGATTATTTAAGTATGAAACAATTGCTTGGCTTGTCATCGGGGGTATAGAAGCTGGGAACATCTTTGTGTGACGAAAATGAAGCATAGCCTAACTATATGATTTTGTAGGGATGAACTTTCTTTTGCCATGCTATTTTGAGAAGACATGATTGCTTTTGATTAGTATGCTTGAAGTATTATTATTATTATGTCAATATGAACTTTTGTCTTGAATCTTTCGGATCTGAATATTCATACCATGATTAAGAAGATTTACATTGAAATTATGCCAAAGTATCCTCCGCATCAAAATTCTCTTTTTGTCATTTACCTACTCGAGGACGAGCATGAATTAAGCTTGGGGATGCGATCGTCTCCAACGTATCTATAATTTTTATTGCTCCATGCTACTTTATCTATTGTTTTGGACTATTATGGGCTTTATTTTCCACTTTTATATTACTTTTGGGACTAATCTATTAACCGGAGGCCCAGCCCAAAATTGCTGTTGTTTTGCCTATTTCAGTATTTCAAGAAGCAGAATATCAAGCGGAGTCCAAGCGGAATGAAACCTTCGGCGTGATCTTCTCACCGAGCGTGATCCGGAGACTTGGACCCTACTCCAAGAAGTGCTGAGGCGGTCACGAGGTGGGGCGCCCTGGCGCGCCCTACCTCATGGGCCCCTTGACGCTCCACCGACGTACTCCTTCCTCCTATATATACCTACGTACCCCCAACAGATCAGAAAAGGAGCCAAAAACCTAATTCCACCGCTGTACCTTCTTGTATCCATGAGATCCCATCTTGGGGCCTGTTCCGGAGCTCCGCCGGAGGGGGCATCCACCATGGAGGGCTTCTACATCAACACCATAGCCCCTCCGATGAAGTGTGAGTAGTTTACTTCAGACCTTCGGGTCCATAGCTAGTAGCTAGATGGCTTCTTCTCTCTTTTTGGATCTCAATACAATGTTCTCCCCCTCTCTCGTGGAGATCTATTCGATGTAATCTTGTTTTTGCGGTGTGTTTGTTGAGATCGATGAATTGTGGGTTTATGATCTAGCTTATCTATGGAAAATATTTGAATCTTCTCTGAATTCTTTTATGTATGATTGAGTTATCTTTGCAAGTCTCCTCGAATTATCTGTTTGGTTTGGCCAACTAGATTGGTAGTTCTTGCAATGGGAGAAGTGCTTAGCTTTGGGTTCAATCTTGCGGTGTCCTTACCCAGTGACAGAAAGGGTTGCAAGGCACGTATTGTATTGTTGCCATCGAGGATAACAAGATGGGGTATTTATCATATTGCATGAATTTATTCCTCTACATCATGTCATCTTGCTTAAGGCATTACTCTGTTTTTAACTTAATACTCTAGATGCATGCTGGATAGCGGTCGATGAGTGGAGTAATAGTAGTAGATGCAGAATCGTTTCGGTCTACTTGTTTTGGACGTGATGCCTATATACATGATCATTGCCTAGATAACCTCATAACTATGCTCAATTCTGTCAATTGCTCAACAGTAATTTGTTCACCCACCGTAGAATACTTATGCTCTTGAGAGAAGCCACTAGTGAAACCTATGGCCCCCAGGTCTATTCTCATCATATCAACCTCTATCACTTTATTTACTTGCTTTGCTTTTACTTTTTACTTTGCATCTTTATACCAAAAATACCAAAAATATTATCTCTATCAGATCTCACTCTCGTAAGTGACCGTGAAGGGATTGACAACCCCTAATCACGTTGGTTGCGAGTAGCTATAGTTTTGTGCAGGTACGAGGGACTTGCGTGTGGCCTCCTACTGGATTGATACCTTGGTTCTCAAAAACTGAGGGAAATACTTACGCTACTGTGCTGCATCATCCTCTCCTCTTCGGGGAAAACCAACGCAAGCTCGAGACGTAGCAAGGCTCAAGTTGTACAAGACAGACATCGTTAATCTCAAGTGGGATTCTAATAGCATCTCCAATAGATGATGTAAAATACATTACCAAAAAGTGGCAGATGTAAAATTTACATCTCCAAAAAACACCTGACTATAACAGATGAGGTAAAAACTATTGACTCTGAACTTAAATGTCAAAACTGAAATTTATTGTGGAATCTGAATGTTACTATCGAAACTGAACGCACTGGTAGCAGAGAGGCACTTCACATGTAGTTTAGGCCGCTCGAGCACTAGTAGTAGATAAACAATGATCTAAGTCAGTAGGCAATCGACAGGGAACACAGTTGCAGATAGCAGCCGGAGCAGCAACGCCTGGAGCAGCAGCACAAACTAGAGCTAGAGCAACAACTCATGTAGCTGCAGCAGCCCGTGTACCAGCATCAGCAGAGAGAGCAAGAGCAGAGCAGCAGTGCGAGCGAGCGAGCAAGAGCCCGAGCAGCATCAACGCGAGCCAGCGAGAGTCAAAACAGCAGCAGAAGCTCCGGCTGGTATGGACGCAGCCGCCGAGGGAGCCTCGCACTGCGGGAGAGCCGCCTTGAAGATGTTGCCGGCGGTGCCGACTACGAGGTAGCCATGCCATGGGGGAGCGGGGTCGAGCACCGGTGGCGCTGAGAGGTTGAGTTAAGGAGAAGGTGCAATGCGATGAGTGTACAACCTCTTTGGTGGCGCCGAGTAGGCCTCGGATTCGTCCGAGGAGTCAGTGAGGATGTTGCGGTTCCGGTGGTTCAGGTTAAGGCGGCGCTGTGGAGATGGAGCAGCCGCGATAGATGAGGAGATTGTTGGAGCAACTCCTTGGAGGTGGAGGACGGGGCGACTGAACTGGCGGGACGACGAGATCAATGACGGATCCTCATTCGGGGCGGGCGATGAGGGACATCGAGCTGTTGCGGTGGACGACATCGTCAGGGAAGAGGCTCCGCTGGGGCAGCAGTGGGGTAGAGGATGGAGGAGGGTGGGGTTTCACGGTTGGAGTAGAGAGGTTATGGTGGCCTGGGATTTTGAATGGCGAAAAGGAGGTGATGGGAGTGGGGGAACCATGACTTAGGGACGCGCTTGTCCAAAATGTAGGGCGTGTTACAGAAGTACCCCCACCAATTTAAACTAGCGGCCCTTTCGGCTCAGGGTTAGAAGGGGGATTTTGCGTGTCGGGATTGGCACCTGGAGGGAGTTTTCGCGTGCGTTACAATTTCAGGATAGCAAGGCGCGGGTTATGAAGGAGCGAGTTTTCGGAGAACAAAGAGACAAAGCGATATCTGAATTTTCGAGATAACAAGGCGTGGGTTGAAATTTTGGGACAAGGCTAACATGTAATAATGTATGTACCAAATCAATTGGCACTTCACTCAATGAAAAAAATACTATTTGCACCATAAAAAGAGAGTCTTGTCCCGTTTTACTGTACAAATGCTATTAAAAAACTATGAATCCATGTTATGTCCAATTAAATTTTTTAGTTGGCTGTATAATGCATGTAACCTACTCATACGAACATTTTAGTGCATTCCAAATGTCTATACTACCGCTGCAATTCGAACTAAATTTGAATCCATTTATCTATTTGAATAAGAATCTACAATCATGATTGTTGCCAAGTTAAACCATCATTTGTATATTATCTTAACAACACACCACATGATTACTATAGAGTTAGATATGAACTATGTGTACTATATGAACTCGAATTCAATTTTTTTAATACACTTGATGTTGATTCCAAATAATAGTACATTTGATGTACTAGCTAGATCTTCATAATCTAAACCATGTGTCATAGGTACATTGTGTTTATCACACAAAGTATAGTGCCCCGCCCCCTACATTATGACAAGTATTTAGCCGTGAGCTGCAAAAGCCACACATTATCACAAATTCAAATAAATGTTATATATATTATATGTAGTATAACATGTTCATAACCAAACCATGCGTATCGCCATTATATTCATGCATGCATCAGTTTAAAACACTATGATCTCTTGTTAAAATATTCGAATCCACTTTTATAATGAATTATGATCTCTGTTCGTCTTTTACACCTACACAATCCTCTTCTCTTTGTAGCTAGCACGAACTTTCTCTCGTGCATGCACACTCCTGCCTCCCTCTCATCCTCCCTTGGCATTCTCTTCATCGCACACATTCGTTATATATCTTTAGGTCGTTCACTCACGGTGTGTGTAGGCCCCCCTCCAGCTCCTTCTTTCCTGCACACATCGATCGATATACCTCTCTAGCCAGGTGTACCTACCACAAATACACACTTTCCCTCTTCTATTCCCACCGTCCATTCCCCCTCTGTCTAATACGATTCGACGCGCGTGCACACTCCCGCCCCTCTTTTCATCGATCTCATACTCACACACTCCTCCCCCTCGATATAGTAGGCGTCTCACACCACCTCCTAGCCGCATCCCTGTCTCTCTATCCATCTCTCCGGGCCTATTTGCTTCTAACACATGCATGCATGTATATCGACCGATCTCCCTACACGTAGCTAGGTCGACTATAACTCTTTTTTCCAACGCACGATCGACGTACCTCACTACTTATGTCTCTCCATTTCTCTGACACACAACGATTGATCTTCCTATGTAGTTACATCTGCTTACCACAGCCATATCGTCCCCCCTCATCATCCATGCATGCCTCCCGACCCGTTTCTCACACGCACATGCACAGGTAGGTACCCCCTCTCTTATTGATATTGCAGTCGTACCCTCCGTTTGTCTAGCAGGTCTCTCCCACCATTTGTGAGAAGCAACTCCACCACCAACCCTCTGACACTCTAGCTCTGTCTCTCTCCCAACCTTATTCCTCTCCTACACATATGCATGGATGTCGATCGATCTCCCTCAATACATAGCTAGATCTCTCTCCTTCTCCACACATATAACAGTCGATCTACCTCTCTATATAGTTAGGTATCCATGCCACAGAGACAAACTGCACCTCTCCCCTCTCACGTTCCAGTAGGCAAGCCGCCCTATATCTTTGACGTGGGCACACACAAATTCTATGGCACTCTTTATCGATCACACACCCACACAATTCATCTCTCTCTTCGATTCTATCGATATCTCACGCCGATGATCCCTCCACTCTCTTCTCATGGATTGCCCCCTCAATATATGATATATCCAGGCCTCTGTTTCACACACATTGCATATGTTACATTTTTTGTTTGAGATATCATCGACACATTGCCTCTTCTTCGCACACACCATCTCTCACACCCACACACCCACGTACGTGGGGTACCTGCATGTAGAGAAGAGGTGCACGCACGTACTCACGTCTCGTTCCCGGCCACACCCACGCGAGTACACGGTGGAGCTCATTTCTGTACGAGAAGGCATCCCACATGATAATTTTACGCGTGTAGCGGTTGTTTACTTGAAGGAGGGCCGTGTACCACGCGTACACGGAACAAACTTTGACTTGACGCATTATTTTTAAATAAACTTATATTCCTCAATGGCACGTACATAATATAAAATAATAGTTATCAAGAAAAAAGAAATCCGCTCCACTATATACAATGGAGCCTGCCTATCGGGGTTTGTCTCTCTTCATAGTATCTCACACAAGGCGTTTGTGGCCTCTCTCTCTCTCTCTCACCGTTGGTCACTGATCCGACCGCATCCCATCCACCGGCAGAAAGGGAGGATGTGCATCGTTTCTCCGTTCGACGGCGTCGAGGCAGCACGTCCCGATCTAGGATACCCGCCGTTCTCTCTGACCAAGCTCCGGCGTGGTAGGGCCTTCGCCACTTGCTCGTTGCCGCAGTATGGGCAGATCCCGTCCGCAGCTGCCCTCCTAGTTACATCTTGACGACCCCCAGGTACAGCTTCCTCCCATCTGGCCTTGCTCCACTGCCCATCTTCCCACGTCACTGCATGTGGTAAATCCTGCATGTGGATCTTCCCTAGTTATTTGCCCAAAACATAGCTCTTCCGGCGTACTTTCCGTACTGCAATATCGTCCTCATACCGTTTTAGATAAACAACCATGCTGCTATCTTCCCTTAGGGCAAGGAATATGCTTCTTTTTTGTCGTTGTATGTGTCATCAACTGTTATTGCCAGTAATTGTTTCCTTTCTAACTTTTTTTTTGCAAACAGGGCTATCCATTTCACCTCGTTGCTATTGCGACCTTTTGGTGAACTGCAGAAATCACTTCCTTCTTAAGAGTGTCTTGTGCAGTTCTACTAAAATGTCACACGGGCAATATCTCTACATTTCAGTGTGACTGCACAAAGGGAGATTGGTTTTGCTATCCTCCCCATCCAACTCCGAGCCTAATCTTCTCCAACAAGTGGTTAGTTTTATGAGGGATTGCAAAGGTGACCGGCTTCTACTTGTGTGTGTATGTTTCATCAACTACTAATGGTGCTAGTATTAATGTAATCACACTTGTTCAATATCTTTGCAAACAGGGATGCTCAACTCGATTTTAGTGGAAATGCACAAAATGATCGGATGGTCCATGTCTTCCATATAATACTTTCTTGGCTATGTCTCGTTCACTTCCACAGAGCTGCGTGAAATAGCTGCCAACCAATGAACGGCGGGAAATGGAACCATGCCTACGGACATCATCCGTCAATTTTTTAAATTTTTTTGTACATATTCTCACAACTTTGTATTCAGTTGTGATGTAAGTATTGACGCTTTTTTGATGCATTAGCATGCATGTTAATTTCCTTTGTATTTGATGGAATGTTGTAATGAGACAACTTTGGAGGCAAGAGGACACATGAAACCAAAGTTGAAAGCTTCATAGCATTACATCACAATCTCATTATGCTGGAAAATTATGTGTACATATAAACATATCATTCAAACTTCCTTTCACCCACATGTGGGACATCCAGAATCTGGGTCCACGTGCCATGTACCGCTGGCAAGATTCACCCCGCTCGTTGCGCCGCAGTAATAATGACTAACGAGCAGTCAAATCATAGAGCCCCACCTTTCTCGCAGTACTAGTAAAAGTTGCTTGGACGAAGGAACCATCAATTCACTCTTCGTTGAATACGCTCGTAATCCAATATTCCAAGAGTAAAGTTGCTCGGACAAAGCAACCATAGGTACAAGCGAATATTGGACGATAGCCGCACAAAATCAAGTGTACGGGTTTACGGAGCTCAATTCGAAAATTGAAACCAACCAATGAAGTACTAGATGGTGAGCGTTTAGAGCAAATACAATAGGAATGACGTAGGCGGGCTGTAAGACTATAAATTGTACTAGTACCAAATTTTAGTTTTGCCGTTTTATAAGTCACATTTTTATTAATTCCCATCACATGTTCAGATTTGAAGGTGTTGGGAAACGTAGCATGCAATTTCAAAAAAATTCTTATGCTCACGCAAGATCTATCTAGAAGATGCATAGCAACAAGAGGGGGACAGTGTGTCTACGTACCCTCGTAGATCGAAAGCGGAAGCATTTGACAACGCGGCTGATGTAGTCGAACTTCTTCTAGCTCCAACGATCAAGCACCGAACGTACGACACCTCTGAGTTCTACACACGTTTAACGCGATGACTTCCCTCACCTTATTGATCCAACAAGGTGTCGAGGAAGTAGATGAGTTCCATCAACACGACGGTGTGGTGGCGGGGCTTCGCCTAAGCACCGCGAGAATATGACCGGGGCTGTAAACTGTGGAGGGGGCGCCGCACACGGCTAACAATTGATGTTTTGTGTTCTAGACGCCCCATCCCCACATATATATAGGTGGGAGTGGGAGGGGAGGAGAGGCAGCCAAGGGGCGCCCCTAAGTAGGCCGAATCCTACTTGGGGTTCCTCCCCAATTCTCCCCCTTACCATATTTAATCAAAGAGAAAAGGGAAGGGGAAGAGAGAAAGGAAAAGGGGGGGGGGCGAACCCCCCTTACTCCTTCTCCAATTCGGCCTCCTGCCTAAGTGGGGGGGGCACCCCTTGTGGGCTGGTGTGCTCCCCTCTTATGGCCCATATGGCCCATATCTTCCCCCAGGGGGTTCCAGTGACCCCGGTACTCCGATAAATACCCGATACATTCTGGAACACTTCCGGTGTCCGAATACTATCATCCTATATATAAATTTTTACCTCTCGACCATTTAGAGACTCCTCGTTATGTCCGTGACCTCATCCGGGACTCTGAACAACATTATGTCACCAAATCACATAACTCATATAATACTAAATCGTCATCGAACGTTAAGCGTGCGGACCCTACGGGTTCGAGAACTATGTAGACATGACCGTGATACCTCTCCGGTCAATAACCAATAGAGGAACCTGGATGCTCATATTGGCTCCTACATATTCTAAGAAGATCTTTATCGGTCGAACCATTATGACAACATACGTTATTCCCTTTGTCATCGGTATGTTACTTGCCCGAGATTGGATCGTCAGTATCCACATACCTAGTTCAATCTCGTTACCGGAAAGTCTCTTTACTCGTTCCGCAATACATCATCTTGTAGCTAACTCATTAGTCACTTGGCTTGCAAGGCTTCTTATGATGTGCATTACCGAGAGGGCCCAGGGATACCTCTCCGATACTCTGAGTGACAAATCCTACTCTCAATCTATGCCAACCCAACAAACACCTTCGGAGATACCTGTAGAGCATCTTTATAATCACCCAGTTACGTTGTGACGTTCGATAGCACACAAGGCATTGCTCCGGTATCCGGGAGTTGCATAATCTCATAGTCGAAGGAATATGTACTTGACATGAAGAAAGGAATAGCAATAAAACTGAACGATCAATATGCTAAGCTAACGGATGGGTCATGTCCATCACATCATTCTCCTAATGATGTGATCCCGTTATCAAATGACAACTCATATCTATGGTTAGGAAACCTTAACCATCTTGGATCAACAAGCTAGTCAAGTAGAGGCTCACTAGGGACACAGTGTTTGTCTATGTGTTCACACATGTATTAAGGTTTCCGATCAACACAATTCTAGCATGAATAATAAACATTTATCATGAATAAGGAAATATAAAATAATAACTTTATTATTGCCTCTAGGGCATATTTCCCTCAGTCTCCCACTTGCACTAGAGTCAATAATCTAGATTACATTGTAATGATTCTAACACCCATGGAGTCTTGGTGCTGATCATGTTTTGCTCATGGAAGAGGCTTAGTCAACGGGTCTGCTACATTCAGATCCGTATGTATTTTGGAAATCTTTATGTCTCCCTCCTTGACTTGATCACGGATGGAGTTGAAGCGTGTTTTGATGTGTTTGGTTCTTTTGTGAAAGCCGAATTGCTTCACTAAGGCAATCACTCCAGTATTGTCACCGAAGATTTTCATTGGACCCGATGCACTAGGTATTACACCTAGATCGGATATGAACTCCTTCATCCAGACTCCTTCATTTGTTGCTTCCGAAGCAGCCATGTACTCCGCTTCACACGTAGATCCCGCCACGATGCTTCGCTTGGAACTGCACCAACTGACAGCTCCACCATTCAATATAAATACATATCCGGTTTGTGACTTAGAGTCATCCAGATCAGTGTTGAAGCTAGCATCGATGTAACCATTTACGACGAGCTCTTTGTCACCTCCATAAACGAGAAACATATCCTTAGTCCTTTTCAGGTACTTCAGGATGTTCTTGACCGCTGTCCAGTGATCCACTCCTGGATTACTTTGGTACCTCCCTGCTAAACTTCTAACAAGGCATACATCAGGCCTGGTACACAGCATAGCATACATGATAGAACCTTTGCTGAAGCATAGAGAATGAATTTCATTTTCTTTCTATCTTCTTCAGTGATCGGGCATTGAGTTTGACTCAAGTTCACACCTTGTAATACAGGCAAGAACCCTTTCTTTGACTGATCCATTTTGAACTTCTTCAAACTTAATCAAGGTATGTGCTTTGTGAATGTCCTATTAAGCGTCTTGATCTATCTCTATAGATCTTGATGCCCAATATATAAGCAGCTTGACCGAGGTCTTTGATTGAAAAACTTTTATTCAAGTATCCTTTTATGCTATCTAGAAATTCTACATCATTTCCAATCAACAATATGTCATTCACATATAATATTAGAAATGCTACAGAGCTCCCAATCACTTTCTTGTAAATAGGCTTCTCCGAAAGTCTGTATAAAACCATATGCTTTGATCACCTCATCAAAGCGTATATTCCAACTCCGAGATGCTTGCACCAGTCCATAGATGGATCGTTGGAGCTTGCACACTTTGTTAGCACCTTTAGGATCGACAAAACCTTCTGATTGCATCATATACAACTCTTCTTTAAGAAATCCATTAAGGAATGCAGTTTTGATGCCCATTTGCCAGATTTCATAATCATAAAATGCGGAAATTGCTAACATGATTCGGACAAACTTAAGCATCGCTACGGGTGAGAAATTCTCATCGTAGTCAACTCCTTGAACTTGTCAAAAACCTTTTGCGACAAGTCGAGCTTTGTAGACAGTAACATTACCATCAGCGTCAGTCTTCTTCTTGAAGATCCATTTATTCTCTATGGCTTGCTGATCATCAGGCAACTCCAGCAAAGTCCACACTTTGTTCTCATACATGGATCCTATCTCAGATTTCATGGCCTCAAGCCATTTATCGAAATTTGGGCTCATCGTAGCTTCTTCATAGTTCGTAGGTTCGTCATGGTCTAGTAACATGACTTCCAGAACAGGATTACCATACCACTCTGGTGCGGAACATGCTGTGTTCGACCTAAAAGGTCCAGTAGTAACTTGATCTGAAGTTTCATGATCATCATCATTAGCTTCCTCTCTAGTTGGTGTAGGCATCAAGGAAATGGATTTCTCTGATGAGCTACTTTCCAATTCGAGAGAAGGTACAATTACCTCATGAAGTTCTACTTTCCTCCTACTCACTTCTTTCGAGAGAAACTCCTCTAGAAAGTTTCCATTCTTGGCAACAAAGATCTTGCCTTCGGATTTGTGGTAGACGGTGTACACAATTGTTTCCTTAGGTTATCCTATGAAGATGCACTTCTCCGATTTGGGTTCAAGCTTATCAGGCTGAAGACTTTTGACATAAGTGTCGCAACCCCAAACTTTAAGAAACGACAGCTTAGGTTTCTTGCCAAACCACAGTTCATATGGTGTCGTCTCAACGGATTTAGACGGTGCCCTATTTAACGTGAATGCAGTTGTCTCTAATGCATAACCCCAAAACGATAGTGGTAAATCGATAATAGACATCATAGATCGCACCATATCTAATAAAGTACGGTTATGACATTCAGACACACCATTACACTGTGGTGTTCCAGGTGGCGTGAGTTGTGAAACTATTCCACATTGTTTTAAATGAAGGCCAAAATCCTAACTCAAATATTCGCCTCCACAATCAGATCGTAGAAGCTTCATTTTCTTGTTACGATGATTCTCCATTTCACTCTGAAATTCTTTGAACTTTTCAAAAGTTTCAGACTTGTGTTTCATTAAGTAGATATACCAATATCTGCTCAAATCATCTATGAAGGTCAGAAAATAACGATACCCGCCGCGTGCCTCAACACTCATCGGACCGCATACATCGGTATGTATTATTTCCAGTAAGTCATTGGCTCGCTCCATTGTTCCGGAGAACGGAGTTTTTGTCATCTTGCCCATGAGGCATGGTTCGCAAGTATCAACTATCAAGTGATTCCAAAAGCCCATCTGCATGGAGTTTCTTCATGTGCTTTACACCAATATGATCTAAACGATAGTGCCACAAATATGTTGCACTATCATTATCAACTTTGCATCTTTTGGCATCAATATTATGAATATGTGTATCACCACAATCGAGATTCAACAAAAATGGACCACTCTTCAAGGGTGCATGACCATAAAAGATATTACTCATATAAATAGAACAACCATTATTCTCTGATTTAAATGAATAACTGTCTCGCACTAAACAAGATCCAGATATAATGTTCATGCTCAACGCTGGCACCAAATAACAATTATTCAGTTCTAAAACTAATCCCGAAGGTAGATGTAGAGGTAGCGTGCCGACGGCGATCACATCGACCTTGGAACCGTTCCCGACGCGCATCGTCACCTCGTCCTTAGCAAATCTTTGTTTAATCCATAGCTCCTATTTCGAGTTACAAATATGAGCAACCGAACCAGTATCAAATATACAGGCGCTACTACGAGCATTAGGAAGGTACACATGAATAACATGTATATCAAATATACCTTTGTTCACCTTGCCATCCTTCTTATCCGCCAAATACTTGGGGTTGTTCCGCTTCCATTGACAAGTCCCTTTGCAGTAGAAGCACTCAGTTTTAGTATTGGGTCCAACTTTGGGCTTCTTCCTAGGAGTGGCAACTTGCTTTCCATTCTTCTTGAAGTTCCCCTTCTTTAATTGCCCTTTTTCTTGAAACTAGTGGTCTTGTTAACCATCAAGACTTTATGCTCCTTCTTGATTTCTACCTCCGCAGCTGATACGTCTCCAACGTATCTATAATTTTTTATTGTTCCATGCTATTATATTATCTGTTTTGGATGTTTAATGGGCATTAATATACATATTTATATTATTTTTGGGACTAACCTATAACCGAAGGCCCAGTGCAAATTGCTATTTTTTTGCCTATTTCAGTGTTTCGCAGAAAAGGAATATCAAACGGAATCCAAACGGAACAAAACCTTTGCGAGGATCTTTTTTGGAACAAACGCAATCCAGGAGACTTGGAGTGGACGTCAAGGAAGCAATGAGGCGGCCATAAGGTAGGAGGGCGCGCCTAGGGGGGTAGGCGCGCCCCCCACCCTCGTGGGCCCCTCGTGGCTCCACCGACCTACTTCTTTCGCCTATATATACTCTTATACCCTGAAAACATCCAGGGGAGCCACGAAACCACTTTTCCACTGCAGCAACCTTCTGTACCCGTGAGATCCCATCTTGGGGCCTTTTTGGTGATCTGTCGGAGGGAGATTCGATCATGGAGGGCTTCTACATCAACACCATAGCCTCTTCGATGATGTGTGAGTAGTTTACCACAGACCGTCGGGTCCATAGTTATTATCTAGATGCCTTCTTCTCTCTCTTTGGATCTCAATACAAAGTTTTCCTCGATCTTCTTGGAGATCTATTCGATGTAATTCTTTTTGCGGTGTGTTTGCCGAGATCCGATGAATTTTGTGTTTATGATCAAGATTATCTATGAACAATATTTGATTCTTCTCTGAATTCTTATATGCATGATTTAATATCTTTGCAAGTCTCTTCGAATTATCGGTCTAGTTTGGCCTACTAGATTGATCTTTCTTGCAATGGGAGAAGTGCTTAGCTTTGGGTTCAATCTTGCGGTGCTCGATCCCGATGTGAAAGGGAAGCGACACGTGTTGTATTGTTGCCATCGAGGATAAAAAGATGGGGTTTATATCATATTGCTTGAGTTTATCCCTCTACATCATGTCATCTTGCCTAATTAGTTACTCTGTTCTTATGAACTTAATACTCTAGATGCATCTTTGGATAGCGATCGATGTGTGGAGTAATAGTAGTAGATGCAGAATCGTTTCGGCCTACTTGTCACGGACGTGATGCCTATGTTCATGATCATGCCTAGATATTCTCATAACTATGCGCTTTTCTATCAATTGATCTGCAATAATTTGTTCACCCATCGTAATATATGCTATCTTGAGAGAAGCCACTAGTGAAACCTATGGCCCCCGGGTCTATTTTACATCATATAAGTTTCTGATCTATAATTCTAGTTCATTATTTTGCAATCTTTACTTTTCCAATCTATACAATAAAAATACCAAAAAAAATTTATCTTATTATCTTTATCAGATCTCACTTTTGCAAGTGGCCGTGAAGGGATTGACAACCCCTTTATCGCGTTGGTTGCAAGGTTCTTGATTGTTTGTGCAGGTACTAGGCGACTTGCGTGTAGTCTCCTACTAGATTGATACCTTGGTTCTAAAAAACTGAGGGAAATACTTACGCTAGTTTGCTGCATCACCCTTTCCTCTTCAAGGGAAAACCAATGCATTCTCAAGAGGTAGCATGTGACACCCCGAGACCGATGCTCCAGATGCCTTCCATATATTCCGGGTTTCGCCGTATGTTTCATTTGTGCCTGCCCTTTTTATTTTTGCATTGCATCATGTCATCATGCCATCATCTCATAAATCTTTCGCAAATCAACAAAATAAATGGCATGGATCTTTGATCCATTTAAATCGAGGGAATTCACATGGCGATTCTCTTTAAAACATATCCTCTCGATATTTAGAGAGCTATAGTAAATATTCCAATTATTTGGATTTACTGCAAACACACTTACAAAATATCCTAATGCCTTTGTTGTCTTAATTCTTGATCTCCAACTTTGCCATTTATTCTTTCATCATTTTAGGAGCTCCACCAAAAATCCCAACATTTTGGAAACCTCTAATTCTAGTCCTTGCTCAAACCTTTTGAATTAAATTCAAATGACTTTGAATTTAATTCCTGCAATCTTGCCACTCCTATTTTTCATGGACCGTGCACATTTTTGTGAGTCCAGGGAAATTAACCCCTTGCGCATATTCTTTCCCTAACCTTTTCTTTCTTTTCTTCTCTCTAATTCTTTTCTGTTAAGGAAAATATGAGAGAGAGGGAGAAGAGTGCCTAGCCGGCCTCTTAGGCCCAGCTCTAACCCAGCCGGCCCAAGGCCCAGCCGCGCCCCCTCTAGGCCTCTAACCCTAGCACACCCGCATCGCCCGATCCCCATCTCTCCCTCTCCTTCCCGTGCTCGCCGCCACCAGGCCGTCGTCCCGCGCCCAAGCTCCTCCGCCCCGAGCTCCGTTCACGCCTGCATCTCTCCATCTTCAGCCACCTCAAGCTCGCCACCGTGCCAGGACCTCCTCGCCCGCCTCCTCGTCTACCGGTGCCACCGCCTCGTCGGCTCCGTCCCCTTGGCCCCGACTCCGTGGCGCCAGACCGTCTTCTTCACCTCTACATGAGCTCCGCCTCCCATGGCGTGCTGCTGTCAACTCCACCTCGCGACCTCCTACCTCGTTCGTTCCCGCGCCGCTCGTCGCCAAGGCCAAGTGCAGGACGCCTCTGCTCCTCCTCACCTCGTCCGCGTCGCCGGGATCGCGTCAAGTCCCTCGCCGTTGTCCTCTGCTCGGGAACGAGCTCGGCCCCACGCCTTGGCCTCGTCCCATGCCCAGATCTCCCTGCGCCTGCGCCGCTGCTGCCTCCTCGCATCGCGCCAAGCCCGCTCCTGCCTGTTCGAGAGGAGGATCTGCAGAGCAGCGCCCGATCGCTCGCGTTGATCGCGACCTCTCCATCTCCTTCGCCTCCTTGCTATTGTTGTTGGCGCCAAGTCCAGCGACCACCGAGCAAGGAGTAGCGTAAAATACCACGACGTCTTTGGGAGACCCGTTTCGCCAAGTTCAACTACGAATCCGCCAAGTATCTCCACGCGCGAAGATGCAAGATCATCCGGATATCGCCAAGTACCACGACACCCATGGTCCGTCAAAGCTCGTCTACAAAGCGTGTTCCACTACCGTCACCCCGAAGACGTTGGATTCGTCAAGTACCTCTCCGGAATGAACGTGTACAACTACTTCCACTACCGTCACGAGAACGACTACTTCCACTACCGTCGCCACGTGAACAACTACTTCCCACGACGACCCGTGAACGACTACTTCCTCTATATCGTACCAAACTCGACCGCTCCGAAATGCACGCTTCAAAGGTATAACCCCGAGTTGATCACCCGTGGAACGAATGCATGTTGTATGAGATACTCATGTTCAAACCGTGTCCGAGTTGTTCTTTGCACCTTCCTCGTTTGCCATGTCGTCGACCCGTGGGAACCCGGTAGTCGGGAGCACCCCACCATCTCTTGCGTGTTCTACACATCCGCACACTTCTCGTTTGCATCGGTATCTCAATCAAGTTATCGAGATCGATATGTTGCCGTGGCATCATTTTTGAATTCGTCGCCGTGGCACCCTTTTCCTTCTGCCATAGCGACAAATGCCTCGTATCATGCTCATGTCAACATTTTCATAAAATTGCATAAAACTTGTTTATGTCATCCGCATCATGTTAACAATATTTCAATGTTTAAAATTGTTGTTGCATTAAATTGCTAAATGCATATGGGGATTTACCGGATTTGTTGTTTTTATATCCGGCCCCATTTAAATTGTTTAGATGGTATAGTTTTGTTATGCTTCACCACTTGCCATGTTAACCAATATTTAATATTGTTGAGTACCTAATCGGGAGTGAACTAAATAATTGATGTGGTGTTTCGTCAATATGCAACTCGTTGCATATTGAGCTCCATTTAACTTGTAGTGTTGTTTGTGCACTTTGCCATGCCATGCCTCATTAAACCGGACATGCATCATACTTGTTTGTGCATCATGCCATGTTTATGTTTGTGCATTTACCATGTTGTTTGCTTCTTTCCGGGTTGCTTCTCTCGTTAGCTTCGGTTTCGTTCCGGAGTTGTGAGGATTCGTTCGACTACTTCCGTTTGTCTTCTTCATGGACTCTTTCTTCTTCCTTGCGGGATTTCAGGCAAGATGACCATACCCTCGAAATCACTTCTATCTTTGCTTGCTAGATGCTCGCTCTTTTGCTATGCCTATGCTACAATGCCTACCACGTGCTATATCATGCCTCCCATGTTGCCATGTCAAGCCTCTAACCATCCTTTCCTAGCAAACCGTTGTTTGGCTATGTTACCGCTTTGCTCAGCCCTCTTATAGCGTTGTTAGTTGCGGTGAAGATGAAGTTTGTTCCTTGTTGGAACATGGAGATGTTGTTCCTTGTTGGGATATCACAATATATCTTATTTAATTAATGCATCTATATACTTGGTAAAGGGTGGAAGGCTCGGCCTTATGCCAGTGTTTTGTTCCACTCTTGCCGCCCTAGTTTCCGTCATATCGGTATTATGTTCCCGGATTTTGCGTCCCTAACGCGGTTGGGTGATTTATAGGACCCCTTGACAGTTCGCTTTGAATAAGACTCCTCCAGCAAGGCCCAACCTTGGTTTTACCATTTTCCACCTAAGCCTTTTTCCTTGGGTTCTGCAGACTCAAGGGTCATCTTTATTTTAAACCCCGGGCAGTTCTCCTTCGATTGCTGGTCCAGACCGAAGCGATGTCTGGCGCCCCACAGGCAATCGGGGTCTATGCCAACCCGGCGTCTTGCTCATCCGGTGTGCCACGAGCGAGATATGTGCAGCTCCTATCGGGATTTGTCGGCACATCCAAGGCGGCTTTGCTGGTCTTGTTTTATTCTTGCCGAAATGTCTTGTGGCCGGATTCGAGGCTGATCGGGTCTTCCGGGAGAAGGAATATCCCTCGTTGATCGCGAGAGCTTATCATGGGCTAAGTTGGGACACCCCTGCAGGGTATTATCTTTCGAAAGCCGTGCCCGCGGTTATGAGGCAGATGGAATTTGTTAATGTCCGGTTGTAGAAAACCCGAAGTTGACCTTAATTAAAATACACCAACTGCGTGTGTAACCGTGATGGTCTCTTCTCGGCGGAGTCCGGAAAGTGAACACGGTGTTGGAGTTATGTTTGACGTAAGTAGTTTCAGGATCACTTCTTGATCATAGTTGTTCGACCGTGCCTTGCTTCTCTTCTCGCTCTCTTTTGCGAATGTAGCCACCAGATATGCTAGTCGCTTGCTGCAGCTCCACCTCACTACCTACCCATAAGCTTAAATAGTCTTGATCTCGCGGGTGTGAGATTGCTGAGTCCCCGTGACTCACAGATACTTCCAAACCAGTTTGCAGGTGCCGATGACACCGTGCAGGTGACGCATTCGAGCTCAAGGAGGAGCTCGATGAAGATCCTGTTCATTGTGTTGTTTCGTTTCAGTTGATCAGTAGTGGAGCCCAGTTGGGACGATCGGGGATCTGTGTAGCATTTGGGGTAGTCTTCTTTTATTTTGGTTCCGTAGTCGGACCTTGATTGTATCTGTATGATGTAATGCTTTACTCACGTATTGTGTGAAGTGGCGATTGTAAGCCAACTATGTATCTCTTTCCCTTATGTATTACATGGGTTGTGTGAAGATTACCTCACTTGCGACATGGCTTTCAATGCGGTTATGCCTCTAAGTCGTGCTTCGACACGTGGGAGATATAGCCGCATCGAGGCGTTACAAGTTGGTAATCGAGCCATCCCGACTTAGAGCCCCCTGCTTGATTGTTTGCTGGCGTTGTTGAGTCTAGAACAAAAATGTTTTGAGTCTTAGGATTATATATATCAGAGAGTAGGATTCTTTTTACTCCTCAGTCCCTTCGTCGCTCTGGTGAGGCATCCTGACGTAGAGTTTTGATTCTTTCTCTTCTCAAATTTCACTAAAAAAAATTTTAGGATCACGCGGGTATCTTGGAATCGTGCCGATGGTTTTGTGACGAGAACATTGTTCTTGGTGCCTCCTGATATTTAGGGGTTGTGGCAGTGTCCGGGAGTTGAGCTCGAGGTGTTGTCGTCACAATTTTATTGTTGCGATTCGGAATACGAGCTTTGCCGACATCGAAAATCTCTTTTATGTAGTTGTTGGTGAGATAACCTCGATAACTTGATCTTGGGCGAGCTCGAGAGTATTGCCATGACTCGTATAATGGATGCTTTTGAAGGTCGAGGTAAGCGATTTCGAAGGTTTCTTGGTTATGTGTTGAAGGATGGATACAGCTGGATCTAGGTATTGTTAGTTTGGGTGATATATTTTGTGTCCCCTGTATCCCCAACACCTGATTGCATAACCAGAAAGTTTCGGGAGTTTATAAGTGGGAATTCAAGTAGCTCCTAGAATATCTTTTCGACAGATGCTTGATATGGGATTTTGGGTAAATCTCTATCATATGTATTTGTTCCGGCTTATTCTACAAGCCACTCCTTCGTTTTGTTTTAAGTTGTGGTATTCGAGTTGATTCAATGTCAAGTGTTGATTCCATACCTTATTCTAAACGGTGTTCTCATATTTCTATGTGGATGCTAATCCTTCTTGTTCATCAAGGTCGTCTTTTCAATCCTTTCCAACCGTGTGCTTCTCTCCAATTAAATCCGATCATTCCAACATTCGCAAGATCAATTCTAAGCTTTTCTCAGCGGTGTTCGTTTCATCCGACCCAAGTTGTTTTGTTTTCCCACCCTCCACCCTTTTCTTCAAGGACTCAGATTTCTTAATCAAATATCCATCGTATGGATGTGAAGTCTCTTCATTCTTTTCCTCAATGCTCTTATCCGGTGATTCTCATGAAGATGCTAAAGGAAGCTTCGAGTTTATTATTCTTCGTTCTTTTCTTCTCCGATGGACTCAAGTCAAGTTTTTGGTGTTGATCATATTCCCTTCCTCGTTTCAAATGTTTTCTCATATCGGTGCACCTTATAATCTTTTAGTTCTTGTTATTCAATTGTTCCAGAGTGTTGAAGATATCTCAGAAGATTCGTGTTTTCCATTCCAAATCTGTTCAAGCTATTTGGAGATTGTTATCTCATTCAAGCCATTTAATTCAACCGGTGCAATCTCTCTTTTCAAACAATTGTTCAACGGTGGTTCTTTTGAGTGGGCCCTAACCCACATGTCTTTTCCTAGGATCTTACCTGACTCTTCTAATTTTCCCGGAGCTATTCCCAAATTCTTTTCAAAGTTTGACGTAAGTATGAATTTCATCAGTCATATGCCTTTGTCCAAGATCTTCCAAATTCTTTTCATTGTTAGCTCAACCTTTCTAATTTTCATCCCGGAGTATCTCAACAATTCATGGTGGTGTTTCTCGTCGTCATTCTCGGATTTTGAAGACCGAAGAGGAGTTCCTCTTAAATCCTTACCCGTTCTTCCAAAGATGCCTAGTTCAAGCTTGACGCCATCCTCTCATAATTGTTTTCGATTGTGAGAATTCTTTTCAACCATCCGGAGCAATTCAGGAATCTTTTCAGTTTGATTCTCCAGAGCCATCATCTTAGAATTATTCATTCCAGCTTTCAGCTCTCGTTCTCCAAATCTTACCGGTGAATCGTTCAGGTATCCTCTAGTCAGCTCTTGATCTCTTCGTTCACTTGTATCTAAATCCCCTCAGATATCTTCATTCGTTTTCCAATTCTTCCTGGTGAATTGTGCCTTTGCTACGTTCATTCTCAATTCTTACGGTGGTTTGTTCAAGAGTTCTCTTCCTTCGTTATTATATAGATTTATTCGTTGTTTCAATCCTACCGGTGGTTCGTTGAAGACCTTCCCAAGTTTGCGCCATATCTATCTTAATCCTCTCCACGAGAATAAGTAGTATGCCAAATCCATTGTTTGCCATCAATTTAATTGGTGAAGGATCAGCATAATGTAATTCTTATTCTTGTTTCATCGAGTAAGTTCAATTCCTTATTCCGGAGGTTCATCAAAATTCTCGATTTCATTTGTTCATCTTTCTTTCTGGAGTTCCAAATTTTCTCGGTTATATCATTTCAAAGCTTCATCTTATCACTGCAAGGCTTCACCTTGTGTTGTCAACTTCTCTTCCTTTTTTTTATCATCCTTTTATTACCGGAGTTCATCATGGAGGCTCTACATGGTGGTTCATCAAGGATTCTTTTCATTCTTCAATTGTTCTTCAAGATTTCTCTCGAAGTTATGACCCGCCAAGCTATACTCAAAAATAAACATGGTGCTCAACACATGTTTTGTTTTGAGGAGCTCAAGTATTCTTCATCTTGCATTCCAAAGTGCAATTCTCTCTATCTTATCTTTTGAGATGGTGTTATGTCATTGTTGATAATTTTCCTTCGCGTTTCATGATTCACAGATTTTCAAGAGTGACATATTTAAATCCATCATTTTTATCTTTGTTCAAGAGATCTTTTCAACCATCAATCTCTTCGTTGGAGTTATCTTGTGTCATATTGCACCTAAAGTATTCCCTAAGGAATGTTGCTATTGTGGTGTTTATCAATGACCCAAGTTATCTCTCCATCATCTTGGTGGAAGAAATTTTTCATCTCGTTGGTGTTATCAATTATATTATTTGTTTCCATAGTGGAAGTATTTCGCCTCAATTTTGAGAAGTTTTCCATAAGCCCACTACAAGCTTATTCTTACCGTTGTTGTTTTTCAAACAACTCCGTTCAATCCTACTTCGTAAGGATGCTCTTTCAATTCATTTATGGTGGGAGATGTTGGTTTCATTCTTCGTTCTATTCATTCCAACTTTCTAACTATCATGCATTGTTTCCGGAGGCATTGTGATGTTGTTCTCTTCACCCATCATCTCGTTTTGCCAAGATCATATTCTTTTCATGCTTATCCATTTAACCGGAGTGTTGTGTCATCTCTTTAAGTTCTTTTCATCTTATCAAGTTTTCCTTCTTCTTTCGATTGAGTCTGTCCAAATTATATCAATCTTATTCCTTCTCTATCTAGTTTTAACCGGAGTGGTTTCAATATCTATCTTATCACTAAACCTCTTGGTTCTCGTCATATCCCTTGTTCCTCTTTTCTAACGGAGTGTTTTCAACTTTGCTCATCTTCGTTGTTTTCTTTCTTTCATTTTGCTCAACATCTCAAGGTTTATGGTTTCACTCGTTTGTCGAAGAAGCAACTTAGTTTTACCTCTTTCTTCTTCCGTTTTTCTATCCGGTGCCATCCTAGATCTCGGGACGAGATCCTCTCGTAGTGGTGGAGTGTTGTGACACCCCGATACCGACGCTCCAGATGCCTTCCATATATTCCGGGTTTCGCCGTATGTTTCATTTGTGCCTGCCCTTTTTATTTTTGCATTGCATCATGTCATCATGCCATCATCTCATAAATCTTTCGCAAATCAACTAAATAAATGGCATGGATCTTTGATCCATTTAAATCGAGGGAATTCACATGGTGATTCTCTTTAAAACATATCCTCTCGATATTTAGAGAGCTATAGTAAATATTCCAATTATTTGGATTTACATAAACACACTTACAAAATATCCTAATGCCTTTGTTGTCTTAATTCTTGATCTCCAACTTTGCCATTTATTCTTTCATCATTTTCCGGAGCTCCACCAAAAATCCCAACATTTTTGGAAACCTCTAATTCCTAGTCCTTGCTCAAACCTTTTGAATTAAATTCAAATGACTTTGAATTTAATTCCTGCAATCTTGCCACTCCTATTTTTCATGGACCGTGCACATTTTTGTGAGTCCAGGGAAATTAACCCCTTGCGCATATTCTTTCCCTAACCTTTTCTTTCTTTTCTTCTCTCTAATTCTTTTCTGTTAAGGAAAATATGAGAGAGAAGGAGAAGAGTGCCTAGCCGGCCTCTTAGGTCCAGCTCTAACCCAGCCGGCCCAAGGCCCAGCCGCGCCCCCTCTAGGCCTCTAACCCTAGCACACCCGCATCGCCCGATCCCCATCTCTCCCTCTCCTTCCCGTGCCCGCCGCCACCAGGCCGTCGTCCCGCGCCCAAGCTCCTCCGCCCCGAGCTCCGTTCACGCCTGCATCTCTCCGTCTTCAGCCACCTCAAGCTCAACACCGTGCCAGGACCTCCTCGCCCGCCTCCTCGTCTACCCGGTGCCACCGCCTCGTCAGCTCCGTCCCCTTCGGCCCCGACTCCGGCGAGCGCCGCACCGTCTTCTTCACCTCCTACCGCGAGCTCCGCCTCCCATGGCGTGCTGCTGTCAACTCCACCTCGCGACCTCCTACCTCGTTCGTTCCGCGCCGCTTTCGTCACCAAGGCCAAGTGCAGGGCGCCTCTGCTCCTCCTCACCTCGTCCGCGTCGCGGGATCGCGTCAAGTCCTCGCCGTTGTCCTCTGCTGGGGACGAGCTCGGCATTACGCCTTGGCCTCGTCCCATGCCCAGATCTCCCTGCGCCTCGCCGCTTGCTGCCTCCTCGCATCGCGCCAAGCCCGCTCCTGCCTGCATTCGAGAGGAGGATGCTGCAGAGCGCGCCCGGTCGCTCGCGTTGATCGCGACCTCTCCATCTCCTTCGCCTCCTTCTTTGTTGCTGTTGGCGCCAAGTCCAGCGACCACCGAGCAAGGAGTAGCGTAAATACCACGGCGTCTTTGGGAGACCCGTTTCGCCAAGTTCAACTACGAATCCGCCAAGTATCTCCACGCACGAAGATGCAAGATCATCCCGGATATCGCCAAGTACCACGACACCCATGGTCCGTCAAAGCTCGTCTACAAAACGTGTTCCACTACCGTCACCCCGAAGACGTTGGATTCGTCAAGTACCTCTCCGGAATGAACGTGTACAACTACTTCCACTACCGTCACGAGAACGACTACTTCCACTACCGTCGCCACGTGAACAACTACTTCCCACGACGACCCGTGAACGACTACTTCCTCTATATCGTACCAAACTCGACCGCTCCGAAATGCACGCTTCAAAGGTATAACCCCGAGTTGATCACCCGTGGAACGAATGCATGTTGTATGAGATACTCATGTTCAAACCGTGTCCGAGTTGTTCTTTGCACCTTCCTCGTTTGCCATGTAAATGGGCCATTGGGAACCCGGTAGTCGGGAGCACCCCACCATCTCTTGCGTGTTCTACACATCCGCACACTTCTCGTTTGCATCGGTATCTCAATCAAGTTATCGAGATCGATATGTTGCCGTGGCATCATTTTTGAATTAAATCGCCGTGGCACCTTTTCCTTTCGCCATAGCGACAAATGCCTCGTATCATGCTCATGTCAACATTTTCATAAAATTGCATAAAACTTGTTTATGTCATCCGCATCATGTTAACAATATTTCAATGTTTAAAATTGTTGTTGCATTAAATTGCTAAATGCATATGGGGATTTACCGGATTTGTTGTTTTTATATCCGGCCCCATTTAAATTGTTTAGATGGTATAGTTTTGTTATGCTTCACCACTTGCCATGTTAACCAATATTTAATATTGTTGAGTACCTAATCGGGAGTGAACTAAATAATTGATGTGGTGTTTCGTCAATATGCAACTTCGTTGCATATTGAGCTCCATTAACTTGTAGTGTTGTTTGTGCACTTTGCCATGCCATGCCTCATTAAACCGGACATGCATCATACTTGTTTGTGCATCATGCCATGTTTATGTTTGTGCATTTACCATGTTGTTTGCTTCTTTCCGGGTTGCTTCTCTCGTTAGCTTCGGTTTCGTTCCGGAGTTGTGAGGATTCGTTCGACTACTTCCGTTTGTCTTCTTCATGGACTCGTTCTTCTTCCTTGCGGGATTTCAGGCAAGATGACCATACCCTCGAAATCACTTCTATCTTTGCTTGCTATATGCTCGCTCTTTTGCTATGCCTATGCTACAATGCCTACCACGTGCTATATCATGCCTCCCATGTTGCCATGTCAAGCCTCTAACCATCCTTTCCTAGCAAACCGTTGTTTGGCTATGTTACCGCTTTGCTCAGCCCCTCTTATAGCGTTGTTAGTTGCAGGTGAAGATGAAGTTTGTTCCTTGTTGGAACATGGAGATGTTGTTCCTTGTTGGGATATCACAATATATCTTATTTAATTAATGCATCTATATACTTGGTAAAGGGTGGAAGGCTCGGCCTTATGCAGTGTTTTGTTCCACTCTTGCCGCCCTAGTTTCCGTCATATCGGTATTATGTTCCCGGATTTTGCGTCCCTAACGCGGTTGGGTGATTTATGGGACCCCCTTGACAGTTCGCTTTGAATAAGACTCCTCCAGAAGGCCCAACCTTGGTTTTACCATTTTCCACCTAAGCCTTTTTCCTTGGGTTCTGCAGACTCAAGGGTCATCTTTATTTTAAACCCACAGGCAGTTCTCCTTCGATTGCTGGTCGGACCGGCGATGTCTGGCGCCTCTGGGCAATCGGGGTCTATGCCAACCCGACGTCTTGCTCATCCGGTGTGCCACGAGCGAGATATGTGCAGCTCCTATCGGGATTTGTCGGCACATCCGGCGGCTTTGCTGGTCTTGTTTATTCTTGCCGAAATGTCTTGTGGCGGGATTCGAGACTGATCGGGTCTTCCGGGAGAAGGAATATCCTTCGTTGATCGAGAGCTTATCATGGGCTAAGTTGGGACACCCTGCAGGTATTATCTTTCGAAAGTCGTGCCCCCGGTTATGAGGCAGATGGGAATTTGTTAATGTCCGGTTGTAGAAAACCCGAAGTTGACCTTAATTAAAATACACCAACTGCGTGTGTAACCGTGATGGTCTCTTCTCGGCGGAGTCCGGGAAGTGAACACGGTGTTGGAGTTATGTTTGACTTAAGTAGTTTCAGGATCACTTCTTGATCATAGTTGTTCGACCGTGCCTTGCTTCTCTTCTCGCTCTCTTTTGCGAATGTAGCCACCAGATATGCTAGTCGCTTGCTGCAGCTCCACCTCACTACCTTCTCCTACCCATAAGCTTAAATAGTCTTGATCTCGCGAGTGTGAGATTGCTGAGTCCCCGTGACTCATAGATACTTCCAAACCAGTTTGCAGGTGCCGATGACACCGTGTAGGTGACGCATCCGAGCTCAAGGAGGAGCTCGATGAAGATCCTGTTCATTGTGTTGTTTCGTTTCAGTTGATCAGTAGTGGAGCCCAGTTGGGACGATTGGGGATCTGTGTAGCATTTGGGGTAGTCTTCTTTTATTTTGGTTCCGTAGTCGGACCTTGATTGTATCTGTATGATGTAATGCTTTACTCATGTATTGTGTGAAGTGGCGATTGTAAGCCAACTATGTATCTCTTTCCCTTATGTATTACATGGGTTGTGTGAAGATTACCTCACTTGCGACATTGCTTTCAATGCGGTTATGCCTCTAAGTCGTGCTTCGACACGTGGGAGATATAGCCGCATCGAGGGCGTTACATAGCAGCAGCTTTGAGCATTGCCAAGAGCTCGGGAATTGTCTTGTCCATCCCTTGCATATTATAGTTCATCACGAAGCCTTTGTAGCTTGGTGGCAGTGATTGAAGAACTCTGTCAATAACACTATCATCTAGAATATTAACTCCGAGCTTAGTCAAGTGATTATGATACCCAAACATTTTGAGTATGTGTTCACTGACAGAACTGTTCTCCTCCATCTTGCAGCTATAGAACTTGTTGGAGACTTCATATCTCTCAACTTGGGCATTTGCTTGAAATATTAACTTCAACTCCTGGAACATCTCATATGGTCCATGACGTTCAAAACGTCTTTGAAGTCCCGATTCTAAGCCGTAAAGCATGGCACACTGAATTATCGAGTAGTCATCAGATCGAGCTTGCCAGATGTTCATGACATCAACATCTGCTCCTACAGCACACCTTTCACCTAGCGGTGCATCAAGGACATAATTCTTCTGTGCAGCAATGAGGATAATCCTCAAGTTACAGACCCGGTCAGTGTAGTTGCTACCATCATCTTTCAACTTAGCTTTCTCTAGGAACGCATTAAAATTCAAGGGAACGGTAGCACGGGCCATTGATCTACAACATGGATATGCAAAAACTATCATGACTAAGTTCATGATAAATTAAGTTCAATTAATCAAATTACTTAAGAACTCCCACTTAGATAGACAACCCTCAAGTCATCTAAATGGTACGTGATCCAAACCAACTAAACCATGTCCGATTATCACGTGAGATGGAGTAGTCATCAATGGTGAACATCTCTATGTTGATCATATCTACTATATGATTCACGTTCGACCTTTCAGTCTCCAGTGTTCTGAGGCCATGTCTGTACATGCCAGGCTCGTCAAGTTTAACCCAAGTATTCCGCATGTGCAAAACTATCTTTCACCCATTGTATGTGAACATAGAGTCTATCACACCCAATCATCACGTGGTGTCTCAACACGATGAACTGTAGCAACGGTGCATACTCAGGGCGAACACTTGTACCTTGAAATTTAGTTAAGGGATCATCTTATAATGCTACCGCCGTACTAAGCAAAATAAGATGCATAAAAGATAAACATCACATGCAATCAAAATATGTGACATGATATGTTCATCATCATCTTGTGCTTTTGATCTCCATCTCCCAAGCATCGTCATGATCTCCATCGTCACCGGCTCAACACCTTGATCTCCATTGTGGCATCATGGTTGTCTCGCCAACAATTGCTTAAACAACTATCGCTAACACATAGTGATAAAGTAAAGCAATTACATGGCGTTTGCATTTCATACAATAAAGAGACAACCATAAGGCTCCTGCCGGTTGCCGATAACTTTTACAAAACATGATCATCTCATATAATAACGTATATCACATCATGTCTTGACCATATCACATCACAACATGCCCTGCAAAAACAAGTTAGACGTCCTCTACTTTGTTATTGCAAGTTTTACGTGGCAGCTACGGGCTTCTAGAAAGAACCGTTCTTACCTACGCATCAAAACCACAACGGTGTTTCGTCAAGTTTGCTGTTTTAACCTTCTTCAAGGATCGGCCGCAGTCAAATTCGATTCAACTAAAGTAGGAGAAACAGACACCCGCCAGGCACCTTTATGCAAAACTAGTTGCATGTCTGTCGGTGGAACCGGTCTCATGTGCGTGGACAATTAAGATTGGTCCGGGCCGCTTCATCCCACAATACCGCCGAATCAAAATAAGACGTTGGTGGTAAGCAGCATGACTATCACCACCCACAACTCTTTGTGTTCTACTCGTGCATATCATCTACGCATAGACCTGGCTCATGATGCCACTGTTGGGAATTGTTGCATGGAAAACAAAAGAAATTCTACGCACACGCAATGATCTATCCATTGAGATGCATAGCAATGAGGGGGGAGTGTGTCTACGTACCCTCGTAGACCGTAAGCAAAAGCGTTTCACAACGCGGTTGATGTCGTACCGAATGTACGGCACCTCCGAGTTCTTCACACGTTCAGCTCAGTGACGTCCCTCGTCTTCTTGATCCAGCAAGACGTCAAGGAAGTAGACGAGTTCCTTCAGCACGACGGTGTGGTGACGGTGATGGTGTAGTGATCCTCGCAGGGCTTCGCCTAAGCACCGCGAAAAATGACTGGGGTATAAACTGTGGAGGGGGGGCGCCGCAGACGGCTAACAATTGATGGTGTGTGTTCTAGGCGCCCCCTCCCCACATATATATATAGGTGGGAGGGGAGGAGAGGCAGCCAGAGGGCGCCCCAAGTAGGATCCGGATCCTACTTGGGGTTTCCCCAAGTGGCGCCCCCTTTCCTTTTTCCACCAGAGAAGAAAGGAAAGGGGAAGAAGAGAAGGAAGGGGGGCCGAACCCCCTCTTCTCCTTCTCCTATTCTGCCACCTGCCATAGGGGGGCGCGCCACCCCTTGTGGGCTGGTGTGCTCCCCTCTCATGGCCCATATGGCCCATATGGCCCATATATTCCTCCCGAGGTTTCCAGTAACCCACCCCCCTGAGATACTCCGATAAATACCCGATACATTCCGGAACACTTCCGGTGTCCGAATACTATTGTCCTATATATCAATCTTTACCTCTCAACCATTTCAAGACTCCTCGTCATGTCCGTGATCTCATCCGGGACTCTGAACAACATTCGGTCACCAAATCACATAACTCATATAATACAATATCGTCATCGAACATTACGCGTGCGGACCCTACGTGTTCGAGAACTATGTAGACATGACCGAGACACCTCTCTGGTAAATAACCAATAGCGGAACCTGGATGCTCATATTGGCTCCTACATATTCTACGAAGATCTTTATCGGTCAAACCGTTATGACAACACACGTTATTCCCTTTGTCCATCGGTATGTTATTTGCCCGAGATTCGATCGTCGGTATCTTCATACCTAGTTCAATCTCGTTGCCGGAAATTCTCTTTACTCGTTACATAATACATCACCTCGTGACCAACTCCTTAGTCCTTTGCTTGCAAGCTTATGATGTGTATTACCGAGAGGGCCCAGAGATACCTCTCCGACACTCGAAGTGACAAATCCTAATCTCGATCTATGCCAACCCAACAAACACCTTTGGAGATACATGTAGAGCATATTTATGATCACCCAGTTATGTTGTGATGTTTGATAGCACAGAAGGCATTCCTCCGGTATCCGGGAGTTGCATAATCTCATAGTCGAAGGAATATGTATTTGACATGAAGAAAGCAATAGCAATAAAACTGAACGATCAATATGCTAAGCTAACGGATGGGTCTTGTCCATCACATCATTCTCCTAATTATGTGATCCCGTTATCAAATGACAACTCATGTCCATGGTCAGGAAACCTTAACCATCTTTGATCAACGAGCTAGTCAAGTAGAGGCTTACTAGGGACACAATGTTTGTCTATATATTCACACATGTATTTAGGTTTCCGATCAATACAATTCTAGCATGAATAATAAACATTTATCATGAATAAGGAAATATAAAATAATAACTTTATTATTGCCTCTAGGGCATATTTCCTTCAGCTTATTCCTCTGCAGCAAGGATGTGGACGGTGCTTTAACTGTCATCGGAGAGCTACGTAAGGAGATTATGGATCTCAAACAAAAACAATAAGCTCAAGGAGGAAAATCGCATCCTAAGGGGCATCATCGCCAAGAATATCGCACCACCACCTCTGAAGAAGGAGACTTGAGTACATGGGTATGGGCACTCCCCTTGGCTTATGCCAAGTTTGGGGTAGGTGCCCCGGTATCGTATCACCATCACATCTTTATCTTTATCGTTTATCTTAGTTCTATAATTTTGGTTAAATCTTGATTTAGTAGAATAAGAGTTTTAGTATGATCTAGTCTTTGAGTCTTGCTGTGTGTTCTATCTATGTAATCAAGTGCATGAGTTATATAATAAAGATTAGTTTTGAGTTAAGGGCTTTGCTTTCTTACTTTGATGTTGGAAAAAATAATAAATAAATACGATTATATAATAAGCTTATGGGGAGTGATGACTTCACATATAAGAAGTATGATGCATGAAATTTGTTGAAGGTTGACAAACATAGTATTGGTCATTGTTACAATTAATAGGAAGTAATAAAGAAAGAGAGGTCTCATATATAAATACACTACCTTGGACATATTTTGTGATTGTGAGCACTCATTAAAATATTATATGCTAATAAGTTGATTTTGGACAAGGAAGACAACATAATGGGTTATGTTTTCTTATATCCAAATAGAAGTTATAATGTCCTGGATCCTCCGACATGTTGAGCTTGCTTTCTATCCCTTGCTAGCCAAAAATTCCGCACTAAGTAGAGATACTACTTGTGCATCCAAAAACCTTTAACCCAGTTTTGCCATGGGAGTCCACTATATCTACCTATGGATTGAGTAAGATCTTTCAAGTAAGTTGTCATCAGTGCAAGCAATAAAAAATGCTATCTAAATATGTATGATATTTTAGTGTGAGGAAAATAAACTTTATACAAACTTGCGATGGGGAAGGAATAAAAGCGACGGAAATGCATAATAAAGTTCTCTATCACAAGCGGCAATATAAAGTGACGTTCTTTTGCATTAAGATTTCATGCATCCAACCATAAAAGCGCATGACAACCTCTGCTTCTCTCTGCGAATGGCCTATCTTTTATTTTACTTTTACCTTTATGCAAGAATCATGGTGATCTTCACCTTTCCTTTTATATTTTCTCTTTTTGGGAGCACTATGTGTTGGGGAAAGATCCAGACATGCATATCCACTCATATGTAGTTGATCATAAATTATTATTGTTGAAGTTACCCTTGAGGTAAATGGTTGGGAGGCAAAACTATAAGCCCCTATCTTCCTGTGTGTCTGATTGAAGCTTTGATCTCATAGGTATCACATGAGTGTTAGCAATTATGAAAGATTAAATAATGGTTGAGTATGTGAACTTGCTAAATAAAAGCTCTTACATTGACTATTTCCGATGTTATGATAAATTGCAATTGCTTCAATGACCGAGATCATAGTTTGTTAGTTTTCAATAAAGTTTTTGGTCTATACTTTACTTTTTGAATGAATTATCACTTTGGCATAAGAAGTTATATGACAATATATTATTGTTCTAAAGGATGATCATGATGCCCCCATGTTCGTATTTTGTTTTATCGACACATCTATCTCTAAACATGTGGACATGATTATCGATTTCGGCTATTGCTTGAGACAAGCGATGTCTAAACTTGGGGGAGTTGATACAACCATTTTGCATCATGTTTTTATGTTGATATTTATTGCATTATGGGATGTTATTTCACTTTAAGATACAATTCTTATGCTTTTTCTCTCTTATTTTACAAGGTTTATATGAAGAGGGAGAATGCCGGCAGTTGAAATTCTAGACCAGATAGGAGCAAATCCGAGATACCTATTCTGCACAACTCCAAATGTCGTGAAACTTTACGGAGAATTATTTTGAAATATATATAAAATGTTAGGCAAAAAAACAACAGAGGGAGGCCCAGCTGAAATTCTGGACCAGAAAGGAGCAAAACTGAGATACCTATTATGCACAACTCCAAATGCCCTGAAACTTTACGGAGAATCATTTTGAAATATATAATATTGAGCAAAGAAACATAAGAGGGAGGCCCACCAGGTGACCACAAGCCTGGGGACACGCCCTACCCCCCAAGGTGCGCCTCCCAAGCTTGTGGGCCCCTGGCCAGCCCCCAGTGTCCATCTTGTGCATCCTTTATTTAATTATGTTGATTGCTTTGCAAGAAATTTCTTTCCCCGAAAATGAGGAAATAGGGGTCGGGTTGGAAAAATAATAATGAGGGTTATCACGTGGTTTGAAAGAAAAATTGATAGTAGGGTAGGGGGCCATGTATCGATGGGAGGGGTGAAAGCGGAACCCATAAACTTACCTTTAATAGTAGAGATATCGAATTGCATCAGTTAAATATTACTCTCATGTACTGAATGAATTATATAAAGAATATAGATCATATAGAAGCATATCGTGTGAGAGAGGCGATTGTGAGGACAAGCTCGCCTGATCCTGTTTTGTGGACCAATAGCACAACGTCGTGATGGGGTTAGCATTTATTGCGAACGGGAGTGGGCCATTGTGATGAGGCAACGGAGCGGTGCATTACCGTGACGGCAAGGCGTGGAGATGGACCACGGGTACAGGACCGGCAAGACTACTGCCGTAAGGGATTCGGGTCATTTTTTGTTTGATGAGACTAGCAAAAAGGCCCGTGCGTTGCAACGGAAAAAAATTCACTCATATCTTTAGCTGGGTCAGTTGAACAAACTATGCATGGCCGGCTGGCAGGTTATGAGATCGAACCATCCCATCGGCAATTTTATTTTTCTCCGGACTTGGGCCACAGTGCGTCGCCAGATGGGCTTCCTCCGTTGGGCCAAATACGGGTGGCAAGTAACGAAACCAAATAGCATACATAAAATTAATTGAAGCGGGACCAAACAAAGCGGGACGAAATCAAGAATATCACCTCCCTTTAATAGTAGGTATAGATATAGATTCAGGTCATCGTTTGCTGGGGCTGACAGAAATACTTCCAACTAAAAAAACACACAAATACTACCTGCTAAACATATAATGAAACTGCTAAACATATAATGAAACGGTGGACCAAGGATGCCATAGATGTGCTTCCGAGATACCTAATGTACTTGCAAACCGATCATATTTCCCATGGTTCAGTTACATTTTTTTTTGTGAAAACATGGTTCAATTACATGCTCTGGAGGTTGTCCGACTTGGCGACGCAAACCCATATGAGGAGGGTAATGGAAATATTTAAGGATGTCAATTAGGATCGTTCGCTCACGAGGGTACTTCCTCTAGTCTGTATATAAATTTTGTATGAAGTCAAAATATCTATAATTTGACCAAACTTATACTCCCTCCGTCCAGAATTACTTGTCTTAAAAATGAATAAAAGTGGATGTATCTAGAACTTAAATACATCTAGATACATCCATTCTTTCAACAAGTAATTCCGGACGGAGGGAGTAGAAAAAAAGCATCACTTACAATACCAAATCAATGTCATTAGATTCATTATGAAAACGTAGTTTTATATTATATATATTTGATATTGTAATTGTTGATATTTTTAAATAGAAAATTAGTCAGACTTTACAAAGTTTGACTTGACACAAACCTTATACACGGAGTAGAAAGAATCGGTGGGAGTACCTTATTAGCGCAACGCTTCCCTCAGCAAGGATCGCTCACTCAATTATTAAGAAAAGGCAAGGAACGTTTGCTCAAGACGTACCTCACCATGATGTTCAATAGCTAGATTCCAATGAGCGCGTCTCGCACGCCTGGATTCAGGCAAAAAAATTGCCATGTTATATATTATGATTTTGCCATACCGTACAACATAGAAAATTTGCGTGTAACAAAAAACATGCACACAAATTCGCCATGTTGTAGAGTATAACATTTTGCCATGACATAAAGTATAAACTTTGTATACCATAATGCATAAAAAACAAAGCAAATCGAACCTACAAAGTAGTTTATGAAGTTGTAGGTTTTTGCCATGACAAAAATGTATAACATTTAGCTTACGAAAAGTTGTAGAATTTACCATGCATGTTTTAAAAAATAGGCATAAAATTTATGAAGTTGGCATGTGGTAGTGCATCATGAAGCTGCAAATATAGTTATGTTTTAAAAGATTTCATATATGAAAGTAGAGAGAATATAGCCATGATGTCAGGAAAAAATCCACCTATATGCAATATAAATTTGCCATGCTACATTCAATAAATTGTCATGGTATCTACTATTCTTAAATAATTGGTCCCCACTAAGTCTAATTCTCTTAACATGCCGCCTTTCACCCTTAGCAAGTGTGCCATGTCAACATCCACTAACACTATTTTGCATCCTCATGCAAACCACATGCATACTCTTTGTTTACACATAGTGCGGGTAAAGTATGAAATATTTCTACATTAAAGAGCAGTAGCTCTTGATTTAGACTATTTTCTTCATACATAATACATCTAAAATTAATATTCAAATTCCCGCCGCAAAGCGCAGGGAAATCACCTAGTATACAATAAATTTGCCATGGTTCAAATACTAAAAAGATGCATACGGAGGAAAAAATGATAGTATTATTGTCATATGACAAATATAGGAAAAGTTTGTATTGGTCAGATGGCAAATGTTAACAAAATTATGTTTCAAAAAAGAAAGAACCAATTAAAAAATTGTCATGGTCCAAAAACATAAATGGTCAAATTGCTATGATCCAAATACATATAAATGCCAATGCTCTAATTAATAAAATTTCCATGCTCTAAAATAATAACTAGCATGTGATTTAAGTTGTCATGGCGATATATATTTAAGTTGCCATGGTACAGTGCCAAAAAACACATGAATTATATAAAATTAGGAATGGGCATGGTCCGATGGCAACTGTAAGGAAAATAATGTTCTCTAGATAATGCCAAGTCTAGATAATGCCAAGGAGCGCTCGTACTGCAAATGGCAAATTTAGAAGAAACACAAATCGTCGTCCAGCTCTATCTGGTGCGATCAGTATCTGGTGCGATCAGTGATCAGGTGCGTACGTATGTCATTACAGTAGCAGTACGTAGTCCCGAACCGCTGACCCAGCCGCCATGGGCGCTAAGTGGCCCGCGTATGGCAACGCCAGTGCTTCGTCAGGAACAAAAATGCGAGCAACTAAGTGGCTGAATGGGATTGAAAGTCCCAAAGAAATAGTCCATGAACTGAAATTATAGATTGCTCACGTTGTGATTCATGCACTTGTAGAAACGCTGGCCGCGGGTACATGACGGAGCTAGCCGTCAGGTCCAACACCGAGTGACGACGTTACTCGGCCATGTGAGCCAACATGGAGCGGCATTAAATCAGGCTCTGCCGCACGAACCGTTGTGACTACACTGTGTCGGATCCATATGAGAAAGGACGGTACAAGATACCGTGACCAGGCGAGGACGAGCGCTCCTCTGAATTTCCGCATATCGTGTCCTTTACATTCCACGAATGGCGTACTCTGATGTACGCCCAACATCATATTGACTGAGACAATATTGTAAACATTAGCTTGTAGCAGATCCTGAACTAGAAATGGAGTACTTTGGAAGGTTGAACTGTAATCTTCGCTCTACAAAGTCCGGTGGCCGCTGGTATACAATGGAAGCAGCATGGATCAGGATGCGGGCAGTCAATCCCCAGATAACGTACTTCCGGTTTTCTTTCTCGTAGTCGAAGTACTGAATTGTGAAGACCTGCCCCATCCGTTCTCTCTCCTCGGATCTCCTGTTCTTATCCTGCATCAGGGGACAAATGACATCCAATACATTACAGTATCCATTTTAGCAAAAAAAAAAAAAGATCGATTCATTTCCATTGTTGGCAGGAATGGTCATTTGGTGTGGTTGCGCCTAACAAAGTTCTCAATTCTAGCTAAACAGCGAAGTATACTTTTCGCCGCACCTTAAGTTGTATGGTAATTCAACAGTAACCTTTTTTTGTTTCTTTGTATGCAGCAAACTGATCATTTGTATAGTATAAACTGAAACTACAGTAAACATCCAACCAAGGCTGCAACAGTTACTACCCATAAAATCCTAAATTAAAAAAAAAAAGAATAAAGTGTATACCTTAATTAGCATGTGAGAACACAAAGACACTAACCTTGAGAAACATCTCCAGGGGTACATCAAAAATGTCATCGACCTCGTCGATGTTGAGAACAGGTTTAAATCCGTCTATATCTGAGAGTATGCCAACAATAGGAACAACTGCCAGAAGATGCTGCGACAAACACCGAGAATGTTAACCTTAATGAATTACTGCAGATATAACTTTTAACACTGAATGGAACTATGGAAGTTTATTAATTCAAACTTTAAAAATGATAGTATGTTGTAAAAACTCAAAAGTGAGGGGCACAAAAACTTGTTCTGGACTTGGCTTGTAGATGTTGGAACAAAATAAAGTGCTACTGATCAGATAATTTACCATTGCAAATTGTGCAACTCAATTACATGGTTTACATATAAAAAATTATTGGGCTCTCGCTCTAGCAGCGGCAGCAAAAATGCATTTCAGTTTAAGAGTTTAGCTTTGTTGTTGTTATGGAAACAATTTTCTCCTAGGGGTATCCTTAGTAACGTGGCTAGTGAAATGTAAGTAGGGTTCTGTACGACGGCCTTATAGCGACACGGTCATCATACACGGACAAAGTGACACATCAATGTTTTTTAAATAGGTTGTGAGGAACGTCTAAAACGTGCTATGTGAGGAACATTTAGAATGTCGCCGCTTCCCACAACTCTCGATGAACCGAGCCATACAAGGTCCCTTGCACTACAAAGCTGACCGCCTTGAACCTTGCTCCTAAGAGGGGGGTGACACTCTTGAGTTTATTCAAGTTGGAGTGAACGAGAGTACATGCCTATGGGGGCCTATTTTATAGCCTAGTGGTCCTTGACAAATGACCAAGGCTCTTGAGTCTTGAGGGTGTAACACCCCCGGTGTCATGCTACAGTAACCCACTGTGGTTAAGCTAATCATATTTCCAAACAGTGCTTAATCACCTTTGATTCAAATCTCATTTGAAATTCCACTTTGGAATCAAATTCAATTTGCAAGTGATTTTTGAAGTTGCACAAAAGTTGCTGCAAAATAGTCCATCGTTTAGTAAAAATTCCATAACAAATGATTGTTAAGGAAAACAACATCACCTCCAAGCTAAGATGGACTATAGCAAATTAAAACAGTGCCAACTCAGCAAATTAATTGTTTTTCCATCTTTTTGCAAATTCCATCTAATTCAAATTTCTTCCAAACTTTTTGTGGCTGTGTAAAACATTTCATTGTAATTATGTGGCCAAGTCTCACATTTTCTGAGAATCCTTTTGACAGCTCCAAAAATTTGCAAAGAATTTCAAAAAGAGAAAGGAAATAGAAATGCCAAAAAAAGGAAAAGGAACACCTGGGGCGAGCCAGCCAAGCTGGCCCGACCCACTCCCCTCCTCGGTCGACCTCCTGTTCCCCGGTGGAGTCGCTCTGGCGCCCGCGGACCAGCTCGACGGCGTCGGCGAGTGGATAAGGGCAGCGCTGCGTGCTCTCTCCCTTCCCTGGAACCCTAGCCACCCACTCACTCCCTGGGCGCCCTCTCCTCTCCTCGTCGCTCGCTTCTCCCTCCGTTCTCCACCTCACCGAACGCAGCCACCCCGCGCCGCTCCGGTCACGCTGCCACCGGCGTCCTGCGCCTCCTCTTGGTGACCAGAATCTCCGCCGGCGACCGGTACTCCCTCTCCGACCACGAGCTCGAGCTCGGCGCCACCTCACCGACCGGATCGACGCCGCCTTCCCCGTTCGGTCGCCGCTGTCTTCCTCCACTCCGGCCAGCTCTGCTGCTCCTAATCCATTCGCCGGCCTCCATGAGCCGCTCGGTGAGCCTCTTCGTTGCTCCATTCCCTCTCCTTCACGTTCTAGCGCGCTCGGTCGCCGTCCCCACGAAGCTGGGCTCTGCCGTCCGCCATGGCCGGCGAGCTCGTCGCTGCCGTGCCCCGTAGCTTCTTCTGTTGATGCGCGCGTGCTCGTTGTGTTGCGTAGCACCTCCCGCACCCGTTAGATCATGCTTTAGCGCACTGCTGCTCCGTTGCGTCGAACGCCCGAACCCCACCGCCGCCTCCACTCGTCGCCGGCGCAGTTCCGGCCAGCCGCGAGCCCAACCGACCTCACCACACGGCGCGGCGGGCTCTACGTTCGAACACACCGCCGCGCCCATTTTGGCCGCCGGACGGCGAATCCCGACGCTTCGGCGCGCCCGCCGCCTGGATTTGGTCGCCGGAGCTAGCTCGACCACCGCCGACTGGCGGTCGGGGCCCCCCTCGATCACGACCGTGGGCCCTGAGGCTCGGCTATCCTGTTGACTTGGTCAACTGAAGTGATCAAGGCGGACCCGATCTTGACGTGCGGGTCCTCTGATTAATCCTCTAATTAAAACATTTTAATAATTAAAACTAATTAGTTTAGTTAATTAGACAACGGCAAGTGGGCCCGAGAGTTTTACTAACTAAATTTAGATTAGTTTAAACTCTGTTTAACCCACTCTCTATGACAGTGGGTCCCCATGTCGAGTTGACCGATCAACCGGATTGTTGGCTCTTGATGTCACTCCTACGTCATCTCGACGTCATATTCCTTTTCTGTTATTTCTTAAATAATTCCAGAATATTGTTTAAACTTTAAAAATTCATAGAAATTAAACCGTAACTCCGATGAAAATGTTTTCTATATGAAAGTTGCTCAGAAAAATCCAACGAATCCGAATACGCGGTCCGTTCATCATCACATGCCCCTAGCATGCTGAACATTGGACATTCCCTCGGTCGTCATCGACACATGTCGGAACCGGAAAACATTCGGTTGATTTCCCTTCACCTTTATCGTAGCCATCGTTAGGTCACTCCGGCACAACATATTGCCACGTTATGCTTTGTGATGTTATGTTTGCTTTATATTTATTGTTTCTTCCCCTCTTCTCTCGGTAGACCCGAGACCGATGTCCCTGTGATCGACTACGTCGACGACGACCCTCCTTGCCGAGCAACCAGCAAGCCCCCCCCTTGAGCATCCCGATATCGCCCATTCCATTCTCTCATGCTTGCACTAGATTTTGCTATTGTTATTGTTTGCTCCTATTCTGCCTTGCATAGCCTGCTTATTGTAACTCGCTATTGTTACCTACCGCTTATCCTAAACTGCTTAGTATAGGTTGGTTAGAGACCCATCGGTGACCCCCACCTTGTCCTTGTTGCCCCGCTTAATCATTGAAGACCGATCAGCGGGATCGAAGACCAGGCCCGCACCGCACATCACTTCCCTTAGTTGCTCGACACTCTTTGGGTTACTAACGAGTACCGGGGTGAGACCTCATCAAGACGCCGATGTTAACCACGTAGTGTAGTTATTGGTCGTGGTCATCGAGGGTGATTTCCTCTCTAACCACTACGATACGACTGCGTCGTGCAACCCCTCAAGTGTGGACCTCGAGGGTGATTCCTCTTACGTTCACCTTGATGATTACATCTAGTGGAATTCACCGGGGGTGATTCCTCGGGTTTTCCCTTGATGTTTGGACACACGGTTACTTGGACTTTTACCATTGTTACTTGGAAAGGCGGTCGACCACGAGGGTACCAGCGTGTAATTGCAGTGATGTGGAGCGGGTTGACACGGAGGGTGCCGCGAGATAATTACGAGGCGTGGCGGGCATTCTAGCCCTTGCCGCAAGTCCTCGAGGCGGGCAACGGGTCACATCTTCGTGAGTCTCGCTTGTTACCGCGTTCCTAATCCACTACGATTTGGATATTTGATCAGGGGCCTCGGCACGATAGCACTAACCATCACGTGGGCATAGTATGGGCGTTCTGCGTCGTATACATCGGTAGAAGCTTAATAGGCGTCGGCAATCGGCCGGCGCGCCGGGTTGGACTGCGTGGCGCTGCCTTGTTGAAGGAGGTAGCTAGGTGCGCTCACCGGCCGCCCGCATAGCGTCAAGGGGAGTTCGGGGAGATGGCCCATGACCCCGGGGCATAGGTTTAGTCCGGTGTCTTTGGCCTCTGTATTAAGCCTAGGTCGGGTTGCGGCGTATTGTTTGGCGAGGCGGGCATGACCACGGAAAGTGTGTCCGGCGGAGTTAAGCGAGTGTGGTGGGTAAGTTGGTGCACCCTGCAGGAAGAAAACATCTATCGATAGCTTTGTCCTACGGTAATGGACACTTGGAGTTGTATCTCGATCGATACAACTAGAACTGGATACTTGTGATGAGAATTGGATGGTGATGATAAATGGATTGTGATGATAATTGGATAGTATGGCTCTGGGATTGCTTTCTCGCAGGGAGTCGAGAAAGGATCTCTGGCCGAGGTTGATAACACTACTACTTTACGTTATGCTACTCTACTCCCTCCTGTTTCTTTGCAAGATGGTGGTTTCGGAAGATGCTAGTCTTGATAGGACTAGGCCTTCTCTCTATTACGGCATTTACGCAGCCCATCCACATATCTGACCTTCCTTTGATAATGTTGCATATGTAGTGTAGATCCTTGCTTGCAGTACTTTGGATGAGTACTCACGGTTGCTTTGCTCCCCTTTTCCCCCTTTCTTCCTCTTTCCGGTTGATGCAACCGGATGTTGGAGCCAGGGCCGATGCCACCGCCGATGCTTACTACTACGTGGAGGCCGCCGATGACCGGGAGTAGTTAGGAGGCTCCAGGAGGAGGCCTTGCCTTTTCAATCGATGTTGCTTTTGTGCTAGCCTTCTTAAGGCAAACTTGTCTAACTCATGTACGTACTCGGATATTGTTGCTTCGCCGACTCTTGTGTATTCGAGCTTATGTATTCGAGCCCTCGAGGCCCCTGGCTTGTAATATAAAGCTTGTATTATTTTGATTTGTGTCTAGAGTTGTGTTGTGATATCTTCCCGTGAGTCCTTGATCTTGATCGTACACATTTGCGTGCATGATTAGTGTACGATTGAATCGAGGGTGTCACAAGTTGGTATCAGAGCCGACTGCCTGTAGGTAGCCCCTTTTCCAACTCTTTGGCCGAAGTTGAGTCTAGTCACTGAAAAACTTTTACTAACATTGGTTGTGTGGCTTACGGGCCCACGTCGCCAATTGGGTGGTATTAGGATCATTTATTCCTTTTCCTTACTCTGGGATTCTGATCTCTCGTCTATTCGGGTTAAACATTTTACTAACTCTGACATTAGGTTCTCGTACCCACTTCCTCCCGAAGAGCCCGATATTACCGTTGATCGCTTGTTTCGCCGAAGATTCTCGCAGATACTCCTCGATGTTTTTCGAGACCACGTGCTCCACCGCCTTGCGGTTCGACCACGGATAATCCCGTGAATAACATCCTTGCCGCTTGTACCTTCATACCCGTTGCTCCTATTATTACAAGATGTACTCTCCGTTGTTTCGAGAATCCTTTGTGCCTTACGCCTTGCGGTTTCTTTTGCACTACGGATGATTATTGAACCCGTTCATCCCGATTGTTCACATGCTTTCCAAAATACTTGGAAATACTATGTGATCTTCGAAAATCCTCTGCACCCTATTGCTCTTGATTCTCCTTGCACCTTGCATTAGGATTAATTCCATATGTCTAGCAATATTCTTTAAAATTCTTTGTGGCTGTCATTACATTCCTATGGATTCAGCGTGTGGCGAATACTGCAATCATCAATTAATCCTTGGAAATTTTCTTTCCGGCTTCGACATCACTCCGGTTATGAGCTGGTTCTTGCCCAATCAAGGCTTGATCGGGTGCATATTTAAGTCTATTCAACTTACTCATCTTTTGATCAGAGCCTCTGCTTGCGATCCTTCGACTTGAAATCATAACTCCTTTGTACTCAAGCATCGAATTATTCAGATGTTTCTATAATCCAATGCCTTTGCATTCCTTCCTTCTTCTGATTGAGTACTGATACTCACATCAGATCCATTAAGGACCGCTGAATCCTTAGTTGGATTATTATCCGGTAGCCTCCTTCATATTCAAAATTTTGTGCGCTCTTCCCCGATACATATTGCCTTTGGTAAATTGTATCATCTGCTTTGACTCCGATACTCGCTTTTGAACTCGTATCTTTTGCTTGGTTGATGGTTGTATAGATTAAGTAAAAATGCCCGATGGGTTGAACTTATGCCTTCCATAGTCCGTGTGAACCCGAGAGTTCTCACGAGTCTTACTCTTACGGTACTTCGCGGATAAATCCTCTGCACTACATTTTCTTCAAAAACGAGGAGTGAATGAAAGGTTATGCATTGAAGAAGTGGGAGTCGACCTTGAACCCTTGTGTTCATGCCCATCGACCGATGTAGAACTTATCATGGAAGCTGCTCATAAAAATAATAATTTCTTTGGTACAAGCTCGGCTTGTATCTATGAATTGGTCCTTTGCAACCGTGGCTCTGACCATGATTGTTCCCCTTTGATTCCATTTCCCGGACAAGTTCACACACTTGTCTTCTGCAGATCAATGCGACTCCACAACCTCTATTTTGATCTTTCTTCAAGTATTATCCTCCGGTATCTCGAGTATATCAAAGAACTGTGTTGCTTCCTATGAGTCTTCATCTAGTATTGCTTCTCACCGATTTCAGATTTCCCCCGGGATCTGAGTTATTAATCACTCGAGGACACCGATAAGTGAATCGGTTGAATCGATTCCGACTCGATTCTATAACTCTAAGTAATTTTCATTGCTTACGAGTTTAATAATCCTTCAGTCATTCCTAGCACAGGCGGCTATGTCATTATCGTGCTAAATTTTAAGCATGCTACCGGTCCTTCTTCCCGAGCATAGTTTTCGATGATGAGCTAAGCCTCGTCGATCTTCCTCGTCATATCATTTAGCCTTGAACAGCAAGCTTGATTTCAAGTTTGTGTCGTACCCGTGGTTCCAATAACCTTTCGCTTCATCATTCCTTTGGCTTGGTGCCATCGCCGATCGATTACATCTTCATGAAATCTTTCGACAAATGTGTCGTGATCTTCATCAACATTCTGAGCTCTTCCAAAATATCAATCGAATTCATGGTTAGAAATGACATCCTTGCCTCTCGATGGTTTGTGTCAACATCGACAACATTCTTGCCTCCCCCCAACACAATTTTGTTCATATCATTTTGGCATTACATCCTTTTGACTGTCGATGGATTCTTCTTTGAACCCATCGGCCACATCCTCATCTTTCAATGATGAAGCTATGCGAACTATTCTAGCAGTTCCCGCGGGATCCTTTGTGAATTCAAAAGTCTGACTTTTACCTGATGACCATGTCAATGATATCCCGAAGCATGTCTGTGGTACTCTGATCGTCAACAAGAACATTGGAAGCACGCTGCGAAATGTTTCTTGATCGATTATCCATACCCTATTGTATGGATAATATCATGATTCTTCCCTCGCCCCCTTTATCTAAATGCTTTTGAACTTGCTGTTATATCATGTATATCCTGCTCCGCTTCCCCTTGGGAAGGATATACTCCCAATTTTGGTGTGTAAACACATTTTCCTTTCCATTGGTCTGATTAATCCGATAATTTCATTTTCCTTTCCATTGGTTTGTTTAAACCTTTCTTGTGATCTATATATGTTATAAACAGAAATAGTTCCCTACTTATGGAAACACCTCGGTTTACAACTCGATAAAGGCGACCACATTACTATTCTCGACGACATCCCGGTAACCACCGAAGGACGAGAACCTTGCCTATAGGTCCGCCTCTTTCAACAAGCAGGAAAATGGTTCTCTTCGTCCCTCGCCCTTTGTCGTGGAATTAACACGTCAGATGTCCTTAGTGTCAGGACTTAGTCGCGAGGCCAACGCATCTATGTGGTAGCTTGAGAGGGGTTGAGCGGAATCGAGAGACGCAACACAAGACAGGATTTAGACAGCTTGGCCCCGGAAACATCATCCGTAAAAACCCTACATGCTGTTTGAGGCTAGGTCTCATTATCATCACGAGGAGTCGCCAGTAAACCGGCTCTCCTCTAGTTGTGTCTAGCCCTAGAGATTGTTTCTTGCTTGTAGCTTGTCCTCTTTTGGAGCCCCCCCTCCTTATATAAGTTGAAGGCGGGTTACATGTGGAGTCCTACTAGGATTAGGACAAACCTATCTCTAATACAAACCGGATACAAGTCCCAGTCTTAACTCCTTGTAAGACAAATATTCCTTATGCCTTTCCTTATAAACCGCCCACCATTAAAGCGTGAACCGCCTTCGGGCCATGGGCCTCGTCATCCATCGACCACTTTGCAGGGTTACGAATGAACCGCCAAGACCGGGCGGGTAGCCCGTGAACCGCCAAGCTCGGGCGGGTTACCGATGAGTCGTCGATCCGGCGGGTTATACTTCCGGCGGTTTACGCCACGGGTATATCCCCGACATTAGCCCCCAGTTTAATTTGGATTTATCCATGTTAAACTGATCTTGATCATCCTTAAGTCCTTGTCACTTCCTTCTTCTAGAAAATCCGATTTAATAGGCCAGCTTCATAATCAACTTGCTGACATTAGTTTCTCATAGAAAATATATTGTGATGAATAACTCCTTTGATTCAGCTCCCAATGCTTAACAAAAATAATGGTCCTTGAAATCCTCATCTCTTATAAGACTATCACTTGTAGCCCTCAAGTCTTAAGAAGGTAGCATAGCAATAGCTTAAGACTTGCTTCAATATAAATATCACAATCTTGAAGAAATCCAGGTTGTTCATCTCAATCACTAGTCAGAATTGAGTATTCCCCATATGTAGCCCCCAAGTGCCGGGTTGTCATGCTTGCAGTAACCTGGGACTTGTAATTTCCTGATGCTCATAAAAACTTCAACCAGTGTAGCCCCCAAGGGCCGGCTCAGTAAGATAATATTGGGCTGGGACTTTGATATATACTTCAATGAAAACAACATCATATGATGTAACCCCCATCATGGGGCTTGAATTTATGTCCACAAGGTTAAGAGCCTTGTGCTTTACCAACTGAGCAGTGGACCCTTCAATATAATGAATAAAAAGCTTTGTACCTTGAATTGTTTAACAGGAGCAATTGGTAGCCCCCAAGGGTCGACTCATTATAATGTGATGAGTCGGGTCTTCAATAATATGAGCAAAAAATTACTTTGCATTAGCCCCAAGTGTCATGGTGCACCTTGCGGCGACATGAGACTTGCATATTTGATGTAATCGCAACTTTAAATAATGTAGCCCCCAAGTGCGGGTCATAAGCTGCAAAGAACTCGGGACTATTCCTTCAATTGTAGAAAAATCATATCTATTGATAATATGATAGCCATTGTGCTAAAGCGACTTTATAAACCTCAATAATACCGGTTATTAATAACCATGATAAAATCCAGCCATGTTGGCTATTCAAGATAATATAATCCGGTATGAAAACCTTATTCGTTCAGTATCATAATGAAAATTCAGCCAAGTTTGGCTATTTAAATAATATAACCCAATGATTTATAAACGCATGATTCCAATGGCGCAATCCAAATATATACTGGCGACTTATAGTCCCAAGTCAGGCCGGTTTAACAAACACCGGATAATTTATCATCATACTGGCGACACATAGTCGAAAGCCGGCCGGTTTGATAAGCGTCGGTGATTTATAATCAAGCTTTATTCAACCTGTTTACGCATACAACAAGTTTAAAGTGTCTGGCGGTTTATCGCGGACGGGTCATAATGCCCAACATATAACCCGGGTTTATAACCGAGGTTGCACTTAAGAATAATCAAATATGAAATATATCATACCGTGATATTGAATCACATTGCTGGTTTTACCAACTTTTGTAGTAAGAGTGATAACCCCAATCTTGAGTAATGATAACTCCTTTCATCTGCGCGGTTGATGATAAACCGTGCGGGTTGTGATAAACACCGGTCTAACCATATATATCTTGGCGACTCGTAGTCAAACCAGACCGGGCTGATAGTCTCCGGATTATAACTTGATCTGTATTGACAACTTGTAATTGAAAGTCAAGCGGGTTAATGACGCCGTTTACTCCATAATAGGATGGTAATAGAAAATCAAACCGGGCGAGATGGCCTCCGGATTAAGATTTGACCGTGTTAGTCAATTTGTAATTGTGATCAAACCGGATTAACAATGTCGGTTTAAAACGCAACAAAAATCAAATAATGATTATGAAAAATATGGAAGCAAAGGCAATGATAAAACCGTTTGCAAAAAGAGGCTTTCTCGAGCCGATCGGATGGTGTTACCATGGTCGGACATGACCAAGCTCCCAATAGGTGTAGCTATGGTTCAAGTCAGCCAGTCCCCAATCAAACCGTGGCATTATGCCGATCAAGTGGCGTGGCAATGGTTCGGTTCGACCAAGCCCCAAGTGACTCTGTGGCCTTAGGCGATCAAGAGGCGTGTTGGTTCAGACTTGACCATGTCCCCAAGTGATCTGGTGGCTTTCGCCTATCAAGAGGTGTTGCATTGGTTGGACACCGACCAAGCCCCAAGTGACATAACATGGTGCTTTGAAAAGCTAACCAAGAGGTAAACCGAGGCCGCTTTAAGAGCAGAACCTCCGTGTAACCACGCATGATGTAAAAAAGAACAGAGACCCCGCTTTATGAAGCAGAAGCCCCCATGTGATCAATAATATGTTAGGCCAATAAGACAGGATACCCATGTTTGAACCGCGCATCATGGCAGCAGGTCCTCCTTGGCACCCTTTAACTTTTTGCAAGAGATAAATCCTTCTTGAACCGGGAATTTGAACCGGATATTGAGAGCTTCAAAGCTTTGTGGGAGACATCTTTCCCTTGAACCGGATTGTAAACCGGAATCTTCATTTTCAGCCGGAAATTTTCGATGGCCTTTCAACTCGAACTTGCGAAGTTAATTCCTTTTGAACCGGACATTTTAAACCGGATTTGGCGCTTGAGGGCTTTGTGGGAGAATATATTTCCCTTGAACGGATTGTAAACCGGATACTTGAGAGCTTCAGTGAGGTGACTTCCTTGAGCGGACTTTAAACCGAATCCTTTTCGATGATCCGGAACTTCTTCATTGAGCCGGATTTTGTAACTTTCATACACTTACTAAGCCGGAAATTTTCTCGACGGACCTTGAATAACAGAGTCTCCGGACCGGTTATCTTTCCTCCATCGTCTGGGGTTCTTAAATTTCTTTGGCCCGGCAAGATTTGCTTAGTCATGTCATCGTAGCCCCAGTCGCAAGGTGACTCGAGGAGTTAACTTGAAACTCTCCATATTTGACCGTGATATAAACCGTATAACTTGTATATCATTGGTGTTGATAGCACGATGTGCATCCACGAAGGTTGAGGTGATTGCGGTGGATTATGGCGATCCCGTATGAGCCGTGTAAGACCTTCGCCAATGGTTCCTTCTAAGCGGCGATTTGAAGTTAACCAAAGCGTAGTGGCGGCGATTTGTGCGCTTTGCCGTTGAGCCATCCGGTGTAGACGGCGGTTGATAGTATATGATAATTTGCCTCCATTTTGAAAGAAAACGGGCTACCCAAGCGTGACTTGCTCATGCGAGCAGTGCGGCCTGGTATGTTGATGTAAACCAGGCCGCAATAAATGGACGGTAGAGACGTCCACAGTATTAGAGGTGGCTTGGACAGATGAACCGGCCACGATGTTGTAAACCGGCGCGGACAGGCGAGTTAACCACGTTGTTTTGATGTAGTGAACAATTGTCCTGCATCATCAATATTGCAGACGAAGGCAAAGATAAACTGCTCTTTGACAAAAATAATATGTGTTAATAAAGCAAACTTGGATGAATGTCACCTGATTCGCCCGGACGACAGATGAGTCGGCCGCGGCACTATAAACCGGTGCGGACGGATGTAAACCAAACAGCGGGGGCGGCGACTTGCACGCGTATCCGTCCAGCAATATGGCACAGAAGAATGCTAGTGCAAAATTATGCTGGCGCGCGCTCCATATCCGCGGCATAATTATACCGCGGTCATGGATAATTATCCTGTATAAATATTGCAGGACAAAGTAATTGTTTTCGGATGAAATAATGTATGCGACGAAAAAAAATAAAGGAAAAATAGCACCTGATATATTTTGTCAGATGAACACAGACGGTGGCCTTCCCCCCCTTTTTTTTCTTGTTTATCCCTTCAGAGGTCGAGAGGCACCGTCCACGGCGGCTCGAGGAGGCCGTGCAGTGCGGCGGCAGAGGCATCAACTTGAGGCGAGGCTGCGTCGCGCGGCAAGGTCAATGAAGCGAGAGGTGGCTCGGGCGACCTCCATGAAAACTGGCGTGTAGTGTCTCAAACGATCACCGAGCTAAAACGTACTTGACCCATCTTCACTCCAAAGCTAGCTAGTAGCGACTCAGTCAACTTGATTGACAGATTTCAACTAGCCACACCATTCCTCTTCACGTGGACAACACCATAGCCCGATTGTTTTTTTTTACCGAGAAATACAACGCATGCCAAAGACTTGATTGACCTTGACGGAAATATCAAGAGCTACAATGCTTGAAAAAAAGCGGCGTCGCTCAAAAGCGGCGGCGGCGGTTTTCAACGATGGCGGCGGCTCATCAAGCGCGGAGCCGGCGGTTGCATGAACCGGCGCACGGCTTATTGAGACAACGGCAAAGCGGGGACCGTGTCAATGGAGCAGGCCGTGGGGTGAACCACAACAACTTCTTTGGTTGGTGGGTGGAGCAAAGACGAGGCCCCCAGCGGCATCATGTTGCAATAGTGGCGGGTCGACTCGGAGGCGGTGGCGGATCGAGGCCGCGCCCGCAACCACGCGAAATGGGATCATAGCGCGCCCACGATGACGGGGCGGCAGCTTAGCGAGGGCATGGCGGTTTGTGGGTGCAGGCCATAGGCCATGGGCACAACGACGGAGAAAACTCAGCGGCGGCTTGGACGCAGCAGCGACTTGAGATGGCCAAGCGACTTGGAGTGAGGCGGGGTGGATCGGCGCCGGGCGTCCACGCAGCAAAGGCCGGAGTCCAGATCGTGGCTGGCTCCGTTTCAAAACCGTGTTGACTTGATCCATCTTGAGTCAAAGTAGTATTCCACTTAATATCTTGAGGCTTCACGTGGGATTAGTCTTGGAGGTGAGACGCAGTTGTTTCTTCCGATTAGAAAAACTCATGGTACCCTCGGCGGCATAGATGCGGTGCAGGGTGATCTGCGTGTGTCTGAGACAAACTCTTGTTCGTCATCTTTGGATAAACCGTTTAACTAATCTCTTCTCTCCAATTGGTATATGGCAGATCCAAAGTTAATCACCACTCTAATCATAACAAGCGATGAACTTTCCATTTCGGTATAAGATTGCTCCAACGCGATTGCTCATACTGGCTCTTCTTGATCGCGAGCTTCTCGATCCCTAAAAATTCCTTCAAGAACTCAACACCAATGTGCGCAGCCCCACGGTGGGCGCCAACCGTCGTGGAATTAACACGTCGGATGTCCTTAGTGTCGAGGACTTAGTCGCGAGGCCAACGATCTATGTGGTAGCTTGAGAGGGTTGGCGGAATCGAGAGACGCAACACAAGCGAGGATTTAGACAGCTTGGGCCCCGGAAACATCATCCGGTAAAAACCCTACATGCTGTTTGAGGCTAGGTCTCATTATCATCACGAGGAGTCGTAGTAAACCGGCTCTCCTCTAGTTGTGTCTAGCCCTAGAGATTGTTTCTTGCTTGTAGCTTGTCCTCTTTGGGAGCCCCGCCCTCCTTATATAAGTTGAAGGGCGGGTTACATGTGGAGTCCTACTAGGATTAGGACAAACCTATCTCTAATACAAACCGGATACAAGTCCAGGTCTTAACTCCTTGTAAGACAAATATTCCTTATGCCTTTCCTTATAAACCGGCCCACCATTAAACGTGAACCGGCCTTCTGGGCCATGGGCCTCGTCATCCATCGACCCACTTTGCCGGATTCTGAATGAACCGCCAAGACCAAGGCGGGTAGCCCGTGAACCGCCAAGCTCCAGGCGGGTTACCAGTGAGTCGTCCAGTCCGGCCGGGTTATACTTCCGGCCGGTTTACGCCACGGGGTATATCCCCGACACCCTTGGTACCAACGTTGTTGCCAACATAACAGACATGCTATTCTTTGACATGCCTCGCTATCATGGCCATGCAAGATGTCGACACCCTTCCTACTTTTAACCCACATGGTGGGCCCATAACCCAGTTCCACAGATCGAACCTTGACTCTCCGTACATCCTCGCTTCCAAAGTTATTCCTCTGATTGGCTTTGTGTGTTGTCACGAGCCACCGTCCGAGAGATGATATATTCCGATGCTCTGAACCCCTTCTCACACTCTGTTCGGTATCGATCGTTTGTCCATTCGTTTGAAACTTCCTATTGTACCTTCATATTTTGCTCTCGATGTTTTCTAAAGTTTCAACTCGAGAGATACTTACGCCACATTCCTGGTTTGTTCACGGATAATTAACCCTATAAGGGCAGTTCTCCGAAGTTACTCTTTACTTCCCTTAAATCTCGGGACGAGATTTCTTGTAGTGGAGGAGATTTGTAACACCCGGTGTCATGCTACTGATAACTTGTGATTAAGCTAATCATATTTCCAAGCGATTGCTTAATCACCTTTGATTCAAATCTCATTTGAAATTCCACTTTGGAATCAAATTCAATTTTCAAGTGATTTTGAAGTTGCACAAAAGTTCTTTGCAAAATAGTCCATCGTTTAGTAAAAATTCCATAACAAATGATTGTTAAGGAAAACAACATCACCTCCAAGCTAAGATGGACTATAGCAAATTAAAAGCAGTGCCAACTCAGCAAATTAATTGTTTTTCCATCTTTTGCAAATTCCATCTAATTCAAATTTCTTCCAAACTTTTTGTGGCTGTGTAAAACATTTCATTGTAATTATGTGGCCAAGTCCCACATTTTACGAATCCTTTTGTGACTCCAAAATTTGCAAAGAATTCTCAGAAAAAGAAAGGAAATAGAAATGCCAAAAAAAAGAAGGAAAAGGAACACCACTGGGGCGAGCCGCCTAACTGCCCGACCCACTCCCTCCCTCGGCCGACCTCCTGTTCCCCGTGGGGGTCTTCTAGGCGCCCAGCCGGACCAGCTCGGACGGCGTCGGCGAGTGGATAAGGGGCGCGCTGCGTGCTCTCTCCTTCCCCGGAACCCTAGCCACCACTCACTCCCCTGGACGCCCTCTCCCTCTCCCTCGTCGCTCGCTTCTCCTCCGTTCTCCACCTCACCGAACGCAGCCACCCCGCGCCGCTCCGGTCCACGCTGCCACCGGCGTCCTGCGCCTCCTCTTGGTGACCAGAATCTCCGTGGCCCGGTACTTCTCTCCGACCACGAGCTCGAGCTCGGCGCCACTCACCGACCGGATCGACGCCGCTTCCCCGTTCGGTCGCCGCGTCTTCCTCCACTCCGGCCAGCTCTGCTGCTCCTAATCCATTCGCCGGCCTCCATGAGCCGCTCGGTGAGCCTCTTCGTTGCTCCATTCCTCTCCTTCACGTTCTAGCGCTCGGTCGCCGCCCCCCCAGCTGGGCTCTGCCGTCGCCATGGCGGCGAGCTCGTCGCCGCCGTGCCCGTAGCTTCTTACGTTGATGCGTGCGTGCTTTCGTTGTGTTGCGTAGCACCTCCCGCACGTTAGATCATGCTTTAGCGCCTTTCTTTGCTCCGTTCGTCGAGCGCCGAACCCCACCGCCGCCTCCACTCGCCGCCGCGTATGATTCCGGCAAGCCGCGAGCCCAACCGACCACCACACGGCGCGGCGGCTCTCCCGTTCGAACACACCCGCCGCGCCCATTTTGGCGCCGGACGGCGAATCTCGACTTCGGCGCGCCTCGCCGTGGATTTGGTCGCCGAGCTAGCTCGGCGACCACCACGACTGGCGGTCGGGCCACCTCTCGATCGTGACCCGTGGGCCCTCGGGCTCGGCTATCCTGCTGACTTGGTCAACCGAAGCGGCGAGGCAGACCCGGCAGCGGCGACGCGGGTCCTCTGATTAATCCTCTAATTAAAACATTTTAATAATTAAAACTAATTAGTTTAGTTAATTAGACAACGACAGTGGGCCCAGATGGTTTTACTAACTAAATTTAGATTAGTTTAAACTCTGTTTAACCCACTCTCTATGACAAGTGGGTCCCCATGTCGATTTGACGATCAACCGGATGTTGGCCGATGTCACTCCTACGTCATCTTGACGTCATATTCCTTTTCTGTTATTTCTTAAATAATTCCAGAATATTGTTTAAACTTTAAAAATTCATAGAAATTAAACCGTAACTCCGATGAAAATGTTTTCTATATGAAAGTTGCTCAGAAAAATCCAACGAATCCGAATACGCGGTCCGTTCATCATCACATGCCCCTAGCATCTGAACATTGGACATTCCTCGTGTCGTCGTCGACACATGTCCTAACCGGAAAACATTCCGGTTGATTTCCCCTTCACCTTTATCGTAGCCATACGTTAGGTCACTCCCGCACAACATATTGCCACGTTATGCTTTGTGATGTTATGTTTGCTTTATATTTATTGTTTCTTCCCTCTTCTCTCCGGTAGACCCGAGACCGATGTCGCCCTGTGATCGACTACGCCGACGACGACCCCTCCTTGCCGAGCAACCGTGCAAGCCCCCTTGAGCATCCCGATATCGCCCATTCCATTCTCTCATGCTTGCACTAGATTTTGCTATGTTATTGTTTGCTCCTATTCTCGCTGCATAGCTTTGTTTATTGTAACTCGCTATTGTTACCTACCGCTTATCCTAAAGCGCTTAGTATAGGTTGGTTAGAGACCCATCGGTGACCCCCAACCTTGTCCTTGTTGCCCCGCTTAATCATTGAAGACCCGATCAGCGGGATCGAAGACCAGGCCCCGCACCGCACATCACTTCCTCTTAGTTGCTCGACACTCTTTGGGTTACTAACGAGTACCGAGGGTGAGACCTCATCAAGACCGATGTTAACCTCGTAGTGTAGTTATTCGATCGTGGTCATCGAGGGTGATTTCTCTCTAACCACTTCGACACGACTGCGTCGTGCAACCCTCAAGTGTGGACCTCGAGGGTGATTCCTCTTACGTTCACCTTGATGATTACATCTAGTGGAATTCACGGGGTGATTCCTCGGTTTTCCTTGATGTTTGGACACACGGTTACTTGGACTTTTACCCTTTGTTACTTGAAAGGCGGGTGACCACGAGGGTACCCGCTGCGCTTAATTGCGAGTGATGTGGAGCGGGTTGACCGGAGGGTGCCGCGAGATAATTACGAGGCGTGGCGGGCATTCCTAGCCCTTGCCGCAAGTCCTCGAGGCGGGCAACGGGTCACATCTTTCGTGAGTCTCGCTTGTTACCGCGCGTTCCTAATCCACTACGATTTGGATATTTGATCCGGGGGCCTCGGCCCGATAGCACTAACCATCACGTGGGCATAGTATGGGCGTTACTGCGTCGTATACATCAGAAGCTTAATAGGCGTCGGAATCGAAGCGGCGCTAGCGCCGGGTTGGACTGCGTGGCGCTTTGCCTTGTTGAAGGAGGTAGCTAGGTGCGCTCACCGCCGCCCACATAACGTGAGGAGTTCGGGAGATGGCCCATGACCCCGGGGCATAGGTTTAGTCCGCGTCTTGGCCTCTGTATTAAGCCTAGGTCGGGTTGCGGCGTATTGTTTGGCCGAGGCGGGCATGACCTCGAAAGTGTGTCCGGCAGAGAGTTAAGCGGCGTGGTGGGTAAGTTGGTGCACCCTGCAGTAAGAAAACATCTATCGATAGCCCGCCCTGATAGCGGACACTTGGAGTTGTATCCCGATCGATACAACTAGAAGCGGATACTTGTGATGAGAATTGGATGGTGATGATAAATGGATTGTGATGATAATTGGATAGTATGGCTCGGGATTGCTTTCTCGCGGGGAGTCGAGAAAGGATCTCGCCGAGGTTGATAACACTACTACTTTACGTTATGCTACTCTACTCCCTCCTGTTTGTTGCAAGATGGTGGTTTCGGAAGATGCTAGTCTTCGATAGGACTAGGCCTTCTCTCTATTCGCATTTCGCAGCCCGATCCACATATCTGACCTTCCTTTGATAATGTTGCATATGTAGTGTAGATCCTTGCTTGCAGTACTTTGGATGAGTACTCACGGTTGCTTTGCTCCCCTTTTCCCCTTTCTTCCTCTTTCCGGTTGATGCAACGGATGTTGGAGCCAGAGCGGATGCCACCGCCGATGCTTACTACTACGTGGAGGCCGCCGATGACTAGGAGTAGTTAGGAGGCTCAGAGCAGGAGGCCTTGCCTTTTCGATCGATGTTGCTTTTGTGTTAGCCTTCTTAAGGCAAACTTGTCTAACTCATGTCTACGTACTCGGATATTGTTGCTTCCACGACTCTTGTGTATTCGAGCTTATGTATTCGAGCCCTCGAGGCCCCTGGCTTGTAATATAAAGCTTGTATTATTTTGATTTGTGTCTAGAGTTGTGTTGTGATATCTTCCCGTGAGTCCTTGATCTTGATCGTACACATTTGCGTGCATGATTAGTGTACGATTGAATCGAGGGTGTCACAGAGGGTCATAGGTTGGAGGAGTTCATGGGTAAATGATGGTCCATGGGTCTACGAAGATTAGTCGAAGGCAGAAGTGTCCATGGCTCATGATGAGTCATTCATTCTCATCTATTCATGAATGGGCCTTGGCTAGTTGCACCTCTTCTTAACTTGGGCTTCTTTGCTTCTTTGTCTTCATCTTTGACTTGGTCTTCTATTTATCCCTCTTCCTTTGACTTGTTGACCATGAGGACTTTTATTGACCATGGTGGCTTGGTTGGACTTTTGTTGACCGTTTATGTAGATGTCATTTAGGACTAAGTGAGACCCCCGGTATAATATAGCTATTCCTTAACAAGCTTCCACTAAATATCAAAATAATATGGATCCCAACAGTTAGTGCAATCTTTTCTATAACTAGCTAAGTGACTATGCATTCCTGCAGGATTTACTTTTTTGTTATATACTATCAGTTGTTTAAACGCTTGTGCAAAATGAAAAACTATTATCTTGAAATATACATCAACCAAAACAACCGTATGTCCTCCATAGAATGGATGACAATAGTGATAATCACTAGTAACTTTAAAGGTCAACGAACCGCCACCGCTCAGAACTTTATGACAGTAAAAATAAAGATTTCAAATGAACTTTCTGTGATGATATGACAAGTACCAAAGTAATCTTCTGATACATTTGACAAGTCTGATTTAAATGCTTAATTTATTACGTGACATCTGTAAAAATTGAACATGTTGTTGTCAAATCCTAATACCGCATAATATTAGGTCAATTTCGAGTAGAAAAATAACGTTTAATTTCTTAGTGATAAACGATAAGATAAAGTGTTGTCGGTGCGCCCAAACAGTGTATTTGGAGGCACCCAGGGTTGGTATTAGTCCATCTTGAGGATGCCCTGTGGAGAGTCAAGACGCTCCTTTCTTCAACGGCATCCAGCCTCATGTCCTTGCCCGCCTGATGGTTCTGAAGTTAAGTACTCCCTCCGTTCCTAAATATTTGTCTTTCTAGAGCATCTCCAACAGCCGCGCTAAACAAGCGCCGCGCCATAAATTTTGCCGTTTTTAGCAGCACAATCGGTTGGAGTGGCTCGGTGTAGCGCATAATAACGCGTCTTGTGACATATAGAGTTAGGCGGTCCGAATCGCCAAAGCGTCTTTGTGTATTTAGGCGCCCGCTTCACATGACACACGAAGGCCTTCGCCGCCTTCCTTCGCCAGCAGGCAAGGGCCGCTGAATCGATCAGACGGACGACGCTACGGCATGGGAGGCATGAGTTTTGCGTCTCTCATGGGAGGCACGGGTGCACCTCCGGCCGCCATGGGCGGAATGTCTTCCGGTGTGCCTCACACACCTTCCCATGAAGATGCCATTGAAGATCTTGCCAACACCGTCCGAGCTTCACGTGATGCGGTGCGCGACAATGATGAGGAGGAGGAGGAAGAATAGTCTTCGGAGTAGTCGGATGAATCGGAGGAAGATGAGGACGAAGATGAGGACGAGGCTTGATGTGTCTTTCGTTTATGTCATGAACTTGGTTTGCATTTTGAACTTGGTTGGATGAACTTGTGGGCATGAACTTTTATTCATCAACTTGTTTGTGTGAAATTATATGCCATGGTCATTGCATTTTGAATGTTTGAAATCCATTTTGTGTCCAAAATGCAACATATGGCATCTTGCGCGTGATGAAGTGTGTATTCTTTGGAAGGCTCTGTGTGCGCTGCATTTTAGCTTGCATTGTTGGAGCCAAGATCGCCGCCGCGCCAAACCAAAGGCGATGGCATGGCAAAGTAGTTTTAAGCATGGCTGCTTAAGGACTGTTGGAGATGCTCCTAGAGATTTCAACAAGTGACTACATACGGAGCAAAATGAGTGAATCTGCACTCTAAAATATGTCTATATACATCCGTATGTGGTAGTCCATTTCAAATCTCTAAAAAGACAAATATTTAGGAACGGAGGGAGTAGATGGTCGTCTCCGGGTTTCCAAGCTCTCAACCAATCAAGGGTTTCCGAGGGACGATAGTAGCAAACGGCGAGCTTCTGAGGGGCAACACTAGAGAATGGTGCTTCTGAGGAGCAATACTAGCAGGAAGTCAGGTTCCGAGGGGCGACTCTAGCGGGAAGCTAGTTATCGAGGGGCAACTCTTGCAGGTCTCTTGACTTTGAGTTGACTTTTGCAGGTCTTCTAGTCCTCCTTGGAATAAATTTCCGTCAACTCCTGATGCTTCTCTTTCCTCCTGACTTCATCACCGGGAGTGGTGGTAGCGCCTGGTCCTACCTTTTTGGGCTTGCAGTTGACTTAAGCAGGTGAGAGTATGTGTAAGGACTTCACTAAGTCTAGATCATCGGGTATGCAATGGTTGCATCGCTTGGAGGCAGAGTGTGGACCCCTTATACCACATAAATAATACTTTACTTGCTATTTAACTTTTTCATAGAACATAAGTCAGTAATTAAATGTGGGATGGACAAACATGACGCCTAGAAAAAACAGGCATGTCAACCTGATATGATCCTCAAGACAGACATAGGCAGATCATGTGACTCAAGTTTGTTTGGCTGCAAGAACTGTGTACAGTTTCATATCCGTAATAGGTTGACAGATTAAAAAAAAGGTTCCACTTCCCGTTACTGATGCATTGAAACAGTTTCTGTGTATGTGAGAAACTTATCAGTTTGGCTAGAAAGTAAAACTAAAAGACAATGCACCTTTGACAAGAAGTGCTCGAGAGAGGTAACAACAGTGACCAGACATGGATCCATCCCAATCTCCTCCTTTGCTTCCCGCAATGCTGTAGCTGCATCATCTGCATCTCCTTCGTCAGCTTTCCCGCCTGGCAATGCAACCTCCCCTGTATTGAGGCAACAAAATCACTGATAAATGCATCAAAATACACATCTATGATGATAAGTTATTTTTCATTCACACTTTCCAGTATGGGAGAGACGAACTAAGCTCAAATGAGCTTGGTTAGACTACATCATCAGCTCCCCTGTAAAGCTTACTCTAAGACAAGTCACCTCTCTAGGTCAGCAAGAGATGTATGCTTAGTCCGGAATATATCTGAGTCAAAGCTATATAGCTGGCGACCATTTATGACCTGGACTCCTAAAATTCGAAACCTATAGCAAGCCAACTGCAAGCAGACTAGATAGAAAACTGAGAATCAAGATGCAAATTCAGCTAAATTCATTTCAGGACCAAACCCCAGTGGTTAGCCATCCATGAGATGAGCCCAAATTGCTTGTAACTTTACAAGTTGTAAGCCTCTAGTGCACCTCGCACGTCTGTTCCAATTAGTGACCAAAGTAGGTTCTTCCTACCGACCAATCCAACAACAGGATAATACATTCCCAACTTCTATTCTATTCTATTATATATAACAGCAAAAATATGGCTGAAAATAGGAGATGACCTACAAAACCCAAGAGAAAAGCAAGACATCTGGCCATTCATTACGTTGACCCACATGCTCAAAGCCAGTTAAGGCCCAACCTGGTCCACCTTGAAACACATAACAAATCATTGTAGAATTGATGGGGTGTTTTTCTTAATTTTTCAATAAAAATTTAACTTGTGTCACATCTCCTTTTCATCTTTTTTTGTCAAGAAAAACTTAGAACAAAGATTAATAAGCTTAAGTGGTTCGACAAAATTTTACAATCTACTCCCTCTGTAAAGAAATATAAGAGCGTTTAGATCACTATAAATTAGTCATCTAAACGCTCTTATATTTCTTTACGGAGGGAGTAAATCTTTAGAAGGCTAAGTTAACTAACAGGTATTTTAAAGCAGCCATGAATAATTAAAATAGCACCAAAAGGTATATTGTTCTATGGCTGTCTGACGTATCTGAACATAAATAATACAAAATGAATGCATGGCCATTTCGAAGCTATCATCATGATTTATGAAACCATACCATATTTTTGTCTTCTTAATGCAATGGTATGCAGTTCTCATGTGTATTCGAGAAAAAACATATCATATTCTTTTGAGGGGATATATTTTTTGTGAAACCCAACACTATTGTGCAGTCTGTGAATCAAAAACCAACCACCAACACTCTGAAATCATACCAGTCTAAATTAAATAGCATTGAAGAGACATGAATCAATAGTCAATACAAAAGAATAGAACATCCACCAAACCATTCTAGCGCCCTCGCACTAACTGAACAGGCCCTGATGATAAAAAAAAAAACACAGCTAGTAATCCTCTGAAACATTTATGCTCCACTGAACTTAATTCCCCATATCCAAAACAAAGAGTCGAAAAGCCGGGTTTTGTTGTGAGAAAACTATTCCCCCTTATTCGTTTGATTGCATCCATCAGAACCCGCATAAAAATCACCAAGAATCAAGCAAGCTGCTCACCGGAGTGAGTGGAGAGGGAAGAGGAGCGCTTGGTGAGGATGACGCGGAGCTCCCCGGCGGAGCCCCGGAAAAGGCAGATCAGCACGGCGGCCCTCCGCGGCTTAAGTAGCTCGCCGGCGTTGGGAGTCGCCGCCGTGGATGGATCACCGGCATACGGGGAGGGAGGCGGCTGGTAGAGCCTCAGCCGCTGGATGAGCGCCTCGATTTCCTTGGCAGGCTCCTCCCCGTCCATGCGAAGGAAGCTCTGAGGAGAGAGCGGACGAGTTCAGAGTGGTTGAGGCCTTGGACTAGTATCCTCTGACGTACGTCAGTTGTGACGTTGGTCGCTGACATGTGGGCCAGCCGTCAGAGGAGCCGCTGTCTGAGGCGTTCACCTCTGAGGAGGGCACTGAAAAAGACATTGCGCCCGATCAAACTGCCGTGGGTGGAGTATTCCCTCCGTTCTCGTAGTGCTACCATGCATCCCGAGATTTAAATTTAACCATAAATTTAACCAATAAGACCGATTACGGCGTGAGCAAAAGTTATATCACTAAATTTGTATTTCGATATAAATTCAGTGGTATGATTTTTGCTCCCGCCACAATTGATCTCGTTGATTAAATTTACGGTCAAAGTTTGATCTCAAAAGCGCAAACGCACTACATTATGGAATGAAGGGAATAGTATTCTTTTTGAGAGAGAGAGAGCAGCTGGATGTAGTAGTTGAGGTAAAAAAATTAGCAAACTCCAAAGCTTTTTTATTTAGGCAAACCTCGAAGTTTTTTATTGCACGAGTAAAATGCATCGGAAGTCACTATTTTTACGCCGTGTGCTCACTTCGGTCGTCGTACTTAGGGATACATGCAATACGATCACTATATATGACAAGACGTGATTATACGGTCACTGTAGCGCGTATTGAGCTCGTACAGCGCCCCGCTTGACCAGTCAGCAGGTTCCACGTCATATGGCCCACTTTGCATGGGGTGGGGGGTTGTGCAAAAACGCCAAGTCTTTTATCCCCACCCCTTCTCTACTTCGCTCTCTGTTCCCCTCCCCTTCTCCAGCCGCCGCCGCCATGTCCGTGAGCTCGGCGAGGTCATCTCTCGGTGGCCTGGCTATGGAGGTCCCTCTCATCCGATGCCCTCATTGCCGCAAGCGTGTGAAGTTCTACCTGTCGAACACAGACAAGCATGAGGGTTGGGTGTTCTACAAGTGCATCAATGTAAGATCTTCATCTTCATCTTTTCTTCATCAAGTGTTTTTGTTGGATCTGTTGGTGTGCTTAAGTTTTTCTCTTTTCTGGTGTATTTGGTGTACATATGGTCCTTGTGGTTTCTAGAACTAGGAGTTGGAGTACATTGTGTATCTTGTTGACAATCATTTCCTCAATGGGAATGAAGCAGTGGATGCAATTGGCGCTGCAGAGGGTAGGAGGGAACAGCTCATTCGAGAAAGGGAAGAAAGGGCTAGGCTTGCAGGCATTGGAGTTGGGATATATGACAGGAGGCCTCCAGGCAGTCCCATGACCAAGCAGCATGCAAGTACTCTTTTAGGTTTAGGTAGAGAGATGCTTCTGGTTTTGAAGGTAATGATGGGATTAGTCATAATGTTGTGTGTTATGTTTGGTATCTTCCTTCTGAAGAAATGATGTCAACTCAGGCTTGGTCAGGATGTAATGTTTGTTTAGGTTAAGACTAATGTAGTTGTTATGGAGGTTGCAAAACTCTTTTGGTTAGGATGTAATGCTTGGTCAGTACGTAATGTTTGGTCGGGATGTAAACCTCTTTTGGGGATGATGTAATGGCTTTAAAAGGAAGCTGGTAATGATATGTGACTTGTTAAGCTAAATGTTAACCTTTCTCTTAACCGATGGTTGTTCATTTGCTAGTTAACGGATGGCTGTTAGTTAACATTCAATGTTGCTGGCTAAAATTGTTGTTGCATCCAGCATTGATGTTGTTGATTTCATGTTGTGCTTGATGACCATGCACTAGTCACCAAGAAAGATGTAAAAGTGTGGCTGGAAGAAGCTAAGTGAATAATAGGTTGATACAAGTTGTGGTGAGCTGCAAATAAGAATAATTTTAGTAGCAAACAAACTCATTGCAAAATATTTTGATACTAGTTCAAAGAAGCTCATTGCACAATGGTTCTAGTCATTGAAGGGTAATTCATGATCAACAATTGATCCAAACTAACATTAGTATGGATCAATTGTTACATAACCCAACATTGCAAGTTTGACAGTCTTACATAAAGACAGAACTACATCCTGAGTGAACAAAAGACACCATCTCATTCTAACACAGCCCAGCATTGGTATGTTCACCTAAAAACATCAAACATAGATGTTCCCTTGGCTTTGTTAGGTAACACTTGGTCTTCCTGAACCTTTCTCTTACCAGCACCAACAATTTTCCTTCTCATCTCCTCCTTCTTTGTAGCTTCTCTTTCTGCAACAACAGCTTGTCTATCCGCTTCTCTCTATGCAGCAACAACTTGTCTATCAGCCTCTCTCTGTGCAGCAGCAGCCTGCCTCTCTGCAAGTTTCTTTGCAACTGCTGCTTCTCTCTCAGCCTTCTTTTTAGCTTCCTGTTTTGCTTTGTTCTCAGCTGAAATGGACTTCATTGTCTCTACAATTATCCTCTTTGTCTCTTGTGCTGCCTTCTTATTTAGTTCAGCTTCTTCCCTCCTCCTCTCCCTTTCTTGAGTTGTTGCCTGCCTCTTCCTTGCTGCAACTGCTGCCTTCTTCTCAGCTTGCTCATGCCTTTTCCTGGCAATATCTTCTGTTGTTCTTCTCTCCTGCTGCAAGTAGAGCTTGTTTTTTGTCCTCCACTTCTTTGTCTCTCTGCTTCTTCAATGCTAGCAACTTCTTAGCTAATTCTCATTGTTGAATGGTGGTTGTGCTAGAGCTTGGCTGTGATTGGTTCATCAAAACCTATACAACTGAGATGAATGTGGACTCTAGAACATGCCTTGCTTGAGTCACTCTTTGAACTGGCCTCTGCATGAAGTTAAAACAAACAACATTGGACACTAGTGAATGAATGAATGCAATATCAATGAATGCCACTGGGCACTAGTGAGCCTTACCTGCTGCATCAAGAGATCCGCCATAAGATCTTCAATCTGCATCAAGAGATCCACCATAAGATCTTCAATAACTGCATTGCTTTCTGTAGAGTTCTCATCCTATTAATACAAAAGTAAGATATCCAAGTTAGCTTGTTTCGACAACTGGCATTCTCAGAAGAGTGGGCATTTGTTGTTAATACATAAGAGTAACCAGGAAATAAAAGTAAGACCTGGGCATTTGCTTGTTGAGTTCGATTTCCTTGTTGACTTGGAATTCCTTCTTGAGTGGGATTTGCTTCTTGACTGGGATTTGCTTCTTGAGTTGGATTTGCTTGTTGACTACTCTTCCCAGGATTTGCTTGCACACTTCCAGTAGCTTGCATGTGTGGAGGAGGCAGTCCTCCCTTCAAGTGCGGGCAACCCTTCTTTATTGTGATCTGCCTCACCACAATACCTGCAATGGATGATCACACCATGCCTAGAAAACTTCTTTTCACCAGTGCTGCAAACCACTTCTACTGGAGCTTTCCTTCTGCTTGTGCATGGTCTGCCTACTTGTTTTTTCATAAAGTGGGGGCTCAAGTGGGGGGGGGGGGCATTCATCTTCTCCCACTCTGTCCTGTCTTTGCAAGGGTATATGATGTTGTTGTAGGCTTTCTTGAACATCTCCACAAAATAGCAGTCATTTACTAGTTGTAATGGATCAACTCTTTCATGTCTTGCACAAGCTATGGCATGTACACAGGGGACCCCACTCTTCTCCCATCTCTTGCAGCTGCATTCACTGTTTTGCCAGTCCACAGTGTTGTCTGTTCCTCTGTCTCCAACCTGAAACACTCCATCTCCTGCCCCATGCACATAGCATGTACTTGCCCACTCTATCATCTTCTCCACCTGTTTCTTGATCTTGGGGCAGATGCGCCATGTCATCTTCTCAGCCTCTTGCAGTTTGGTATAGTGCCTTGTCATCAATTGACCTTTGATCCTTTCTAACATGGATAACATAGGGAGCTCCCTTGCCTCTAGGATATATCTATGGTGAAGTAAGAAGTTCACACTAGTAAAATATTCACATGAGTAATAAATTCACTTAAGCTAGTATGATATTCACATGAAAAAGAAGTTCCCATACTTGTTGAAGACCTCATAGATGTTATCCAGTAGGATATCACACTTTGGTAAATCACTTTGAAAAGGTCTGACCCATGTGTCTGGCTCCAGTTCATGCAACCATTTGTATGCATCCATGCTCAACTCCATCTCATTCATATATTGCTCATATTTAGTTGTTGTGTTTCTTCTAGCAATCTTCCACAAACTGATTCTTTAGTGCATCACCTTTTTGTAGCTGCTGAAAGTGATGCCACATGTGTCTCACACAGAATCTATGTTCTGATTCGGAAAACACCTCATCCACAGCATTGATTAGTCCATGTAATGGTTAAATAGAAGCAATCAGATAAAAAGTGCCACAAAGAGGCAATCAGACAAAAATTCACAAAGAAACAAATATTGTACCTTCTGCTTGTCACTCATAACTGACCATGGGTCAGTGTTGATGATTGCCAGATCATTTTTCAATCTCTCCAAGAACCAACACTAGTTGGGTTTGTCCTCCACTTCAAGAACAGCTATTGCAATTGAAAAAAATATAATTATTTGGATCTATTCTAACAGCACATAGCAACTGTCCTCTATACCTTGTCTTAATATGGCACCCATCTAAAAAGATGATAGGCCTACACCCCTGAAGGAACCCTCTCTTGCAAGCATCCAGACACATGTAGGCCTTGTTGAACCTTGCTTGTTCATCAAGTGCCACAAAGAAAGAGCTGCCTGGGTTACTCCTTCTGTTCTCATTGCCATAGTCCCATAGAAATTTGTATTGCCCTTTCTCATCACCATGTATGATCTTCATAGCCAGCCTCCCAGCCCTCTGCAATTTGGTCCTTGTTGGGGTCATGTACCACTCCTTCTACACAACCCTAGAGAAGTTTCTCAAGTTCATATCGTGGTCAGCTCTGAAGCTCTCCAAATATTTTTGGGCAATGAATGGAGCAGTGAAAGCCTTGATCTTCCACTTCTTTGTGCAGGTGTGTTCACTTACATACTTCTTGACCATAAAGCACTCGGTTCTACTGTCATAAGAAGCCCACATATACCAAATACAATCATCATCACAGTTGTCCTTCAATCTTTTTCTATCATTCACAGGCAACTTAACATCAACTCTATTCTTGCAGCAATACTCTTTGATGGCTGTCCTCAGTAGCTCAACTGTTTGGCAAACTTGGCCAACATGGAATTTAGGACAGTGTAGGTCCTCTTCCCTAAAAGCCTTGAACTTCATGTACAATTCTTCATCATCTTCATTTGGTGGCCATAGATCATCACCCTCAGACTCATATAGTTCATCCTCTTGCTTCTCTTTGCCTTTATCTCCAACTTTATCTTTTCCTTTATTTGAATCCTTTTCTTTTGCACTATCATTACCTAATTGTTTCCCTCTCACTTGTTTGTCTTCAGGTTCATCCATGTCAACATTGTCTGCATATAGATCATCATCACCATCATTCATGTCATAATCACTATCTATTATGGCACCAGGATCAAAATATGAATCATCTGAATCATTGTCATCATTTGCATCTCCTTCTACTGCCATTGCATATGAAGAATTGCACTACCTTCTTGTTCTGGTGGTCACAACTTCCTGCTCTGCTTCTTCTGCCTCAGGTTGTGGTTGTTCTGCCTCATGTTGTGGTTGTTCTAACTCAGGTTGTGGTCTATCTGCCTCAGGTTGTGCTGGTTGAATCACAACAGTCTCTACCTCTTCCATATTTTCATCTTCATTATTGCCAACGGAGCAGTTCCTCTTTGCAAACACATAGTTTCTAACATCATCTGCTAGATTGTCTGGGTAAATCACCTGTATAGGAATAGGATGCTCTGCTTCAACATGTGTTTCTTCATTCTCTGGCTCATTGTTACATGCTTTTCTAGGATTGAATACTGGAGGCAGGTGAGTTATTGGGAAATTCACCACATCATCCTCAGTAAGGTCTTCATCCAAGCTCTTATCATGGTCCAAATACAGACTGAAAGAGTTGTGACCAAGAGACAAAAATGTCAGCATCTGATCAGTGTCTGCATCTCCTCTGATTTCTCTCAAACCATTTTGCTTGATTGACAGGATAGGAATCAAGTAGTACACCTTCAATCTGCCTGCCATTTCCCACCCAATCTCCTCCACTATGTTCTCAACCATAAGTGGAGACCATGTCACTTCATCAAGTTCATCATACCACACAACATGAGCATTCACATAAGAACGGTTGCTACCACGTCCAAGAAAATATCCTCCATGGTTGATCTGAACTGTTTTCTTGCTTCGTGCGTCTTGCAAGAATAAAACATGTACACAAGTATCAGAAACATCGACAAGGCATCACCTTTACACCCTTAAACCCATTCCCCAAAACCCCCAAATCAGAACCCTAAACCCTAGCGGAATCAGAACTCTAGTGCGGCCGGTCCTATGTAACTAATGCAAAATTGACGATGTCCAAACCCTACTCTGATTCAAGTAGGTACAAATTCATCACAATCAAGAGCACACCTAAAACCCTACTCCGAACCCCCAAATCACGCATAGATCCCTGAAAGTGCGTTATATCGACTAGAGAGGGGTGAATAGGCGATTTTTATGAATTCTTCACTAAGGACTTTCAGGGTGAGGAAATTCCTAAGTGAAGAACTACTTGCAGCGGAATAAGTACTCAGATGCAAACATAACAGAACATAAGCATGGTCATCATGATGAAATGTAAACACGCACAGAGTACAGAAAGCGTAAGCACAAGATAAAACAGGATGAAGACAAACAGACTGAAGAAATTGAACTGAGGAGATTGAGAAAGTCTTCAGTCAAAGTCTTCAAATAGATATGAACAAGAACACAACACAATAAATAGGAAATGGATGAGTTGAGGAAATGGAACCAGTAGGCTTGGTGAAGACAATGATTTGGTAGACCAGTTCCAACTGTTGTGATAGTTGTACGTCTGGTTGGAGCGGCTAGGTATTTAAACCTGAGGACACACAGTCCTCACCGTATTCTCCTTCAGCTAAGGTCACACAGACCTCGCCCAATCACTCGTGGTAAGTCTTCAGGTGACTTCCAAACCTTCACAAACTCGGTCACTCGGTGATCCACAATTTCCTCTTGGATGCTCTAGACCATGACGCCTAACCGTCTGGAAGATGCACAGTCTTCAAAGGTAACAAGCGTCGGATCCACGCAGGATCAATCTCTTTAGTGATGCTCAATCACTTTGGGTTTGTAGGTGTTTGGGTTTGGGTTTCCTCAATTGATGATTTTCGCTCAAAGTCCTCGGAGGATGGGATGCTCTCAAATGACAAGTGTCAGTTCAGTAGCCAACCAGCTAGTGGTTGTAGGGGGCGGCTATTTATAGCCTAGGGAGCAGGCCGACATGATAAGACATAAATGTCCTTCAATGATATGACCGTTAGGTGGGTAGATATTTTGGGACAGCTGGCGCATAGCACAGCAACGGTCGGAAATTTGACTATCAAATTCCTCAGGGCTATCATGTTCCTCACTTGTAGGCAATCCACACTGGCGAATTCCTAACTCCTCAGTCAGAACAAATTCCTCAGAGACCAGAAGAACTTCGTCTCTATCACTGAAGAAATTGACTGAACTGTATGAGATTTCCAATGGCTTCACTCGAAGGGATTGGTAGGTGTAGGATTTTGAGTTGAGCATCACATGGAAATTTTTCCTTAGTATTTCCTCGACCCCCTTTAACAGTACGATGTTTCCTATGACTCAAGAAAGAGAAAACGAAAACTATGAAAACAATAAGTCTTCACGCTTCATGTTCCTCAAATGAATATCAAGTCTTCATGGTCACACCAATTTCTTCAGTTTCAAGGTCTTCAGAAAAGTCTTCAGAAATCCAAAGTCTTCAGTCGAAGAACTTCATTTTTAGGGGTCGAATTTCTCTGTAAATATCAAACTCCTCATAGACTTATAGACCTGTGTACACTCACAAACGCATCAGTCCCTTAACCCATAAGTCTTCAATACACCAAAATCACTAAGGGGCACTAGATGCACTTACAATCTCCCCCTTTTTGGTGATTGATGACAATATAGGTTAAGTTTTCAACGGGGATAACCATATGAAGTGTAGATACTGAAATTGAGGAATTTGATTGCAAGATATAGAAGAACTCCTCCTGAAGTTGTGCATAGTGAGGAATTTTCTTTTGAAGCAATGCACACTTGAAGAGTAGTATCATGGAGATCTCCCCCTATATCTTGTAATTCATACACGCATTTGACATATTAAGTGAAGAATTTGAAATGCACGATGAAATATGGTGACTGATGTAATTCAGCATGCGTGCATTAACATTAAAGAGGAATAGGCATGCAGAAGAAAACATCAAAAGTATCAGACCACCATAGGGTTAAGATTACAACTCGATCCGGCAAAGTCTTCAAAAGAACGAGAGTTGTAACTTAGCAAAAAAAACTCCCATATAGGTAGACCCGCTTGAAGACTAACTCAAATTTCTCCCCCTTTGTCGTCGAATGACCAAAAGGATAAAAAATGAGGACTAAAGCCCCTGAAGAATATCATGATGAGGAAGGAGCGCCAGCGTTGTTGGCGTCGTTTGTTGTTGTAGGGCCTGCCGCAGTGTCGTCCAAGTCTTCATGCTCGTCCGTGTCGCGTGATGAAGAATATGAGCTGGCCAACAAGGAGGGAACTTTGACCTTCTTGAATTTCTTCTCTGGTGGCTGAGACCAGTCAAAGTCCTGCTTGAGACCCATTTGCTTCAGATCTTCTTCACCATACAGATGTGACAGAACAACCCAGGTGCGACCAAAGACTTCATGGAGGTAGTGATGGTTTTTCTTCACTGCATTGTGTGTAGCAGTCATGTTGTGAAGAATTGAACCAAACTGACGCTTACCCCATTTGTGGTTGCGATCGACCTTCTGGTGAAGACTGAGGAGAAGCTCACGAACAGTCATCGCACTTGGAGCTGTGGCTTGAGGATTTGACTTTAAAGCATTAGCGGCAGAGTCATGAGTGGCGGAGTCATCATTGGTGGAGTAAGATGCAGCTTTGAGAAATTGGCCATCCAATGGACGAATGCCTTCATCAATAACAGCAGCGGCCTTGCCCTTTTCGTCAGCTGAGGAAAATGTCCGCTTGAGGACTTCAATGGGGGGCAAGTAGCTGAGATGATTATGAAAATCAGCCTTGAAGTTGAGTGAAGACCTTGTTCTGAGGAATCTCATAATCCACGGGGCATAAGGCTTCAACTCAAACGGAGAGAGTGCAACATTTGCTAGAGTCCTCATGAAGAAATCATGATAGTTGACAGGAATGCCATGCATGATGTTGAACATCAGATTCTTCATGATGCCAACGACTTCTTCATCATTCGAGTCATGGCCTTTGATTGGACTCATTGTCTTTGAGAGAATGCGATAGACAGTCCTTGGCACGTACAACAATTCCTTCACGAGGAATTTGGTCCTTGGGGCTTGACCGGGCTTCAGCGGCTTCATTAAGACTTGCATGTAATGAGCAGTAAGTTCAGGTTCATGGTACAGAAAATGAGCACCTTGATAACCCACAAGTGTAGGGGATCACAACAACTTTCGAGGGTAGAGTATTCAACCCAAATTTATCTGAAATCATGGCACTCGGGCCCTAGTGACAAGCATTAAGCATAGCAAAGTCATAGTAACATCAATCTCAGAACATAGTGGATACTAGGGATCAAACCCTAACAAAACTAACTCGATTACATGATAGATCTCATCCAACCCATCACCGTCCAGCAAGCCTACGATGGAATTACTCACGCACGGCGGTGAGCATCATGAAATTGGTGATGGAGGATGGTTGATGATGACGACGGCGACGAATCCCCCTCTCCGGAGCCCCGAATGGACTCCAGATCAGCCCTCCCGAGAGGTTTTAGGGCTTGGCGGCGGCTCCGTATTGTAAAACGCGATAATTTCTTCTCCTTGATTTTTTTTCTCCCCGAAAGCAAATATATAGAGTTGGAGTTGGCGTCGGAGGAGCTCTAGGGGGCCCACGAGGTAGGGGCGCGCCCTGAGGCGCCCCACCCTCGTGGGACGAGTGTGGGCCCCTGGTCTTCATCTTTGGCAAGGATTTTTATTATTTTCGACTAGACGTTCCGTGGAGTTTCAGGTCATTCCGAGAACTTTTGTTCCTGCACATAAATAGCACCATGGCAATTCTGCTGAAAACAGCGTTAGTCCGGGTTAGTTCCATTCAAATCATGCAAGTTAGAGTCCAAAACAAGGGCAAAAGTGTTTGGAGAAGTAGATACGAAGGAGACGTATCAACTCCCCCAAGCTTAAACCGTTGCTTGTCCTCAAGCAATTCAGTTGATAAACTGAAAGTGATAAAGAAAAAAATTTACAAACTCTGTTTGCTCTTGTTGTTGTATATATGTAAAGCCAACATTCAAGTTTTCAGCAAAGATTATGACTAACCACATTTGCAATAACTCTCAGGTCTCATGTTTACTCATATCAATAGCATAATCAACTAACGAGCGATAATAATAAATCTCGGATGACAACACTTTCTCAAAACAATCATAATATGATATAACAAGATGGTATGTCGCTAGCCCTTTACGGGACCATAAAACATAAATCAGAGCACCTTTAAAGATCAAGGACTGACTAGACATTGTAATTCATGGTAAAAGAGATCCAATCATAGTCATACCCAATATAAATTAATAGTAATGAATGCAAATGACAGTTGTGCTCTCCAGCTAGTGCTTTTTAATAAGAGGGTGATGACTCAACATAAAAGTAAATAGATAGGCCCTTCGCAGAGGGAAGCAGGGATTTGTAGAGGTGCCAGAGCTCGGTTTTGAAATAGAGATAAGTAATATTTTGAGCGACATACTTTCATTGTCAACATAGCAACTAAGAGATGGCAATATCTTCCATGCTACACACATTATAGGCGGTTCCCAAACAGAATGGTAAAGTTTATACTCCCCCTCCACCAACAAGCATCAATCCATGACTTGCTCGAAACAATGAGTGTCTACAACTAGCAACAGTCCCAGAGGGAGTTTTGTTTGCAATTATTTTGATTTAGTTTGCATAAAGCACAGGACTGGGCATCCCGGAGACCAGCCATTTTCTCGTGAATGAGGAGCGGAGTCCACTCCTCTTGAGAATAACCCGCCTAACATGGAAGATAAGGGCAGCCCTAGTTGATACATGAGCTATTCGAGCATACAAAACAGCATGTTTATTTGAAGGTTTAGAGTTTGACACATACAAATTTACTTGGAACAGCAGGTAAATACCGCATATAGGAAGGTATAGTAGACTCATATGGAATAACTTTGGGGTTTAAGGGATTGGATGCACAAGCAGTATTCCCACTTAGTACAAGTGAAGGCTAGCAAAAGACTGGGAAGCGACCAACTAGAGAGCGACAACAGTCATGAACATGCATTAAAATTAATAAACATTGGATGCAAGCATGAGTAGGATGTAATCCACCATGAACATAAATATCGTGAAGGCTATGTTGATTTCTTTCAACTACATGCATGAACATGTGCCAAGTCGAGTCACTTAAATCATTCAAAGGAGGATACCACCCCACTATAACACATCACAACCATTTTAATAGCATGTTGGCACGCAAGGTAAACCATTATAACTCATAGCTAATCAAGCATGGCATGAGCAACTATGATCTCTAATTGTCATTGCAAACATGTTTATTCATAATAGGCTGAATCAGGAACGATGAACTCATCGTATTTACAAAAACAAAAGAGGTCGAGTTCATACCAGCTTTTCTTATCTCAGTCAGCTCATCGTATATCGTCATAATTGCATTTCACTTGCACGACCGAACAATATGAATCATAATAAGAGTGCTCGTGCATTGGACTAAGCTGGAATCTGCAAGCATTTAATAAGCAGGAGAAGACAAGGCAATATGGGCTCTTGGTTAAATCAACAATAATGCATATAAGAGACACTTCAACAATTTAATTATGGTCTTCTCCTATCGACCCCCAAAGAAAAGGAACGAAATAAAACTATTTACACAGGAAAGCCCCCAACAAGCAAAAGAAGAACGAGAAATCTTTTTGGGTTTTCTTTTAATTATTACTGCTACAACAAGAAAGTAAACTAGCTAGAAGCTATTACTAATTTATTTGTTTTTCTTAAGGTTTATTAAACACACAAGAAGAAAGCAAGAAAAAGAAAATAAACTAGCATGGATATTACAGTGAAAGAGTATGAGCACTGACATCTAGCAATGAGTGTGTGAACATAAATGTAATGTCGGTGGGAAATACGTACTCCCCCAAGCTTAGGCTTTTGGCCTAAGTTGGTTCATTGCCAGGGATAGCCTGGCGGATACCCGTAGGTGTAGCTGGGGTCGTACTGTGATGCAGCGGCTATCGCCTCCTGAGCTGCAACATGGCGTCGGGCTGCCTCCGCTCTCCTCTCGTACTCATCTGCCTCCTCTCTGGTAATAATATATCTTCGTTTTGCCTGATAATCAAAGAAGGCAGGAGCAGGGAGAGTAATACAGATAACACGCCGTTTGTCGAGGATTAGTCGATAAAGGAGAGGTGATTCATTCCTCTCGACAAACTGGTGAGAGACCATAGAATTAAAATCTAAATAAGTAGGAGGCAACTCCATATCATCCTCACGAACGTCCACCTCAAGAAAATTAGCTAAGCGGGTTGCATAAATTCCTCCAAAGAAATCTCCATTATATCTATTATGATGCAACCTACGTGCAACAATGGCTCCCATATTATAAGATTGGTCTCCTAACACAGCACTCCTAAGAATACTGAGGTCAGGCACACACATATGACATGCTTCATCCTTACCATTTATGCACCTACCTATGAAGAGAGCAAAATAATGTATAGCAGGAAAATGAATGCTCCAAATGGTAGCTTGTGCTATATCTCTAGATTCTCCTACAGTTATACCAGCAAGAAAGTCTCTAAATTCAGATTTACGGGGATCACTAGCCCTACCCCATTGTGGAAGTTTGCAGGCAGAAGTAAAATCCTCTAAGTCCATGGTATAAGATTTGTCATAAAGATCAAACATGACAGTTGGAGAATTACGTGAAGATGAAAATTCAAACCTCCTCACAAATGAACTAGTGAGTTGATGGTACTGGGGGCATTTGTCTGCCTCAAAGCTCACAAGATCGGCGTTAGGCAAATAAGCGTTAAATTCTTCCTTGATTCCCGCTTGATCCATAAAATTTTCAGAAGGTCATTCACAAGGACGCACTGGAGCATCCCTGGGCGGCTCCTCATCAGCATCACGCATTGCAAGCCTGGGTCCTTGCTTCCTTGAAGAACCCCCTTGGAACATTTTCCTAAGGATATTGCTTCCTCTGAAAAATTTCTGAAATTTTTAGTAACTTCAAACAAAAGTGAACCAAGCTCAACAAAATTGATAGCAACTACTCCTACAAGTGCCTGGAGCCTATATCATGCATTAGAACTACTTGGAACCATATAAATTTGACATGCAAGCTCAAGAACATGGTCACCTAGGCAGCACAAATTTACAATGAATAAAGCACGAGAGAAAAAACTAATTGGACCAATGGAGGAGCCACATACCAAGGAACAATCTCCCCAAGCAGTTTTGTGAGAGGTGCTTTGAGCAAGGAGATCGAAAATCACAGCAAAGTGAGCTAGAACTCGTGCTTGAGCTAGATATTCGTGTTTGTGGGAGGAAGAAGAACTGTATGGGTGCAGGAATAAGTGGAGGAGGGCCACCATGGGCCCACGAGGCAGGGGGGTGCGCCCTGGGGGGTAGGGCGCGCCCTCTACCCTCGCGGCCAGGTGGTTGACCCCCCTGTTGTGTTCTCAGTTCCATAAATCCTCAAGTATTCTAGAAAAAAATCATATTTCATTTTCAGGGCATTTGGAGAACTTTTATTTTCGGGGTATTTTTATATTGCACAGATAAATCAGAAAACAGACAGAAAAATACTATTTTTACTTTATTTCAACTAAATAACGAGAAAGTAGAAAGAGGGTACAGAAGGTTGTGCCTTCTAGTTTCATCCATCTCATGCTCATCAAAGGAATCCACTAACAAGGTTGATCAGGTCTTGTTAACAAACTCATTTCGATTAACATGGAACCGGAGAAATTTCGAATAACACTATGTTACCTTACCGGGGATATGCACATCCCCAATAATAAGAATATCATATTTCTTCTTGACAGTAGGAAGAGGAAATTCAAAACCTCCAAATATAATCGATGGAACTTTTCCAATAGAATTGATACTATAGAGAGGTTGTTTCCTCGTTAAGTGTACCGTATGCTCATTGCCATTAACATGAAAAGTGAATTGCCTTTGTTGCAATCAATGACAACCCCTGCAGTATTCAAAAAAGGTCTTCCAAGAATAATAGACATACTATCGTCGTCGGGAATATCAAGAATAACAAAGTCCGTTAAAATAGTAACGTTTGCAACCACAACAGGTACATCCTCACAAATACCAACAGGTATAGCAGTTGATTTATCAGCCATTTGCAAAGATATTTCAGTAGGTGTCAACTTATTCAAGTCAAGTCTACGATATAAAGAGAGAGGCATAACACTAACACCGGCTCCAAGATCACATAAAGCAGTTTTAACATAATTTCTTTTAATGGAGCATGGTATAGTAGGTACTCCTGGATCTCCAAGTTTCTTTGGTATTCCACCCTTAAAAGTATAATTAGCAAGCATGGTGGAAATTTCAGCTTCCGGTATCTTTCTTTTATTAGTAACAATATCTTTCATACATTTAGCATAAGGATTCATTTTGAGCATATCAGTCAATCGACATACATAAAAGATAGGTCTAATCATTTCAGCAAAGCGCTCAAAATCCTCATCATCCTTTTTCTTGGATGGTTTGGGAGGAAAAGGCATGGGTTTCTGAACCCATGGTTCTCTTTCTTTACCATGTTTCCTAGCAACAAAATCTCTCTTATCATAACGTTGATTCTTTGATTTTGGGTTATCAAGATCAACAACAGGTTCAACTTCTACATCATTATCATTACTAGGTTGAGCATCATCATGAACATCATCATTTGTATTTTCACTAGGTTCATGTTCATTACAGTTGTGTTTGACATCGGACATAGAGATATCATTTGGATTCTCGGTGGTTCATCAATAGGTTCACTAGAAGTTTGCAAAGTCCTATCATTTTCTTTTCTTCCTTTTAGAAGAACTAGGTGCATCAATATTATTTCTCTGAGAATCTTGCTCAATTCTCTTAGGGTGGCCTTCAGGATACAAAGGTTCCTGAGTCATTCTACCAGTTCTAGTAGCCACTCTAACAGCATAATCGTTTTTCTTACTATTCATTTCATTGAGCAAATCATTTTGAGCTTTAAGTACTTGTTCTACTTGAGTGGTAACCATAGAAGCATGTTTGCTAACAAGTTTAAGCTCACCTCTAACATTAGCCATATAATTACCCAAGTGTTTAATCATATCGGAATTGTACTTCACTTGTCTACCAAAATAAGCATTGAAGTTTTCTTGTTTAATAATAAAATTATCTAACTCATCAAAGCATTGTCTAGCAGACTTATAGTGAGGAATATCACCTTCATCAAATCTATAGAGAGAATTTACCTTTACTACCTGTGTCGAGTTATCAAGACCAGGAGGTTCTTCAATAGGTAATGGATCAAGATCATATGTTTCTTCAACAGGCAGTAAATTAAAACCATGTATTTCTTCAATAGGAGGTAAATTCTTAACGTCTTGACTTTAATACCTTTTTCTTTCATAGATTTCTTTGCCTCTTGCATATCTTGAGATGAGAAATAGAACACCTCTCTTCTTGAGTTGGTTTAGGAATAGGATCGATGATTGGCTCGGGAGCTGGCTCAGGAAGTGCCCAATTATTTTCATTTGCCAACATATTATTCAATAGAATTTTAGCTTCATCCGGTGTTCTTTCCCTGAAAAGAGAACCAGCACAACTATCCAGGTAATCTCTGGAAGCATCGGTTAGTCCATTATAAAAGATATCAAGTATTTCATTTTTCTTAAGAGGATGATCAGGCAAAGCATTAAGTAACTTGAGAAGCCTCCCCCAAGCTTGTGGGAGACTCTCTTCTTCAATTTGCACAAAGTTGTATATTTCCTTTAAAGCAGCTTGTTTCTTATGAGCAGGGAAATGTTTAGCAGAGAAGTAATAAATTATATCCTGGGGACTACGCACACAACCAGGATCAAGATAATTAAACCATATTTTAGCATCACCCTTTAATGAGAACAGAAATATTTTAAGGATATAAAAGTAGCGAGATCTCTCATCATTAGTGAACAGGGTGGCTATATCATTTAGTTTAGTAAGATGTGGCACAACAGTTTCAGATTCATAGCCATGAAAAGGATCAGATTCAACCAAAGTAATTATATCAGGATCAACAGAGAATTCATAATCCTTATCGACAACACAAATAGGTGAAGTAGCAAAAGCAGGGTCAGGCCTCATTCTATCTCTAAGAGATTGCTTATTCCATTCAGCTAATAACCTCTTGAGTTCATATCTATCTTTGCAAGCTAAAATAGCTGCAGAAGCTTCCATATCAAAAATATAACCCTCGGGAATAACAGGCCTATCTTCATCATCACTTTCATCATTATAATCAGAATAAAATAATTTCTTTCTCTCTAGCCCTAGCAATTTGTTCATCAAGAAATTCACTAAGGGGCACAGTACTATCAAGCATAGAAGTAGTTTCATCATAAGTATCATGCATAGCAGAAGTGGCATCATCAATAACATGCGATATATCAGAACGAATAGCAGAAGCAGGTTTAGGTGTCACAAGCTTACTCAAAACAGAAGGTGAATCAAGTGCAGAGCTAGATGGCAGTTCCTTACCTCCCCTCGTAGTTGAGGGATAAATTTTTGTTTTCTCGTCTTTCAAGTTCTTCATAGTGTCCAGCAGATATAAATCCCAAGTGACTCAAAGAATAGAGCTATGCTCCCGACATGGCCTTGAAATTAGTCATGATAACCCACAAGTGTAGGGGATCGCAAGCAGCTTTCGAGGGTAGAGTATTCAACCCAAATTTATTGATTCTACACAAGGGAGCCAAAGAATATTCTCAAGTATTAGCAACTGAGTTGTCAATTCAGCCACACCTGGATAACTTAATATCTGCAGCAAAGTATTTAGTAGCAAAGTAATATGATAGTAGTGGTAACGGTAACAAAAGGTAACGGAAGCAAAAGTAATATTTTTGGTATTTTGTAGTGATTGTAACAATAGCAACGGGAAAGTAAATAAGCGAGAACCAATAAAGGAAAAGCTCGTAGGCATTGGATCGGTGATGGATAATTATGCCGGATGCGGTTCATCATGTAACAGTCATAACATAGGGTGACAAAGAACTAGCTCCAATTCATCAATGTAATGAAGGCATGTATTCCGAATATAGTCATACGTGCTTATGGAAAAGAGCTTGCATGACATCTTTTGTCCTACCCTCCCGTGGCAGCGGGGTCCTAATGGAAACTAAGGGATATTAAGGCCTCCTTTTAATAGAGAACCGGAACAAAGCATTAGCACATAATGAATACATGAACTCCTCAAACTATGGTCATCATTGGGCGTGGTCCCGATTATTGTCACTTCGGGGTTGCCGGATCATAACACATAGTAGGTGACTGTAGACTTGCAAGATAGGATCAAGAACACACATATATTCATGAAAGAATAATAGGTTCAGAACTGAAATCATGGCACTCGGGCCCTAGTGACAAGAATTAAGCATAGCAAAGTCATATCAACATCAATCTCAGAACATAGTGGATACTAGGGATCAAACCCTAACAAAACTAACTCGATTACATGATAGATCTCATCCAACCCATCACCGTCCAGCAAGCATACGATGGAATTACTCACGCACGGCGGTGAGCATCATGAAATTGGTGATGGAGGATGGTTGATGATGACGACGGCGACGAATCCCCCTCTCCGGAGCCCCGAATGGACTCCAGATCAGCCCTCCCGAGAGGTTTTAGGGCTTGGCGGCGGCTCCGTATCGTAAAACGCGATGATTTCTTCTCCTTGATTTTTTCCTCCCCGAAAGCAAATATATAGAGTTGGAGTTGGCGTCGGAGGAGCTCGAGGGGCCCACGAGGTGGGGCGCGCCCTAGGGGAGGCATGCCCCACCCTCATGGATAGGGTGTGGGCCCCTGGTCTTCATCTTTGGCAAGGATTTTTTTATTATTTTCAACTAGACGTTCCGTGGAGTTTCAGGTCATTCCGAGAACTTTTGTTTCTGCACATAAATAACACCATGGCAATTCTGCTGAAAACAACGTCAGTCCGGGTTAGTTCCATTCAAATCATGCAAGTTAGAGTCCAAAACAAGGGCAAAAGTGTTTGGAGAAGTAGATACGACGGAGACGTATCACACCTTCAAGGGGAGGACTGACAGGCAGGGCATGAAGCAATTCAGAGGCCGGTGCTTTGAAGTGAGTATTTTCAGTCATCCAGTCCAATACCCAAGAGTTTACATCATCAGCATCTCCTGTGATGTGCAGCGTTGCATAGAACTGAAGAATAAGCTCTTCATTCCAATCAAGAATGTCAGTGCAAAAGTTGAGCAGTCCCGCGTCATGAAGCACATTGAGGACTGGGGTGAATCAAGGCAGTGATTCCATGTCCACATGAGGAATATGCTCATGGTCGAAGACTTTGTCTTTGTTTAAAAGCAGTGAAGAATAGAAGTTGGCTTGGCTGGCAGTCCAGAAGCGCTTCCTTCTAAGACGAGCAGAGTCATATGGGTTGTACTCGGTGAAGAACACGTGCTCGCCGAAGAATTCATCAGTCTTGAATTTTTGCTTCTTCGAGAAGGGATCCTTTGGCTTGGGTTGAGGTGTATCAGTCAATTGCATCACAACCTCAGGAATCGCAATCTCAGGATCCACAGGCTGAGGAATTTCAGGTTCTTCTTCAGTGGCAGCCTGGGTCTTCAATTCTTCAATGACAATTTCATCGACACTAGTGGTGGAATCTCTTCATGGACAGACGATGTGGGGTGTGGTTCTTCAGATCCCATTTGAACATTATTTACTGGGGACTGAGGAATTTGTTGAAGAGGTGTGAACAGAGGAGAATTGGGGTGCTGACTTTCCCAAAAGTCATCGTTCATCACGGGTGTTGTGCACCCAATGTCCACATCCTCATCTTCATCACTCTTTTCTTCAACGCTGGCCTCTTCGGCTGTGAACTGAGGCATGGGTGATGAGATGATTGGGGTTGAAGGGATTGCATCCGCTTCAATTTCTTCATCCAACTGCTCTGACGAGGCAGTAGAAGGAATTTCTTCATCGGATCCGCTTGGGATCACATATTCTTCATCAAACGGAACAAGTTCCTTTGATGGCATGCTTGAGACTAGAACAACATCAATTGGATTTTCGAACGAGCTAGTAAATTTCTTCATCTTCTTCGGAGATGAAGAATCTGATGAAGTTGATGCTTTCCTTTTCTTCACAGTTGCGCGCTCCGCAGCCTTGGTCTTCTTCACATCTGATGCAGAAGGAAGAATTGGACTTAAGGTAGGTGCAGGAGGATCAAAGGGAATTTGCTCATTTACTTCAGGCACAACTGAGGCAGTTGCCCTGGCATTTTCAGTTTCTTCACGCACAACCATTGAAGCTTCAACTATCCTGACAGTTTCTTCAAGCGCAACACTAGTTGTTGCCCTGGCAGAGTCATCAGAGGCTGGAATGCAGTCATCAGCCCTGGTACTTGCAGTTTCATCGATGCTGATTGTCATCGGTGGTCTTGGCATGTTTTCGATCGGTGGCGAAGCCTCAGCCTAAGGAATTTCTTGTTGCGATGGAGCTGCAACATTTGTAGTGAATTTCTCAGTTAACTTCACAAACCTGACTTTGGCTCCAAGCCTGTCAGCACGGTATGCTTCAAATTCATCATTGAGTTTTTTAATCTCAGTTTGAGGAGCAATGAGTTCATAAGTGGTCATTGTCACAATGTTCTTCTTGATAATGCGCTCCTTCTTGTACTGCATTTTCTTCTACTGCCTAGCCTTCTCAAATTTCCATTTTTCTTCAGCAATGAAAGCTGACAACATATGACTTTGGCCAGGTGTGAGATTCAATTCTGGCAAGGGAGTGTTTGGATCTTTGTGCCACAGATCAATGAAGTCCAGGATCTTCCTCGGATCCAGCAAAAGAGGCACAACATTGCCCTTGGCTCTAGCGACCCTTTGTTGTCTGTCTCTGATGATTTCAGCTAGTTCCTCATCATTAGCTTCATCATCATCAGAAGGCACATGGAAGGCGACCTACTTCCTGTGAGGACTTGGTCGAGAACCGCGTCCAGCAGTGGCCTTTGTCTTCAGTGTAGTGGGGCCAGTTGAAGAATGTGGTAGAGCAGAAGAACTTCTAGAGGCTCCTGAGGCAATGGAGATGCCTGTCGTCCTTTGGCACGAGGCGAGATGCACAGGTGCTGAGGATTTGGATGGAGGAGCTAAGGACTTTGGTGGAGCTGGTGCAGCTTGAGGAATTTGCCATGAGGGCTTTGAAGAACTTGGTCGTGAGGGCATTGCTGAGGAGCTTGGCCATGAGGGCATAGACGTTGAAGCACTGGGCTTGTGAGCAGGCTTCTTTGGCATGGCCTTCTTAGGCTTGGTTGCAGAGGCCTCAGCGGTGGCAGCAGCAGAATCTTCATTGAATTTCTTCACTGCTTCTTTTGCCATTTTTGCCAGCTTAGCTTGTCGCTTGGCCCATTCCTTGGGAAATTCTTCACCTCTTCTGATGCTAGAGGGATCAGCAACTTGGCCAGGTGCCAATGGAGGTCTTGGGCATGGAGGGTGTACAACGAATTTCTTCATGTACTTGGGTGTAACATAACGATATTCCCTCCATTCCCATGCCCATGTCCTCTCTATCCTTTGTATGCGCACTTTGCGCTGACTTTTAGTCTCCTTGCCATGTTTGACCTCATCAGGAGTGCAATATTCCTCATAGATATCCTCAGGGATTTCAAACACTGTATTGACATCCAATTTCTTACCTCCCTTCTGAGGTTTCTTTCCATCATCCATTTTCTTTAGCTAAGGGTTTTGAACTATTGAGTTCTCTGAGGAGGTGTGCAACTTTTTTTCGAGGAACGCTGCAAATGATTTAAGTTGATGACAACCTAGTGATTCAGCGGCGGACATGAGTACCTGTGAACAGAGTATAGTTGCGTGGAATTTGGAGAGGTCATATGCGTTCTCAGAAGTTTTTGCAAAAAGAACAAGTTTGAGGAATTTGACCAGAGAGTCTTGAGGAATTTCACTAAGCGTTCTTTGACTTAGGTTCCAGAGTTGTACAGATTTGAAAATCTACACAATTGAGGAATCTTGAAGAAAAATGTTGCTTAGGGAAACAGATCAAGAACAGATGATATGTGAGGTGTTTAGTGTGTGAAGATTTGAAGAATAAACACCTTTTGATGATTTTGTAGAAAACATCAGAATCAACAAGGGCAGTAAAAGTAACTTTTAATTACCCTTAACAAAGAACACGACGAACTGGGAAGTTTAGATTTGAAGCTCGTCGGTTCAGATCTTCCACACCCTGATTTGGCTGAGGAAGACAGCTACGGCGGCTGCGGAGTGAAGAAATCCGCGGCCGGCGCGAGTATGACGGCGACGAGGTCAAGGCAGTGAAGCTCTTCCTCATCGGCGACGATGGAAGTAGCGGTGGCGCTAGAATTTGAGAGCTCGAGCGAGGGAGTGAGGTCGAGCGGAGTAAAAACGAAGTGAGGAAGGGGAGGGGTATTTATAGCCGAAGTGAAAAACTGCTCGCCCGAGGAAACTGGACGAACGTGCCCCGGACTCTTCTCATTCGCGCGACATGTGTCACCCACGTACTGAGAGGTGGCGATTGTGTGAGATCGTGGGTGAATAGGATAATGTATCGTGGAATGTGGAACGGTTTGAGCGGCAAATGCCGAAAATTCAGATAAGATAAGTTTTAAAGTTCCGTTCGCAAATTCTTCAGCTGACAAGGACGCAATGAAGATTTTGAACGAGTTTCAAATAGAACGCACATGAAGAATTTGTGAATAGACTGGGTTGAGATTAGAATAGAGGGGGAAGGGTCCGATCACATTCACTTAGCAGAAAAATCAACTTGAAGAAATAGCAATAAGTGAATGCTGTAGAGGACATAAACTCATATATATATATATATAGCCAATGAAGAACAACAACGGAAAGAGTGAAGTCATTGCAAAGTTGAAGAAATTGAAAAACTGAGGAATTTCAAGAATGAGGAAAAAACTCAAATTGAAAATTTTCAACTTTTGGTGGTGGCGTGACCCACCGTATAAGAATGATGATTTCAGACCCCGCGTACAATTGTCGTAGGGCTCTGAGAATCAAATTCTTTGTTAATTTCTTCACACTTCGAGTGTTAGTCTTCATTGATTGAAGAAAAACATTTCTTCGTGTGTTTTGCACATCTAAGTCATCAATTTTGCATAAGTGTTAGGATGTGTGTCCCTTTCAAAGGACATTCGAAGATTCTAGGATATTTAGCTCACACCTCAACTTGCTAAATCTCTTCTCATCCAAGGGCTTTGTGAAGATATCGGCTAGATGTTCTTCGTTCCTTACATGCCCAATAGAGATGTCGCCTTTCCACACATGATCACGAAGAAAATGATGACTAATCTGAAGGTGCTTTGTCTTTGAGTGCTGAACTGGGTTATGAGCAATCTTGATGGCACTCTCATTGTCACAGTAGAGAGACACATTCTTCATGTTGACACAGTAGTCCTTGAGAGTTTGCTTCATCCACAACAATTCAGCACAGCAAGAACCAGCAACAATGTACTCGACTTGAAGTGAGCGGTGATACACAATTACATTTCTTGAGGACCAACATACCAAGGATCGTCAGGAAATGGCATGTGCTGATGTTGACTTGCGGTCCACGCGATCACCAAAGACAGTCAGTCTGAATATCAATGAGATCAAAAGCCGAGCCCTTGGGGTGCCATAATCCAAGTGTTGGTGTGCGAGCTAGATATAGAAGAATATGCTTCTGACCTTATGGTGTGATTCTTTCGGTGTAACGAAATCGGGCACACATGCAAACACTAAGCATAATATTTGGCCTAGATGCACATAAATACAATAAAGAACCAATCATGGGCGGTATACCTTTTGATCAAAGTCAATACCATTTTCATCGATTGCATAGATGGCCATTTGTGGGCATAGGGTTTTGACCCTTTGCAATCTTGCATGCGAATTTCCTCAATATATCCTTGAGGTATTTCTCTGAGATATGAATATGCCATTCTTTGTTGGCGAATTTGAAGACCTAAGAAGAATTTGATTCTCCCATCATAGACATCTCATATTCCTCCCTCATCATATAACCAAATTTGTCAGTGTAACGTTGGTCAGTGTAGCCAAAAATAATATCATCAACATATATTTGGCACGCAAACAATTCACCATCATAAGATTTAGTGAAAAGAGTTGGGCCAAGTGAACCGAGTTTGAAGCCTTTCTTCATGAGGAATTCCTTCAAAGTATCATACCACGCTTGAGGGGCTGCTTGAGGCCATAGAGGGCCTTATTGAGTCTGAAGACTTTGTCGGGATGCTTGGATCTTCAAAACACAGGGGTTGAGCAACATATACTTCTTCCTCAAGCTTACCATTGAGGAATGCACTTTTCAGATCCATTTGATATAAAGTGATATCATGATGGTTAGCATAAGCAAGTAATATCTGAATAGCCTCAAGTCTAACAACAGTGCAAAAGTTTCATCGAAATCAATTCCTTCAACGGTGTGTAGCCTTGAGCTACAAGCGTGACTTATTCCTCACCACAAGGCCATTTTCATCTTGCTTGTTGCGGTAGATCCACTTTTTGCCAATGATATTGTGCTTGCGAGGATGCGGGCGTTTGACCAGTTCCAGGCGTGGTTGAGCTCGAATTGATGTAATTCCTCTTGCATAGCTTGAATCCACTCGGGCTCGAAATGCTTCATCTACCTTAGTGGGCTCTGTGATAGAGGCGAAAGCAAAGTGCCCACAAACGTTAGACAAATGTGAAGCTTTTGAGCGTGTGAGAGGACCTGGAATGTTGATGTCGCTGATGATTTTCTCAATCTGCACTTCGTTTGCAAAGTGAGGATGAGCGGATTGTCGTTGAGGAATTTGATTAGCATTTTCTCCAGCACCATTTTCTTCAGGTTTATCAGCATGACGTTCTTCACGTTCTGGAATGATTTATTCAACAGATTCTTCGGTAGGAATGACATCCTAAGTAGCCTTGAACTTGATAGTTTCCTCGGTGTTGTTCATCTAACACGAAGGTAGGTGCTCTCTTTGCGAACCATTAGTTTCATCGAACCGCACATATACAGTTTCAACAACCTTGTGGTGAGCGGTGTTGAAGACTCTGTGGGTGTCACGAGTCCTTTCGTAACCAAGCATAAAACCTTCATGTGCTTTGGTGCAAATTTAGAATTGTGATGAGGATCTCTAATCCAACATTTAGCACGAAGACTTTGAAATAACTCACATTGGGTTTCTTGTCGGTGAGGAGTTCATATGCAGTCTTCTTGAAGAATTTGTGAAGATATACCACTGTTGATGATGTGGCGCGATATCAATTGCCTCATTCGAAGCGACGAGGCGTCTTGTATTCATCAAGCATAGTGCGAGCCATCTCAACAAGAGTTACGTTCTTGCGCTCCACGCGCCCTGCTTTGAGGAGTATAAGGAGCAGATAACTCATGAGTAATACCAAGTTCATCAAGATAGTCATCAAGACCAGAATTCTTGAACTTCGGTTCCATTGTCACTTCGATGTGCTTGATCTTCACACCAAAGTTGGTTGAAGCCCTCGAGGAAAATCGTTTGAAGACTTCATGAACTTCATGTTTGTAAGTGACAATATGCACCCATGTGTAACAAGAGTAATCATCAACAATAACAAAGCCATTAGAGATGCATCATTTGTAACTTCAGAATAGTGATTAGGACCAAACAGATCCATGTGAAGCAATTCAAATGGCTGAGAGGTAGTCATGATTGTCTTTGCTGGATGTTTGGCCTTGGTCATCCTTCCAGCTTCACAGGCTCCACACAAGTGATCCTTGAGGAATTTGACATTCTCAATGCCAATGACATGCTTCTTCTTCGCGAGCATGTGCAAGTTCCTCATCCCAGCATGACCAAGTCATCGATGCCATAGCCAGCCTTCTGAAGCTTTTGCAAGTAGACATATAGCTGGTTGTGGTCCTAACTTTTGCCTTTGTCAGCGAAGATGATATGCTTTAGATGTGATGGAGATAAGGGAACATCCATCAATAGATTCTTGTCACCGGTCATGTGATTTGTACATCCACTATCGAGGACCCACTCATTGGCTTTGGGTTGATCATCCTGTAGATGAATTAGTGCAGCTTACGAACTCATATACTTCATCAGTGAAGAATATGACATCAATTTCATCAAGCAATAAACAGATAAAGAGTTTGAGGACGTGAGAAATGAGGATTCATTTCTTCATGATTAGCCTGCGTCCTGTCAGGCAATTTCAGGTCTCCAGCAATTTCTTCAGACGTTTAAGCACGTCTGGAGACCTGACCCTGCAAAAGAAATTAGTTCTTTTTCTTCACCACCCACATCTTAAGGGGTGGCAAAGAGTTCATCATTCTGCGAGCACCATAAGAGAACGGTGGCATTGAAACCAGTCCACTTCGTTTCACATAAGAGGAGTTAGGGTAAGCATATGAATAAGCAGAGAAATTCTTCGAGGACCTATGAACATAATGCTTAGAAGAATAATGCTCATATTCATAGCCCTTAGATCTTCCCTGCGAAACAGAAGTGTTAGCACGATGATGTTCATATGAGGACTTTGATCCTTTTGAGGAATTTGATCCATGTGAGGAATTTGGTCTGTATGAGGACTTGGATCCATATGAAGAATTTGGTCCATATGAAGAATTTGATCTGGGGTTCCTATTCTTCACGGTGGTGTAATGAGGACATTCACGAAGATTTTCAAGGCACCTTTTGGGAACCAGATTTTCTTCATAGGGAACCGTTCTGCAGATTAGTGCCAACATATCTAGCAAATACTTCGTAATCTGATTTTTGAGCAGTTTATAGTTGAGTCAAATGACTCATCGGTAGAATGAGGAGATTCACATGTAAAGCCGGATAGATTAGATGGATCTACTAGAGGTCCCTTTGACAACCCAAGAGGTTTTGGGATCTTGCTCGGGCTTCGATAAGTCCCATCAGCGTTGAGTTTCCTCTCAAAGTCAATACCCTCTTTCCTAGGGTTCCTGTTGAGGATCTGCTTTTAAAGCACATCCCAAAGAGCCCGATGCCCTTTGAGGCTTTTGTACATGCCTGTCATGTACAATTCCTTCAACCCTGCATCATCAATGATACTAGCATTGTCCTTTGATGAGGAATTAGTGATGGCAGAGACAGGTGAAGAATTTGTAACATTAGAAGCATTTGAACATTCAGGTGAAGAATTAGCAGATTCACGATCAATGCACTTCAAACAAGGAGGAACAAAATCTTCCTGAGCAGCGCTGATTTGTTGAGCAAGTAATGAATCGCGCACCTTCTGAAGATCCTCATAACTCACCCTTAGATTTTCGAGATCTTGCTTTCTTTGAAGAAATTCATAGGAAAGCTTCTCGTGATCAGATAAGAGAGTGTTATGATGACTTTGAAGGTTATCAAACTTAGACTGAAGTCTCTGAAGATTTTCAGTCAAGGTTTTAGTGCGATCCATTTCTTCACCCAACATATCATTACTTTTATCCATCATGTATTGAACTTTTTCCAAAGCTCTTTGTTGTTTAGTGGCAAGGGAAGCAAGTTTGACATAACTAGGTCCAAATTCATCACCAGATTCATCATCACTGGACTCGGATAGGTAGCATTCAGTTACCTTAGCACCTTTTGCCATAAGGCATGATGTAGAGGATGATGATTCTGGTTCGAATGTGATCGCTTTGAGTGATTCCTTGAAATCCTCAAACCAAGGATCATGACGGGTTCGATGACCTTCATAGAACTTAGCGAGACGGTCCCAGATAAGCTTCGCATGATTGAGATGCATGATATTCCTGAACTGATTTTGAGACAGACAGGAGCAAATGATGTCCTTCACCGTGTGGTTGAGAAGAGTGTACTTGCGAATGCCATCAGCTTCGTCATCTTGCACAAATCGGTAAGACCAATCTCGATGGCGGTCCACAGCTCATTGTTCATCGCCATGGTAACTTCTTCATCATGGCCTTCCACTTGGGATAATCATGACCGTCAAAGATGGGGCATGACACGATCTTCATTCTGCGGTCGACATAACTAAAACTCCGGCGGTTAAACCAAAATCACACGAACAAGGAGTACCTTGCTCGATACCAATTGAAAGTGCGTTATATCGACTAGAGGGGGTGAATAGGCGATTTTTATGAATTCTTCACTAAGGAATTTCAGGGTGAGGAAATTCGTAAGTGAAGAACTACTTGCAGCGGAATAAGTACTTAGATGCAAACATAATAGAACATAAGCATGGTCATCATGATGCAATGTAAACATGCATAGAGTACAAAAAGTGTAAGCACAGGATAAAACAGGATGAAGACAAACAAACTGAAGAAATTAAACTAGGGAGATTGAGAAAGTCTTCAGTCAAAGTCTTCAAACAGATATGAACAAGCACACAACACAATAAAGAGGAAATGGATGAGTTGAGGAAATGGAACCAGTAGGCTTGGTGAAGACAATGATTTGGTAGACCACTTCCAAGCTCTTTGTGAGCGGTTATGCGTGCAGTTGGGCGGCTAGGTATTTAAACACGAGGACACAGTCCGGACACAGATCCTCACCGTATTCTCCTTGAGCTAAGGTCACACAGACCTCGCCCAATCACTCGTGGTAAGTCTTGGTGACTTCAAACCTTCACAAACTTCGGTCACTCGGCGATCCATAATTTCCTCTTGGATGCTCTAGACCATGGCGCCTAACCTCGGAAGATGCACAGTCTTCAAAGGTAACAAGCATCGGGTCCCATGAGGATCAATCTCTTGATGATGCTCAATCACTTTGGGTTTGTAGGTGTTTGGGTTTGGGTTTCCTCAAGCGATGATTTTCGCTCAAAGTCCTTGCAGGATGGGATGCTCTCAAATGACAAGTGTCGGTTTCTCGGGCAGACCAACCAGCTAGTGATTGTGAGGGCGGCTATTTATAGCCTAGGGAGCATCCCGACATGATAAGACTTAAACGCCCTTCAATGATATGACCGTTAGGTGGGTAGATATTTTGGGACAGCTGGCGTGTAGCACAACAACGGTCGGAAATTTGACTATCAAATTCCTTAGGGCTATCATGTTCCTCACTTGTAGGCAATCCGCATTGGCGAATTCCTAACTCCTCAGTCAGAACAAATTCCTCAGAGACCAGAAGAACTTCGTCTCTGTCATTGAAGAAATTGACTGAACTGTATGAGATTTCCAATGGCTTCACTCGAAGGGATTGGTAGGTGTAGGATTTTGAGTTGAGCATCACATGGAAATTTTTCCTTAGTATTTCCTCGACCCCCTTTAATAGTACCGTGTTTCCTATGACTCAAGAAAGAGAAAATGAAAACTACAAAAACAAAAAGTCTTCATGCTTCATGTTCCTCGAATGAATATCAAGTCTTCATGGTCACACCAATTTCTTCACTTTCAAAGTCTTCAGTCGAAGAACTTCATTTTTAGGGGTCGACTTTCTCTGTAAATATCAAACACCTCATAGACTTATAGACCTGTGTACACTCACAAACGCATCAGTCCCTTAACCTATAAGTCTTCAATACACCAAATCACTAAGGGGCACTAGATGCACTTACAAACCCTAGCCTACCGAAATATAGACTCCAATGAGAGGAACCCTAAAACTAACTGAAGATTTTTGATGCCCAAACGAGAAATTGGAGATTAACAACCCCAAAATCCAAGACAAGAGGGGAATATTTGGGACTTACTGTATTTTGGCGGTGGCGCGCCGTTAGAGCGACGAATAGGTGCCATCGCCACCACGCCTATGCGTCGTCCCCGATGAACAGGGGTTGATGAACCGCGTGTCTCCACCCTCCCAGCGCGTCTGACGCCGATGAGCCGGTGCGCCGCGACAATCGCCTCCCTCTCCCCTGCGCCGTACCCTCTGCTTCAGTGGTAACAAAGATGAACAGGCAAGGGGATTTGATCCATTTCCAAGGACACGGGGGGTTTTCTGCAAAACGGTCGTGCAGACGGCCGCTCCCTGCCACCTGGCGCGGTCGACTGGTCAACACGTCGTCAACATGTGGTGTACAAGCTCAATACGCGCTACAGTGACCGTATAATCACGTCTTGTCGTATATAGTGACCGTATTGCATGTATCCCTAAGTACGGTGACCAAAGTGAGCACACGGGCAAGAACAGTGACTTCCGATGCATTTTACTCTTTATTTCACCGTCACAATGTTTACGGCAAGGAAATTGATTAAAATCAACCGGCTGATCACGCGTAGCGTTCCGCCACTCGTGCAGCCGTCAGATCCAAGTTTCGTCGGACAGTGCACTGTGTACATCTTAGTGCAACACAATAGGTGTGCAGAACACCAGATTGAAACAAACTAAATGTTGCCAGACCCTCTAGTCTTCCATCTAGATCGGATCGAGAGCCGCGGCACCAATTGTCCTAAATCAATCCGCGCGCGACGCGTGCCTTTCCACCTTAACATTTTTTTTGCAATATCATCTGTGTTGCAGAAGTCCTTTCGCAATAACACCCATGTTGCAAAAATGTTAAGAAGAAAAAATAATCTGCAACATCATCTATGTTGCAGAAGTCGTTCCGCAGCAACATCCATGTTGTAAAAATTAATTATTCTGTAACAGAACGTCTATTACAAATGTTTCTGTAACATATGCTCTGTTGCAAAGAAGGATTATGCAACAACACTTTTGTTGCAATGGTGAGGAAAGATCCATGCCGCTGGATAGCGCAGATCAAAAAACTGTCGAAGCAACATATTTTTTTAAAAGATCCGTCGGTCGACGCATAGCGCCGCCCATTATATATACATCAAAATGTTCTAAACATTATACTTGGAATAAAATTAAATAGGTCCCCGTTTTTTTGAGAATCACCGGGGGAGGAGTCCCTCCACCTGAATATATTGCTCAAAGTGGCCATAATGCCAGGAGAGTGATCCAGTTTATAAGGAAAATCGGATCAAAAACCTTAACAAATTGACCCCGTTTATGAGGAAAACCGAGCCGAAAACCAGACAAGTAACAAGTGTTACAAGAAAAGGAGAGGAACAATACGCCAAACATAAGGCAAGACCTAGCTAGCATACTAACATGACCAGGTAGATGAGGGTTGGGTCGAGGGATCACAATACCAAGACTCTACAAATAGCCTAACGCACCGCACCAGCGTGCGTATCAAACCCACGACACAACAGAGGAGCATCCACAATCAACGAGTGCCAAAGCTTAACATGAACCTTGTGCCAAAGCTTAACACGAACCTTGGTGGCGCTCATACGGAAGTACAAGGCGATTAGCAAGTCGGGGGCGTCATTGCATAAATCATTGAGAAAAGGTGACCAAGATGAGACCAAGAGCGAGGCTGCCTCAACGAAACGAGGTCATTGGTGCAATGACGTCCTAAACAAGCGGTTTTAACCCCTTTCATGACGGCATTTGGAACCGTCACCAAGTGAGTGTATCACGATAGGGTTGTCCTTCCCACGACCCGAAATCGTCGAGGATAGGCCCTCCACAGGACCAGTGGGGCCTTGTGCGATCAGGCGAGGCATCGAAACCCAATCATTTCCGTAGGTATTGTGACGCCCCCGATTCAATCGTACACTAATCATGCATGCAAACGTGTACGATCAAGATTAGGGACTCACGAGAAGATATCACAACACAACTCTAAAACATAAATAAGTCATACAATCATCATAATACAAGCCGGGGGCCTCGAGGGCTCGAATACAAGTGCTCGATCATAGGCGAGTCGTGGAAGCAACAATATGTGAGTCTGGACATAAGTTAAACAAGTTTGCCTTAAGAAGGCTAGCACAAAGCTGGGATCTGAGATCGAAAGAAGCGCATGCCTCCTGCACAGGATCCTCCTAAACTACTCACAGTGGTCGTCGTCGGTGACTTGCGTAGTAGTAGGCACCTCCGATGTAGAAGGAGTAAAGTAAATCGACGGTGGTGTCAGCTCTGGGCTCCGACATCTGGTTGCGACAACCAGGTAGAAGGGAAGGGAAAGGAGAGAAAAGCAACCGTGAGTACTCATCCAAAGTACTACTTAAGCAGAATCTACACTACATATGCATGGGTATATGTGTAAGGGGCATATCGGTGGGTGAAATGCAGAATGCCAAAATAAGAGGGGATAGCTAATCACATCGAAGACTAAACCACAGAAGCCTCCATCTTACAACATGTAGAAGAGTAGATTGAAGTTCACCAAGTAGCATCGCATAGCATAATCCTACCCGCGATCCTCCTCGTCGCCTGTTAGAGAAGCGATCGTGGGTTGTATCAGCACTTGGAAGGGTGTGTTTTATTAAGTATCCGGTTCTAGTTGTCATAAGGTCAAGGTACAACTCCAAGTCGTCACATTACCGAAGATCACGGCTATTGAATAGATAAACTTCCTGGGGTGCACCACATAACCCAACCGCTCGATCCCATTTGGCGAACACGCTTTCTTTGGGTCATGCCCGGCGCGGAAGATCAACACGTCGTAGCCCCACCTAGGCTGTGAGAGAGGTGACACGCGGTCTAAATCCTATGGCGCGAGGTGCAGGCCCATCGCCCGTGCACACTGCATGTTGCGACAGCGGCCGAAGGCAGAACCTAGCCTAGCGAGCGTTCGGTCAATCCGGCGCCGCGCCGCTCGATCGGTCGGCGTCCACGAAGGCTTGGTGATACCACGGCGTCGAGTGCCCATAAGCTGTTCCCCGTGGTTGGTTGGTGTGTATAGATCAAATGGCGGACTCGGATCAAATACCAAGAACTTCGTTAAGCGTGTTATTTTGAAGTAACCGCGGATGCCGAGCCGAGGCGAGGCCACCTCTCTCTAGGTGGTCACAACCTGCACTGTCGCTCGCCTCAAAGATCCTTGGCGGGTACTCCTCTGAGCCGATCCGTCTTTAGTCACCACAGGTATCATACATGTATATAAGTATATACCGTGATCACCTCCCAGTGATCACGGCCCGATAGTATAGCAAGGCAGACGGACAAGAGTGTAGGGCCACTGATGGAATACTAGCATCCTATACTAAGCATTTAGGATTGTAGCAACAATGACAGGCTATGCATCAGGATAGTATTAACTGAAAGCGATAACATGCTATACTACTCTAATGCAAGCGATGAGAGAGAAGAGTGGCGATATCTGGTGATCGAAGGGGGCTTGCATGGTTGCTCTGGCAAGAAGGATTAAATCGTCAACACCGTAGTCGAGGCAGGGGGCCTTGGCGATCTCGAGGTCTCTAGGAAAGAAGTAATGGAGGGGGAATACAATAAATAACAGAGCAATCAAAGCATCACAAAGCGTAACATGGCAATACACGGCGCTAGAGGTGACCCAACGCAGTACTAGGTGCTACTGGCGAAGCGGGAAAACATCTGGGAAAGTATCCCCGGTGTTTTGCGTTTTCGGACAGATGAACCAGAGGGGGAAAGTTGCGTGTTTTCTATGCTAGGGATGGGTGGCGGACGAACGGGCTATGTATCCGGATTCATCCCGTCATTCTGAGCAACTTTCATGTAGAAAGTATTTTCATCTGAGCTACGGTTTATTTTATATGATTTTCTAAAGTTTTAAAACATTTTTAGAATTTATTTAATTAATTTAATTCAACCTTATCCAGAACAGTGCATGCTGACGTCATCATGACGATGATGTCGTGATCAACAAGTGTTATTTGGTCAATGACAGTGGGTCCCACATGTCATAGGCTGAAGACTAACAATTTGTTAACATTTAATTAGCAGGTTAATTAGAGTTAGTTAACTAAACAGGATTAATTAATTAATTAATTAATTAATTAATTAATTTTATTATTATATTTTTAAATCCTTTTTTTGTTTTGGGCGTGGGGCCCCAGCGTCATAGGCCCTTGAACCTAGCGGATCGAGGCGGCAGTGAGGCGAGGCGCCCGAGCAGGCATGACAGGCGTCTGGGCGGCGGCCCGACGGCCCCAGCCCTGGCCGAGTGGAGAAGTCCGGCCGCAATTAGGGGAGGTTTGAGGCGACGGGGAGGCGGAGGCGGAGGCTGGTAGTAGAGGAGGCAGCAGGCGTTAAGTGGCAGCGGTGGCGGGCTTCTTGACGTGCTTTCGGGCGTCTTGAGGAGGAAAGCGGGGCGCAAGCTCGGCGGCGATGGGTGCGGGCAGCACCGTGGGGTCTGCGGAGAAGCTAGGCAAAAGCGCGCCTGGCGGCGACAACAGCGAACAACACCGGCGAAGCGGCCGGACCAAGCCTCGGTCGGTGGCGGGGAGCTTGGGATGGGGCTCATCGACAACAAATCAAGGGGAAAAGGTGGGAATGGGTGCGGCTCACGAGGGAAAGCGATGGCGAGCTCGGGGTGGTTCGGGAGGACGGAGGTAACCGTCGGCGGAGCGAGCGTCCATGGTCGAAGAGGAGGGGTCGATGGCGGCGGTTCCGGGGCGCTCCAGCTAGAGCCGGTTGCCGTAGAGAACGATGATGAAGGGGCCCGTCTCCTGGGAAGCTTCTGGCGCCGCGGGGAGGCTCCGTTGCACGGCATCGACATCGATGTCGACGCGGTGACAGCAGCTCGGATGTGAGCTATGGATTGGGAGAGCGAGTGAGCAAGGGGGAGAAAGGGATTAGCGATCTAGGGCCGACAGAGGGGCTGCAGGGCATTCTTATCCAGCGCAGGGAGACGGCGGGGAGCCGCGGGGGAGGGAGTCCTGGATTAGGGGGTATCCGGACAGCCGGACTATATACTTTATCCGGACTATTGAAGCATGAAGATACAAGACTCAAGACTCTGTCCCGTGTCCGGATGGGACTCTCCTTTGCGTGGAAGACAAGCTTGGCGATCCAAATAATATATTTCCTTCCTTGTAACCGACTCCGTGTAAACCCTAGCCCTCTCCGGTGTCTATATAAACCGGAGAGGTTGGTCCTTAGAAGGCCGATCACGATCACAATCATAATCATCATAGGCTAGCTTCTAGGGTTTAGCCTCTATGATCTCGTGGTAGATCTACTCTTGTACTACTCATATCATCAATATTAATCAAGCAGGAAGTAGGGTTTTACCTCCATCGAGAGGGCCCGAACACAGGTAAACATTGTGTCCCTTGCTTCCTGTTACCATCAGCCTAAGACGCGCAGATCGGGACCCCCTACCGAGATCCGCGGTTTGACACCGACATTGGTGCTTTCATTGAGAGTTCCTGCGTAGCCGTCCTTTGCAAGGCTCGATGGCTCCTTCAATCGTCAACAACACGGTCCGGTGAGACTTTTCACCCGGACAGATCTTCGTGTTCGGTGGCCGCGCGCGTGAGCAATTAACAGCCAAGCTGGGCGAGATCAACAGCTCGCCCCGGCCACGAGGTCGAGTTAGCTTGAACAACACGGCCGATATCCGCGGAGACTTGATCTTGACGGAATCGGGCAGTGCCGAGGGCCGGGCCGGTCACGATGAGCACGGCTTAGACCTGCTGTCGGACAATGCTCGGGAATCACCCCTGAAGTAGCCCGGGACCTAAATCCGGAGTAGACTGCGTGGCCCAAGGACGGGTGGATAGACCCCGCCCCGCGGGCTGCACACTCATCGGCGGTAGAGCCGAATCCAGGCCTTACCTCTATGGAAGCCTGCAACACCGACCCCCGGACTCGTATCCGGTTGTAGGTTCTAGTCCGCGCGCTCCCGAGCCCGCCGAGCCTGGTTGGGCTCCGGTAATGGAGTTTACCGCCACAAATATCTTCCAGCATTCGCCCTTTGGCAACATGCTGAACTCATTAAAATCTCTCTCTTTGACAGGAATTCGTCTCGAGTGGGAAGCAGGCGACGAAGGAATTCGTCGCCCACCCACCACCCGCTTCATTGCCACGATCGATGAATTAACCGACGTGCTTGAATTCGACTCCGAAGACATCGACGGTATGGGCGGCGATGCGGAGAAAAACAGAACCACCGCTCCTTTGGGCGGTGGACAGCCACCCGTCATCGATATATACATGGTGGATCGCCCTAAGGAGGGCGGCGGCGACAATTCGGAAGATAAAACCCACAGGCAAAAACCAAAACAACGGTGCGAGCGCTGCTCCAAGTGAACAACGATAAAAATAGTAGCGATAGTGCGGAAAGATCGACACCCAGTCAACCCGAAGGCAACAACGACCATATGGACCCGGCGATGGGCAGGATGAGCGAGTCATGCGAACACAGCTCGGGCGGGCGCCCGACCACAATGATCTAGAGGGCGAGTTCATCAAACCGCCCAGGACAAGAACATAGTCCGGACGACGATGCATTCATCGTCCGGAAACCTGTGAGAGAGATAACCTCCACGAGAAGGCTTATGGCCACGCGAGAAATGCGAAGAAGCGAAGCAAAGGCTAAAGGCCGCCGAGAAGCGCTCAATCGCAGATGGAATAAAGTGCTGAACCGAAGAAAGATCTGGCGGCGATCACCATACAAAGAGCTATCCAAAAGCATAGCTGCTGCTGCGAATTGACGGCGAGGCCGTTCCACCAAAGAACAACACGACCGGGAGGCGGACGAACCACTTCATAACGCGACAGGCAGCTACCGACGCCATCGCCACGATCTCGTGAGCACACGGATAATAAAGCCCGGCGGCTAGGTCCATCTGGATCTAAAGGACACACCCGTGGCGGGACTATGGTCACCAAAATGATCATACCGATCGGATACCGATTGGAACAAACACGGACACAACAACGGCCCGACGACATGCCACAACACATCCGGATCTGGAGGGCTGCTCACCCCTGTGCTTCAAGAAAATTCTTGGACCATGAATTCCCACGGGTTTTAAACACTGTGAACATAGAAACATCTGACGGAGCAGCAGACCGAAGTGCGGATCGAGATTTTATCCTGCATATACACATGGCTCGTGGGGATGGCCTCCGCCATCAAATACCTTCCCCTCAAATTTGAAGGACCAGCTCGACCTTTGGTTGAAAAGCCTCCCGAAAATTCAATTGGGAGTTGGGAGGAACTCGAGGGCGCTTTGGGGCCAATTTTCAAGGGACTTATGTCCGGCCTCGGATCACAGACGATTTAAGTCACATAATCCAACAGCCGGAGAGTCGCCCGCAAGCTATGGAATAGATTCCTCACTAAGAAGAATCAAATTGTCAATTGTCCGGACCTTGAAGCCTTAGCGGCATTCAAGCCTGACATCATGACAGTGGCTCGCCGAACACCTCGGCCAAGAAAAGCAAGGACAATGGCAGCCTTAACAAGCCTTATGACCGCTTTTGCGGGTGAAGATAGTTGGTTGGCCCGTAAAGGCATCAGCGACCCAAGCACATCCGAAATAAGGGATGGCAACGGGAAACCACGACATACTAAAAACAAACCTCAAAACAAGGAAGAAAGCCCGGACAACACAACGGTCAATGCCAGATTCAGGGGCTCTCGACCCGATCATCAAAAGAAGCCATTTAAAAGCGGTAAGAGGACCGTCCGGTGCAGAGCGAGTCTGGATAGGCGTGCCAAAATCATGGCACCCCAGACAAACCGCGAACCACACTCACGAGAGAGTCTTTGGGTCTTCAAGCGGCCGGCAAATTAAATGCAAACACAAGGAAGGAAACACCAAGTGAAGGCGAGGATGAACCTCGCCGGCCGAACAACAGGGGATAGAAAAATTCCACGGAGGTTAAAGCGATAAACATGATCCACGCGACTCACACATCCACGAGAAGCGCGAGCAGCGCTCGAGAGCAGCGTGCGCTATAGAGCCCATCGTACCCACACCTAACTCTTTGGTTGACTTGTCCGATCACCTTGATCACACGGATTTGCTGACTAGTATTCGGTGTGGAGGATCGAAGGCCTTGGTGCTTGACCCAATAATCAGCGGATACCATCTTACCCGTCCTTATGAATGGCGATAATCTCAATTTAATATACGGGACACATCCACGAGGATGGGGATAGATCCATCCAGAATTATCCAAAGCAACACCAACTTTGAAGGGATAATACCAGGCGTTGAAGCCTACGGTAGGGGCTCCGTCGTACTGGAGGTAACATTCGACTCCCCGGGCAACTCCAGAAGCGAAGAACTACTCTTCACCATCACACCCTTCCAAAGCGGCTACCACGCATTGCTTGGAAGAATGGTCTTCGCCCGCTTCAACGCAGTACCGCACTATGCCTACCTTACACTCAAGATGCTCGGTCCACGTGGCGTCATCACCATTAGCGGAAACACAGAGCGCTCTTCACGCGCGGAGGAATAGCGATAGCTCTGGCGGCGGATCTAAGTGGCCTCAATACGAAAGCATGGTAGTCGTTAAGACCACGAACACGGTTAGGCAGATGCAGCGGTCCGGATGAAACTGATCCGAGCGCCATATACGTAATCCATAAGCGACACCGGGGCCATAGATATTTAATACAGCCCACCCTTGGCTCAACCTTATTGGTAGGAAAATGTTTCACATTTCTACTATCAATCGCATGCTTACGAGTTTCCTTTTTACGAGACAACATTAAATGCGATACCCTTCGAGACCACGGCTGCGCGGAGACAAAAGCGCGGGCGTGCAGCAGGGCCCGCTCAAAGGTTTCTCTTTAGATTAAGCCTGTGTAAACCTTTTCTATTGCCTCTTGTTGTTTACATCCATGGGTGCTATACCCACAGAGGACACCGCTTTTATTGGCATTTCGCCCGACAGACTAATGCGTGCACGGAAATACAGGGTTTATAACGAAAGGCATTCTTCAACCTATTTTACGTCATAAAGTCCGAATACCTTGGGAGTGTTGGCGTCACGAGTTTGGCCTTATATGCATCAGCTCCGAATCATGTTTTTGTTCAAATGTTGGGTTTGCCCGGCTCCTGGATTTGCCGCCTTATGTTCCGTTCTTATCGGCTAAGGCAGCCAAAGGAGAACTCTGCGATTGTGCCTGGTTATTCGGATGAGCACCTCGATGAAAGCGAAAACATTGTCATGATCTGAGAGACTGTTCAACCACTCGAAGACTTACGAATCTTGAATTCCTCCGCATTAACGAAGGACCGTTTCGGTCATGTACACAGCGCCCGTATTCGTATGCGCCAAAAGTACTAGGGCTACATAGTAGCCCCGTCAAACTCTTATGGCTAAGTGAAAGTGTTACTGACTATATAGTCCGGTTGCCTAGTTAAACGTGCGATCACCTCCTTAATGGACCAAGGCGTTGGATCAAGTGTGACTATGCATATTTTTCGCGAACACCCCGCATTGTATCGTGGGGTGCGAAATAACGACTCTAACTTCAATTACATATATACATAAAGCGGCCATACGGGAGGTACAAATAATACTTTCGGGCACAAAGTATAAATATAGCCTCATAATCAAAATAACATTGTTTTTACAATGACACGATTTATCCTCGAACATGACATTCTTGAGCCGAGCCTCTATCAGCGAGCACCTTACATTACTGCTCCAAGTAGTGCTCGGCGGATCACAGCCTCTCACGGATTACAGGTGCATAATGAGTGGCCTCCATATCTGTCAATATGCTTTAACACGGGCAAGTGCCACCCGTGCACCCTCTATATACGCCGACCTCCTCATGGCATCGATCGAGATCTGACACGAGGTGTTGCACCAAACCAAAATAATTGTCGGCTTAGGCCCCTTGACCAAAGATGGTCTATTACGAACCGCATGGCAAGCCGGACAACCTATGAAGCTCGCCAAAGCAGCCATCTTCTCATTCAACAGCAATGGACGCGCGGGAGCATTGAATTGGGACCAGAATAGTCTCTCCACTTCTTTATCACCTTGATCCTCGAAAATCTTGGCAGCATCAGCGGCACTCTTCGCCAAGTCCGCATAAGCGTCTGCAGGACTCCAGCGTCGATCCAGGAGAGCATACTTCATATCCAAGAACTTCATCCGCAACAAGTAGGGACTCTCAGCCGTGATTTTTCCGGCCTGTCGAAGCTCCTCCCGCGCATCCCTAACCTCGGTCCGCATCTCCTCGGCCGCGTTAAGTGCCTTGTTCAGGTCAGCCGAATTAACCTGATTCTCCTTTTCAAGGAGCTCATACCGGACGGCGACATTTTTAAACTCCAGAGCCATTTCGGCTATCTTGTCTTAACTTGACGATGAGCAGCCTGTTCGCTCTCAACTCTTGACGCCTTTAGGGCAGCCGCATCGCTAACCGAGCCTGTTCCTTGGCACAGGCAAGTTCCGCCCTCGAGGATTCCACGGCAGCAGACATGCTGCAGTTCAAGCATGTCGCATTAATATTATGCCCCTCTCATATTTTCCTATACAACATAATAAGGAAGCGAGCACATACCTTGTGACTCATTCAGCCGTTCGTTCACCACGTGATATCGGCATCAATAGATCAATTTGCCTCCTTAGTTCGGCAACTTCAGCGGACTGTTCGTGGCGGATCCTTAGATACCTGCGCATATGTACGCCATAATCAATACTTACACAATATGATCCTCCGTTTGCCGCCTAGAGTGAACAACGAAGTCTCGAGGGCTACTATCCATATGGAGCACACCTAGCGCGTGCCTCACAACCAAAAAATTGTGTATTTGTCACTACATACCTCAAAGCCTTTGAGCAGGCTTGTAAATGCTTCATTCAAACCACTTGTGGCGGATGAAATCTTCTTGAGCATCGTGCTCATTAATGAGCGGTGCTCCTCCGAGAGTGCAGCTCGCTCCAGAAGGCCCATTAGTATGTCCGGCCGGACACCGAACTGTGCCGAACCCTTCTCATCGCCCCCCGTGGGAGCCGAACGCTCCGGGCTCAGGGCGGCGGACGGATTAGCCTCTGGCTTCGGCAAATCCGGGCTCCTCCGTGATGACACCTCGGTGTCGCCCGCCTCAGGAGACGGAGAGGCTGGTGGGGTCTCACTCTCCATCATCTCCGGAGGAAAGATCCCCCGAAGACGAACTCTGTTGAGAAGGGCTGCTAGTCGGACTGCAAAGAATGGATCCTGGTTAGTGTTCTCGGAGAAAGGTAGTACCTTGAATTCTGGTTAACTTACAGCTCGTTGGAGGCTGGCTGTTGGCGGGCATGATGCGGTGAGGGTGCCCGTCGGGGCAGAGCCCCCTGGTGATACCTTTTTCCCTTGCTTGGGCATCTCCCTCTCCAAGTCTTCGGAGGCGGCCCTCTTCTTCCCGCGTGGGGAGGAGGCTTTAGACTCCCTTCCGACTATCCTCCTTAGGGAGGTAGAAATTCCCCAGTTTGGATCTTGAGTGTGTGAAGTTCGGCTTCTCTGTTCTTCCTTCATCTTTCCACGAGGGCATTTCTTTGAGCACCGGCCAAGCATCTTGGCAATGGTTGGGCTAAGCGAGCCTTCGGGAAGTGGCGCGGACACGATTCTCTCGCCTTGCTTGAGCCATTCACAGCCACGGAGGATTTTCAGAATAATGACTATCACAAATATGAGCGATGTGTCCGGTTTCAAGGTTACTTACTTGGGTATCTAGGCGATTGCAACAGGCCCGCATCCAATGTGGTATCCGGACACTTTACTTGTGGTCGAAGAATAATTTACCGTCCTTGAGCTTCGGGCGAAGAAGTGCTTAATAGTCCGCGGACCCTCCGGATTGAACTCCCACATCCGGAGCGGCCCGCGTTTGCACGGCAACATCCGTCGGATTAGCATTACTTGAATTATGCTGACAAGGTTAATGTCCTTCTCAAGAAGCTCCCGGATACGGCTCTGCAGTATTGGTACATCACTAGCGGGCCCCCAATTCCGTCCTACATCGCTCCATGATGCCAATTGTGACGGAGGGCCCGAGCGGAACTCGGGGGCGGCCACCCACTTTGTGCCTCTAGGAGCCGTGACGTAAAACCACCTCCGCTGCCATACATCGGATACTTCTGGGAAAGAACCCTCTGGCCATGGGGCATCGGCGTTCCTGCTTATTATGGCACCTCCGCACTCCGCATGTCGCCCCGCGATCATCTTTGGCGTCACATTGAAGGTCTTGAGCCATAAGCCGAAGTGTGGAGTGACGTGGAGAAAATCCTCGCACACAATGATGAACGACGAGATATGGAGGATAGCGTCCGGGGCTAGATCATGAAAATCTAACCCGTAATAGAACATGAGCCCCCTCACAAAGGGATCGAGGGTGAGGCCCAAACCGCGGAGGAAGTGAGGAACAAATACGACGCTCTCATTGGGCTCGGGTGTAGGGATGACCTGCCCTGGAGCAGGAAGCTTTGTCTTTGGATGTTGGCGATCGGATATCCGACCTCCTAAGCCTCGCAATGTCCTCCTCTTTAATCGAGGAGGCCACCCACCGGCCCTGAGAGTTGGATCCGGACATATTGGAGGATCTGGGGCGTTCGAGTTTGGGTCTCGGGTGCTAGAACTCGAGATGCGGAAGGGCGCAAGGGTGGTGGAAAACAGGTATAGGCCTCGGCCCCTTTATAAGGGGGTGAATATCAAGAGCCCTCAGCGTGACGGCTTGAGACTTATCTAAAAAACACTCGGAGTCATACCAACAGTCGTCGTGGGGTGGGCGCACGCCCGTATTGATGGAAGATCCCGTAATAAGGGAAACACGATCTCTGCTTTGGCGGAGCGTGCCAATAAAATCGCCTCGCAGCGCGAGTTGAGGTGGGCCAAGAAACACCAGCCCGTGTTGGGCCGGGCCACGATGCAGGGGCACGACGTACAAAAATTGTCAGCAGATCATATTTATGTTATGCCCCCTACGATGGCGTGTGAGGATCATTTTGCAGATCCGGACATGATTCCAGTGTTCGATAATTACTTTGGAGTATTCGGAGATGGAACCCGCCTTGCAATGCCGAAGACAAGACTGCGTGTCGGACTCATCGTCATTGAAGCCTGGTTCGAGAGACTCTTGAGGAGTCTGGATTAGGGGTATCCGGACAGCGGACTATATACATTGTGTGGACTATTGAGCGTGAAGATACAAGAATCAAGACTACATCCCGTGTCGGATGGGACTCTCCTTTGCGTGGAAGACAAGCTTGGCGATCCAGATAATATATTTCCTTCCTTATGGCGACTCCGTGTAAACCCTAGCCCTCTCGGTGTCTATATAAACCGGAGAGGTTGGTCCTAGAAGGCCGATCACGATCACAATCATAATCATCATAGGCTAGCTTCTAGGGTTTAGCCTCTACGATCTCGTGGTAGATCTACTCTTGTACTACTCATATCATCAATATTAATCAAGCGAGGAAGTAGGGTTTTACCTCCATCGAGAGGGCCGAACACAGGTAAACATTGTGTCCCTTGCTTCCTGTTACCATCAACCTAAGACGCCTGCAGATCGGGACCCCCTACCGAGATCCGCGGTTTGACACCGGCAATGGGATGGCCGCCCGTGGCTATCGAGGCCATGGACGGCAGCTCCTGCGTCCACAGGGGTGCTGGTGAGCAGAGAGCAAGGGGTGGCTGGGGATGGGCTGGGCCTGCTTGTGGCCACTAGGGCTGGTGCGGCGATGTGATTCCTCTACCTCTTTTCCTTTTCTAAAACTTTTACATTTTACCTTTTTTTCTTACTTTCTCTTACATTTTATTTATTTTAGTTAGCAAAACATTTTACAAAAATATAACCCTACTCCTAAATTAGCATAATAACATAGGACACCTACTCCAAAAGTTTGGTGATTATATAAACTAGATTAACATTTGTTTAGTATTTAAATGCATTTAAATAATTGTTTTCTTCTTTGTTTTACTTACTATAGTGCATTTAAATACTTTACAAAAGTGTGATTTCTTCACCAATATTTAATATGGATTATGTGGCTCCTCCGAACATTTTAGTTTTCATATTTGAAAACTTTTATTATTGCTTAATTTTGAATTTGAATTGAACCGTTTTGAACTAACGTGAGATTAGCGATGTCGAGGTGGCGTGGCATCATTAGCGAGAGGTTCACTTGTAGCCTAATTATCCAGGCGTCACAATTCTCCTCCACTACATGAAATCTCGTCCGAGATTTAGGAGGAAGTAAGGGAAAAGGATTGGGTTACGAAAAATCTAACGGATCTTCTCAGTTTTGGTTGCTCTTCTCGAAGAAGTTGATCCCTTTCGTTGATTTCTTTATTTCTCTGCTCCTGTCATCATGATGAAGTCGGCATCCTTTCTTCAGGAACTTTCACCGTACTTACAAAATAATAAAGGGGCTGGGAGAACAGACCTCTACAAGGTTGACTAACTTGTTGATAACATCGGGGAAGGTGGGGGAAGTAACTCTCGAATTAAAAACCTTTAGAAAATATCGAGAGCAAAGTAGGAAGGTGTCATGATAAGTTTCAAGCGGCAGGCAATTGTTCGATGCCTGAAACAGAGTGTGAAAGGGGTTCAAAGCAATCGGAATAAGTATTACATCTTATGCGGTATAGATCGATGGGGCGGTGGTCCGTGAATTACATCTGAGGCCACGCGCGAGGAATAAATTTGGGAATAGGGGGTGCACAGGAGAGTCAGGTTTCGATCATGTGGAACTGTGGGTTATGGGCCCACCATGTGGTTAAAGTAGGAAGGGTGGTGACATCTTGCATGATCATGATAGCAAGGCATGTGAGAGGGTAGCTTGTCAGTTATATGTCAGCAACATCGTCGGTACCAAGGGCGAGGGACGAAGAGAACCATTTTCCTGCTCGTTGAAACGAGGCGGACCAATAGGCAAAGTTCTCGTCCATCGGTGGTTACCGGAATGTCACCAACAATAGTAACAGGGTATTACTGACAGAGTTGTACAACGAGGTGTTTACATAAGTAGGGAAATATTACTGCTTATTTTATATAGATCACAAGAAGGTTTAAACAAACCAATGGAAAGGAAAATATGATTATCAGATTAAATAGAACAATGGAAAGGAAAATGTGTTTAAACACATATTTCAAGGGTATAACCTTCCCAAGGACAAGCAGAGCATGATAACCATGATGGGATATAACGTAGAAAACCCTTTAGGAAAGGGGAGAGAAATTTCATGACATTAACCAAACTACGGTATTTGGATAATGGACAAAGAAAATTTAGCATTGTTCTTCAAATGCTCTTATTGAAAATCAGAGTACTACAGACATGCTTCGAGGTAGCATTGGCATGGTCTTCAAGCAAAGGTCAGACTTTGGATACAAAGGATCCATCGGAAACAACTTATAGAATAAGTCTTACAATTTCCTCATGGAAGAATGGATAACCTTGCTGAAAAGGAATCTATAACAATAGGGCCTCCGACGGTGTGCTAAACGCGACATCACCTTACCGGGTCACATAAAGACCATTGTTATAACTCTTGGAAATATATTCCAACCATCATATCTGACCGAGATTCAGATCTGATTGGTGTCAGGATAACTCAGACTCAGGAGGCCCGAGGAGAAAAGGTGCGACACAAATTGTCAAGATGACTGTGTAAGATTATCGGAATTGATCTATGGAACCGAGTTCCGAAACAAGAGTTCATCATTAAATCAAGGAGAGGTGAGGAGGTGGCTGATTGACTCAACGATAATTCATTGAGAATTTCAAAAGATGGATTTCTACACTTATGAGAACAAGGGGATAACGTTTGTCAGATCAAATGGTATAATGAGGTATGCCGGAGGAAAACATACACAGTTAAACATTGGTTGAAAGGTGCACCTAAAATATGGGCTTAGGTAGCATGATCAATGTTAGAATGGTGATCCGATAACCAATGGTCTAAGAATAAAATATCGACCATTAAATTCAGAGCAATAGGGTTGCTAGAAGTTTTGAAGTCGCACATCATAGTTCGATTGTCGGTTTTCCGGTTAGAAATAACACGGGGACAAAGAAAGAATGATGATGGTGAGAAGTTTCACTATATCAAGAATTCTTATGAGGTGGAGTAATCCTCACAACATTCTTGTCATAAAAGATGGTAACACTCCAAGCTAAAGAAGAACAAATGTTGGATAGCAAGGAACTCAAGGTATAACCCAGAACACGAACAAGTTTGTGTCCTAGGGAAGGCAATAAAGTGGTCGATGACAACACAAATCATCGAGGGCAAGCATGGAATTTCTCATCATGAATTCAGTTGATATCGCAGAAGAAGTTAAAATGTTGACGATGATCATTACACATTTGTCGAGGGGTTTCAAGAAGATGTAACCGATCGGCGATGACATAAAGTCGAAGGACTAATGAAGCGAAAGGTTATTGGAACCAAGGGTACGACACAAACTTGAAATCAAGCTTGCTGTTCAAGGTGAAATGATATGACAAGGAAAATCAACGTAAGCTTAGCTTATCGTCGAAATTTGTGCTCTGGGAAGGACCAGGTAGCACGGTTAAAATTTAGCATGATAATGATATAACAATCAGGCTAGGGATGACTAGAAGGATTATTAAACTCATAAGCAACAAAGATTACTTAGAGTTATCGAACCAAAGTGCTGAATCGGTTCACTTACCGGTGTTCTTGAGCGACTAACAACTCAGAACCCATGAAAAATTGGAACAAGTAAGAAATAATAGCTGATGAAGGCTCATAAGATGCGACAGAGTTCTTAGATATTCTCGAGATTCCAGAGTGTAATACTTGATGGTAGATCAAAGTAAAGGTCGGGGTGGGGTATTGATCGGCAGAAGACAAATGTTTTACTCGTCCGAGAAATGGGACCAAAGAAAGACAATATGGTCGAAACCACGATTGCAAAAGACCAAATCTCATATATAATATGAACTTATACCAAGGGAATAATTAATTTAAGAGAAGTTTCCATGATAAGATCTACATCGTGTCCATGGGCATGAACGCAAGGTTCAAGGTGGACTCCCACTTCTCCAATGCATACCCTTTCATTCACTTCTCATTTTCGACGAAGTCGTAGTGTTGAAATTTTATCTGGTAAATCACCAGAAGAATATGACTCGTGAAAACTCTCGGGTTTGCACAGATTATGGAAGGAATTGGTCCAACCCATCGGGTATCTTAGGAACATATACTACAAAGTTCAGAAGTAAATAACTCAAGCTCGAAAGCAGAGCAAGGTTGAGAAAGTAGAGGATACAATTTACCAAAGGCATTATGTATCAAGGAAGGCTCACAAAGTTATTGAATATGAAGGGCGTTGTCGGATAAAATCCATTAAAGGATCTGCGGTCCATACAGAGTGATGTGAGTGTCGACACACAACCAGCTGAAGAAACAATGCGAAGGCATTGGCTTTTAGAAGCAACTGACTAATTCAAAGCTCACATGTAAAGCAATTATGGTTTCCAAATCAGAGGATCAGAAGCAAACTCTCCAATTAAGGATGGATAGGTTGAGTAAGCTTAGGGGTAAAATTGACAACAATTTGATTGGTCGAGATCCAACTCATGTTTAAAATGACGTCTGAGCCGAAAGGATGAATTCTAGGATCTGATTGAGGATTGTGAGCATTCGCAATATTTTGAATCAATGGACTCAAAATGATAGTGACAAAGGCTGCCAATAAGATTATTATACTTGTGGGATTAACCATAATGCAAGCAAGCAAGAATTTCAAGAGCAATAAGCTGCTAAGGATTTTCGGAAGGCCGAATAGTATTCCAAAGAATATTGTGAGTCTCATGAACAACTGGGGATGAATGGATACTCAGTAATTGCAAGAATTATCCGTAGGGGTATTCAGATGGCTTAGAACTGCAAGGCAGTAGGCACAAAGTTTTCTCAGAGCAATAAAGAGAATATCGGGGTATCTTGTAATAACAAGGTAAATTCGGAGTAATTGTATGAACAACAAGTGTATGTCATTATCCATATGGATATATCGGTAATAGGGAACTGAAAAATCAGAGGGCACAAGGGTCTCGGGAATGATCGAAGAGTATCTTCAATATCTTCTAGTGAAGCAGTCGATCATCTGGAATGAAGGGGATCTTCGGGTGGATGTGATCGCGAGATCCTAAAGTTAGATTTTAGCAAAATCATTTAACCCGAATAGAAGAGAGATTAGAATCTCAGACTATAGATGAGGAATAAAGGATCCTAATACCACCCAATGGCGACGTGGGCCCATGGGCCGCACAACCATGTTAGTAAAAGTTTTGTAAAGTCTAGAATCGACTTCGGCCAAGGAGTGTGGAAGGGGGATTCCTACAGGCAGTCGACTCTGATACCAACTTGTGACGCCCCCGATTCAATTGTACACTAATCATGCGCATAAGCGTGTACGATCAAGATCGAGGACTCACGGGAAGATATCACAACACAACTCTAAAACATAAATAAGTCATACAAGCATCATAATACAAGCCGGGGGCCTCGAGGGCTCGAATACAAGTGCTCGATCATAGGCGAGTCGTGGAAGCAACAATATCTGATCTGAGACATAAGTTAAACAAGTTTGCTTTAAGAAGGCTAGCACAAAGCGGGATCTGAGATCGAAAGAGGCGCGAGGCCTCTGCTTGGGATCCTCCTAAACTACTCACGAGTGGTCGCGTCGTGACACTGCGTAGTAATAGCCACCTCCGATGTAGAAGGAGTAAATCATTGTGGCGTCGCTCCTGGCTCCGACATCTGGTTGCGACAACCAGGTAGAAGAGAAGGGGAAAGAGGAGAAAAGCAGCGTGAGTACTCATCCAAAGTACTATAAGCAAGGATCTACACTACATATGCATGGGTATATGTGTAAAGGGCATATCGGTGGGTGAGCTGCAGAATGCGAGAATAAGAGGGGATAGCTAATCACGTCGAAGACTACGCTCGAAGCCTCCATCTTGCAGCATGTAGAAGAGAGTAGATTGAAGCTCACCAAGTAGCATCGCATAGCATAATCCTACCGTGAACCCCTCCTCGTCGCCTGTTAGAGAGCGATCACGGGTTGTATCGGCACTTGGAAGGGTGTGTTTTATTAAGTATCCGTTCTAGTTGTCATAAGGTCAAGGTACAACTCCAAGTCGTCCATTACGAAGATCACGGCTATTGAATAGATAAACTTCCTGCAGGGTGCACCACATAACCCAACACGCTCGATCCCATTTGGCGGACACACTTTCTTTGGGTCATGCCCGGCCCGGAAGATCAACACATCGCAGCCCCACCTAGGCACAACAGAGAGGTCAAGACGCGGTCTAAATCCTATGGCGCAGTGCAGGCCCATCGCCCATTGCACACACGCACGTTGCGAACACGGCCGAGTAGACCTAGCCTAGCGAGCGTTCGATCAATCTGGCGCGCTTCGATCGCCCGGCGTCCACGAAGGCTTGGTGATACCACGACGTCGGTGCCCATAAGCATTCCCACATAGTTGGTTAGTGCGTATAGACCAAATGGCCAAACTCGGATCAAATACCAAGAACTTCGTTAAGCATGTTATTTTGAAGTAACATGACGCCGACCGAGGCAGAGCCCACCTCTCTCCTAGGTGGTCGCAACCTGCCCTGTCGCTCCGCCTCAAAGATCCACTCGCGGGTACTCCTACGAGCCGACCCGTCTTTAGTGACCACAGGTATCATACATGTATATAAGTCTATACCCGTGATCACCTCCCGAGTGATCACGACCCGATAGTATAGCAAGGCAGACGGGCAAGAGTGTAGGGCCACTAATGGAATACTAGCATCCTATACTAAGAATTTAGGATTGCAGGTAAGAGTAACAATTGTAGCAACAATGACAGGCTATGCATCAGGATAGGATTAACGGAAAGCAGTAACATGCTACACTACTCTAATGCAAGCAGTAGAGAGAAGAATAAGCGATATCTGGTGATCAAAGGGGGGCTTGCTGGTTGCTCGGCAAGGTGGGAATTAAATCAACACCGTAGTCGAGCTGGGGCCGCGGCGATCTCGAGTCTCTAGGAAAGAAATAACGAGGAGGAATACAATAAATAACAGAGCAATCAAAGCATCACAAAGTGTAACATGGCAATACACGGCGCTAGAGGTGACCTAACGCAGTACTAGGTGCTACTGGCGAAGGGGGAAAACATCCGGGAAAGTATCCCCGGTGTTTTGCATTTTTAGACAGATGAACCGGAGGGGGAAAGTTGCGTGTTTGCTATGCTAGGGATGGGTGGCGGACGAACGGGCTGCGTATCCGGATTTGTCTCGTCGTTCTGAGCAACTTTCATGTAGAAAGTATTTTCATCTGAGCTACGGTTTATTTTAGGGAAAACTTTGTTTTTGCCACTCTAGTTTTTGCCCACTTTGCTTATGCCACTCTAGAATTTGACATTCCACTTTTGCCGCTCTTATCTTTTGACAATATATCACTTCTGCCATTCAGTGGCAAAAGCAAAAAATTTAGAGTGGCAATTGTGATACATTGTCCAAAGCTAAGAGTGGCTAAAGTGAAATAAAAAATTATCGGTTTTGCCACGGAATGGCATTTGTGATGTATTGTCAAAAGCAAAGAGTGGCAAAAGTGAGATGTCAAATTCTAGAGTGGCATAAGCAAAATTGGCAAAAGCTAGAGTGGCAAAAACAAAGTTTTCCCTTTATTTTATATGATTTTCTAAAGTTTTAAAACATTTTTAGAATTTATTTAATTAATTTAATTCAACCTTATCGAGCGATTGCATCTTGACGTCCAGCATGATGTCGTGATCAGTCAATGTGGGTGTTGACTGGTCAAACTGACGGTGGGTCCCACATGTCATAGGCTGAAGACTAACAATTTGTTAACATTTAATTAGCAGGTTAATTAGAGTTAATTAGTTAACTAAACAGGATTAATTAATTAATTAATTTTATTATTATATTTTTAAATCCTTTTTTTGTTTTGGGCGTGGGGCCCCAACATCATAGGCCCATCGGAGCCTAGCGGATCAGGCGGCGGCTGGGCGAGGCGCCCGAGCAGGCGCGACAGGTGTCTCTGGCAGGCGAACCCAGTTGGCCCAGCTGGCCGAGGCGGAGGAGCGCCCGGCGAATCGTGGGAGGTAGCGGGCGACATGGGGAGCGGAGGCAGAGGCTGGGCGGCAGCAACAGGAGGCGGCGACGGCGTTAAGCAGAGGCGGTGGCGGTGGCGGCGCTGCTGACGTGCTCGGGCGTGCGGGAGGGAAGGCGGGGCCGCAAGCTCGGGCGGAAGTGGGCGCGGGCACCACCGTGGGGTGCGACGACGCTAGGCAAAGGCGCGCACGAGCGAGGCGACAACAGCAGGAGCAACACCGACGAGGGGTGCGGCCCGGACCAAGCCTCGGTCATGGCGGCAGGAGCTCGGGGGTGGGGCTCATACGACAACAAATCCGAGGGGGGAAAGGGGGGAATGGGTGCTGCTCACCGAGGGGAAGGCGATGGCGAGCTTGGGGTGGTTCAGGGAGGACCGGAGGTAGCAGATCGACGAGGCGGAGCAGACGTCCATGGTCGAATAGAAGGGGTCGATGGCGGCGGCTCCGGGGCGCTCCAGCTAGAGCCGGTTGTCGTAGAGAACGACGACGAAGGGAACCATCTCCTGGGAAGCTTCTGGCGCCGCGGCGAGGCTCCGGTGCACGGCATCGACATCGACGCCGGCACGGCAAAGGCAGCTCGGATGTGAGCTCCGGATCAGGAGAGCGAGTGAGCGAGGGGGAGAAAGGGATTAGTGATCTAGGGTTGACAGAGGGGCCGCGGGGCATTCTTATCCAGTGCAGGGAGACGGCGCGGAGGCGCGGGATGGCCGCCCCGTGGCTATCCGGCCATGGACGACGCTCCTGCGTCCACGAGGTGCCTGGTGAACAGAGAGCAAGGGGGTGACCGGGGATGGGCTGGGCCTGCACTGTGGCCACTAGGGCCCGGTGCAGCAGTAGCAGTTCCTCTACCTCTTTTCCTTTTCTAAAACTTTTCTGTTTTCTGCTTTTTTCTTATTTTCTCTTCTGTTTTATTTATTTTAGTTAGCAAAACATTTTTACAAAAATATAACCCCTACTCCTAAATTAGCATAATAACATAGGACACCTACTCCAAAAAGTTAGGTGATTATGTTTAGTATTTAAACGCATTTAAATAATTGTTTTGCTGCTGTTTTACTTACTATAGTGCATTTAAATACTTTACAAAAGTGTGGTTTCTTCACCAATATTTAATATGGATTATGTGGCTCACTCCGAACATTTTAGTTTTCATATTTGAAAACTTTTATTGTTTGCTTAATTTTGAATTTGAATTCGAACCGTTTTCGAACTAACGCGAGATTAGCAACAGTAATCGAGGTGACGTGGCATCATTAGCAAAGGTTCACTGTAGCCTAATTATCCGGGCGTCACAGGTATGTACATCCCACACGGTAATCCGAGAGAATCATTTCCGTAGGTATGTACATCCAACACGGCGAATCCCAGAAAATCATTTCTGTAGGTATGTACATCCCACATGGTGAATCCTAGAAAATCATTTACGTCGGTATGTACAACCCACACGGTGAATCCTAGAAAAACATTTCCGTAGGTATGTATATCACACACAGTTCTTTGTGTGGAAACGTTTGTGCAAGGTGGCCTAACGCAAACAGTTCGCTGTCGGAAGGCGTGTGCGATTATTAGTTGATCGAACACGCCTACTTTCTAGAAACCGTGCTGGTTGTTTGAGTTCATCGCCCACGGTGTTGTCTGAGTAACTGTTTGCAATAGAAAATCCCAATAAACAGGGTAATTAGCCTATTATTGATGATCCATGTACTAATCAAACTGATATTTCTTATAAAACAGGCCAGATATTTTATATCCGTATAAAAGCAACCAGGATTTCATAATCGAATTACATCAGATAGCCGGCACTCGATTCGCCATTACACAACAGCACCAAGTTTCACATGCGATATCAAAACCTTTGGAAAGTAGCATCATACACGGTAAATAGCAGATGAATCTTATCAGGAAAGCTGCGAAGCGAAGGCAAATATTGAGCCTTCAGTGATGTTGAATGTCCTTGCAACTTTAGTCCAGTGGCTATGGATAATTGCTCGCCCAACCTTCGTCCTCTTCAGCAAGATTTCAATATTGTACCGTGGGTGTTGAATGTATACCTTCCTCGCCTCTTGACCATGCAAGTGGTTTGAGAGGTAATCATCGATGAACTGCTTTGAAAATCTTTGAAAACAAAGCTATGCATAAATCATTGTTGTAAATTTTGAAATGGCGCAGGGGTAAAAACAAGGTAAAAGAGTTGGTACCATCCTATAGTTGACTGATGTCTTCTTCATTGTGCAAACAAAGATCTTGTTGTTATTCGTCACAAGTTTCTTCATCCTAACAATCTTTCTGAGTTTCTTTACCTTACTGATATTCATGGACATCTCATTTCCCCATATGCAAAATGGGTCGAACAGTGGGTCTAAGCCTCTGACAGTAGGACCTACATGTGCAAGACCAAATTGTAAGAAACCTAAATATTAGAATGATTCCTGCAAGTGCACAATAATGTGCTATTAGCCAAAGGACCCTGCTTGAACAAACCTCGATGGTAAACCGCAGTGTCTCCCATTCTTTCCCTGCAACACACATAAGGAAGATCTTGATCAGGTTAACTGAGAGTTGCCATACTATCAGTAGAATATGTATTGAGTACAACCAAATTCGATTGGTGTCACATGCATAACAATACAAAATTGTACCCACAACAAATGAAAATCAAATAGCAGAACTGAACCAAATAGTTAAATAGACAACAGACCAAATGAACCAAAATAGTTAACTGAGCACGACATTGCAGAATATAAACATGTACTACTCCCTCCGTTCCTAAATATTTGCCTTTCTAGACATTTCAAATGGACTGCCACATACGGTTGTATGTAGACATATTTTAGAGTGTAGATTCACTCATTTTGCTCCGTATGTAGTCACTTGTTGAAATATCTAGAAAGCCAAATATTTAGGAACGGAGGGAGTAGAAGATAAGACAGTTAACAAAACAAAGAATGCTCGAGAATAGTACTACAAAATGTAGCAATTATTGGACCAAAGTGTTAACTGAACATTACATTTCAGAGGACCAAACTGTTAAGTGAACATCAGATTGCATATTAACATTACAGAGGACAAATCACTAGAAGGCACTGGCGGTGGCCTCGATAAAACATCATGAACTGTATTTTAAAGTAGACAACCGTGTGGCAGTTGATATGTCTCCAACGTATCTATAATTTATGAAATATTCATGCCATGTTTACTATTGTTTTACATGATTTTCCTATGATTTGATTAGAACTAACCCGGACTGGCGCTATTTTCAGCAGAACTACCGTGGTGTTGTTTTGTGGAGAAATAAAAGTTCTCGAAATGCGCTGAAAATCAACGGAGAATTTTTCTGGAAAATATAAAAATTAATGGAACAAAGAGTTATCGGAGGGGAGTCCCATGGGCCCCACGAGGGTGGAGGGCGCGCACACCCTCCGGGGCGTGCCCCTGTGCCTCGTGGACTTCCCGTGGGGGGCCCTGACTTGTTCTTGACGCCAACCTCTCCTATAAATGCCCAAACCTCCAGAAAATAACCTAGATCGGAAGTTCCGCCGCCGCAAGCCTCTGTAGCCACGAGAAATCATTCTAGGCCCTCTCGGCACCTGCTGGGAGGGGCCATCATCACCGGAGGCCATGGAGGAGGATCCCGGAGGGGCCATCATCGCCATGAAGGCCAAGGACGGAGGAGAACCTCTCCCCATCTAGGGGAGGCCATGGAGGAGGAAGCACAAGGGGAGAACCTCTCCTCCTCTCTCTCGGTGTTGGAGTGCCATCGGGAGGAATCATCGCCCTGTGATCGTCTTCATAAACATCACCATCATCATCGCCATCCTCATCTCTTTTACGTGGTCCACTCTCCCGCACCCCGCTGTAATCCCTACTTGAACATGGTGCTTTGAGCCACATATTATGATCCAATGATGTGTTGCCATCTTATAATGTTTTGAGTAGATATCCTTTGTATTTGGGTTGATTGATGATCTAGATTGGTATGAGTTGTATGTTTTATTTTGGTGTTGTCCTATTGCGCCCTCCGTGTCGCGCTGATACGTCTCCAACGTATCTATAATTTTTGATTGCTCCATGCTATATTATCTACTGTTTTGGACATTATTGGGCTTTATTATTCACTTTTATATTATTTTTGGGACTAACCTATTAACCGGAAGCCCAGCCCAGAATTGCTGTTTTTGCCTATCTCGAGTTTATGAAAAAGAATATCAAACGGAGTCCAAGCGGAATGAAACCTTCGGGGCGTGATTTTGGAGCGAACAAGATCCGGAGACTTGGACCCTCGTAAGCAAGAGGCCACGAGGTAGAGGCGCGCCTACCCCCCCCTGTAGGCGCGCCTCCACCTCGTGGGCCCCTGTTACTCCACCAACGTACTCCTTCCTCCTATATATACCTACGTAACCCCAAACGATCAGAACATGAGCCAAAAACCTAATTCCACCGCCACAACCTTCTGTACCCACGAGATCCCATCTTGGGGCATGTTCCGGAGCTCCGCCGGAGGTGGCATCCATCACAGAGGGCTTCTATATCAACACCATAGCCTCTCCGGTGAAGTGTGAGTAGTTTACCTCAGACCTTCAGATCCTTAGTTATTAGCTAGATGGCTTCTTATTTCTTTTTCGATCTCAATACAATGTTCTCCCCCTCTCTCGTGGAGATCTATTCGATGTAATCTTCTTTTGCGGTGTGTTTGTTGAGACTGATGAATTGTGGGTTTATGATCAAGTTTATCTATGAACAATATTTGAATCTTCTCTGAATTCTTTTATGTATGATTGGTTATCTTTGCAAGTCTCTTCGAATTATCAGTTTGGTTTGGCCTACTAGATTGATCTTTCTTGCAATGGGAGAAGTGCTTAGCTTTGGGTTCAATCTTGCGGTGTCCTTTACCGGTGTGATGAGGGGCAGCAAGGCACGATTGTATTGTTGCCATCGAGGATAAAAAGATGGGGTATTTATCATATTGCATGAATTTATCCCTCTACATCATGTCATATTGCTTAAGGCGTTACTCTGTTTTCATGAACTTAATACTCTAGATGCATGCTGGATAGCGGTCGATGAGTGGAGTAATAGTAGTAGATGCAGGCAGGAGTCGGTCTACTTGTCTCGGACGTGATGCCTATATACATGATCATACCTAGATATTCTCATAACTATGCTCAATTCTTTCAATTGCTCGACAGTAATTCGTTCACCCACCGTAAAATACTATTGCTCTTGAGAGAAGCCACTAGTGAAACCTATGGCCCCCGGGTCTATCTTCATCATATTAATCTTCCAACACTTATTTATTTCCTTTGCTTTTTATTTTGCTTTTATTTTACTTTGCATATTATCATAGAAATACCAAAAATATTATCCTATCATATCTATCAGATCTCACTCTCGTAAGTGACCGTGAAGGGATTGACAACCCCTTATAGCGTTGGTTGCGAGTATTTAATTGTTTTGTGTAGGTACGAGGGACTCACGCGTAGCCTCCTACTGGATTGATACCTTGGTTCTCAAAACTGAGGGAAATACTTACGCTACTTTGCTGCATCACCCTTTCCTCTTCAAGGGAAAACCAACACAGTGCTCAAGAGGTAGCAAGAAGGATTTCTGGTGCCATTGCCGGGGAGGTCTACGCAAAAGTCAACATACCAAATACCCATCACAATCCCTTATCTCCCGCATTACATTATTTGCCATTTGCCTCTCATTTTCCTCTCCCCCACTTCACCCTTGACGTTTTATTCGCCCTCTCTTTTCCGGTTGCCTCTTTTCGTTCACTTTTTCCTCGCCATGTCAGAACCAAAAAGAGTTGGGGTTTCTCTCCCGAGTTCTAGCGTTTTAGACAATCCTGTTATCTTATCTAAACTCATAAATAAAAATACTATGGAAAATCCTGCCGGAGTTATCAATGAAAACCTTAGCAATTTTGATGAAGAAGATTCTGGAATATTTTGTTATTTACTCGATGAATCTTTGAAAGATGCTTGGGATAGGCTATTAAGGATCCGGGCTAGCTATGTACCTCAATACCAAATTGAGGTTTACTTAAAAAGCTTTTATGTTGGGTTGCCCGCTTTGTTCAAACAAGTCTTGGATTCTATTTTTGAAGAGTGTTTTCTTGAAGGGGACCCCATAGATACCTATGAAAAGGTGAAAACTATATTTGGGCAACCCATTAACGAGAAAGTTGAAATCACATCTCTTTTGCTTTCTTACCAAAACGAATCTATCAAAGAGATAAAAGCTAGCCTAGATGCTAATTTCCGCAACATACTTAATCTTTCTTCTACCATTAATGGCCATGTACTTTGTCAAAATAGAAAGATTAATTCCATAGATAACAAGTTTGCTCTCTTTTTCCCTAAAACCAAAGATGGCAATACCTAGATCTATCCTTGCTTTTATGCCTAGCTAGGGGCGTTAAACGATAGCGCTTGTTGGGAGGCAACCCAATTTTATTTTTAGTTTTTTTTGCTTTTGCTTCTGTTTAGGAATAAATCTTTGATCTAGCCTCTGGTAGATGTGTTTTCATGTTTTAGTTAGTGTTTGTGCCAAGTTAAACCTATAGGATCTTCTTGGAAGATAGTTATTTGATCTTTCAGAAATTTCCAGAAACTTTCTGTTCACAAAAACAATTGTTAAAAATCACCAGAACGTGATAAAATACTGATTCCAATTGCCTAGGTCTTCCTATTTTGGCTGATGTTTTGGAGTTCCAGAAGTTTGCGTTAGTTACAGATTACTACAGACTGTTCTGTTTTTTACAGATTCTGTTTTTCGTGTGTTGTTTGCTTATTTTGATGAATCTATGGCTAGTAAAAGAGTTTATAAACCATAGAGAAGTTGGAATACAATAGGTTTAACGCCAATATAAATAAATAATGAGTTCATTACAGTACCTTGAAGTGGTCTTTTGTTTTCTTTCGCTAACGGAGCTCACGAGATTTTCTGTTAAGTTTTGTGTTGTGAAGTTTTCAAGTTTTGAGTGAAAGATTTGATGGATTATGGAACAAGGAGTGGCAAGAGACTAAGCTTGTGGATGACCATGGCACCCCCAAGATAATCTAAGGACACCAAAAATCCAAAGCTTGGGGATACCCCGGAAGGCATCCCCTCTTTCGTCTACTTCCATCGGTAACTTTACTTGGAGCTATATTTTTATTCACCACATGATATGTGTTTTGCTTGGAGCGTCTTGTATGATTTGAGTCTTTGCTTTTTAGTTTACCACAATCATCCTTGCTGTACACACCTTTTGAGAGAGCCATACATGATTTGGAAATTATTAGAATACTCTATGTGCTTCACTTATATCTTTTGAGTTATATAATTTTGCTCTAGTACTTCACTTATATCTTTTAGAGCACGGTGGTGGATTTGTTTTATAGAAACTATTGATCTCTCATGCTTCACTTAGATTATTTTGAGAGTCTTAAATAGCATGGTAATTTGCTTAAATAATCCTAATATGCTAGGTATTCAAGTTTAGTAAAAACTTTCTTATGAGTGTTTTGAATACTAAGGGAAGTTTGATGCTTGATGATTGTTTTGAGATATGGAGGTAATAATATCAAAGTCGTGCTAGTTGAGTAGTTGTGAATTTGAGAAATGCTTGTGTTGAAGTTTGCAAGTCCCGTAGCATGCACGTATAGTAAACGTTATGTAACAAATTTGAAACATGAGGTGTTCTTTGATTGTCCTCCTTATGAGTGGTGGCCGGGGACGAGCGATGGTCTTTTCCTACCATTCTATCCCCCTAGGAGCATGCGCGTAGTGCTTGGTTTTTGGTGACTTGTAGATTTTTGCAGTAAGTATGTGAGTTCTTTATGACTAATGTTGAGTCCATGGATTATACACACTCTCACCCTTCCATCATTGCTAGCCTCTTGATACGTGCATTGCCCTTTCTCACATTGAGAGTTGGTGCAAACTTAGCGGTGCATCAAACCCGTGATATGGTACGCTCTTTCACACATAAACCTCCTTATATCTTCCTCAAAACAGCCACCATACCTACCTATTATGGCATTTCCATATCCATTCCGAGATATATTGCCATGCAACTTTCCACCATTCCGTTTATCATGACACGTTCATCATTGTCATATTGCTTAGCATGATCATGTAGTTGACATAGTATTTGTGGCAAAGCCACCATTCATAATTCTTTCATACATGTCACTCTTGGTTCATTGCATATCCCAGTACACCGTCGGAGGCATTCATATAGAGTCATACTTTGTTCAGTATCGAGTTGTAATCATTGAGTTGTAAATAAATAGAAGTGTAATGATCATCATTTTCTAGAGCATTGTCCCAAGTGAGGAATAAAAAAAGAGAGAAAGGCTATAAAAAAAAAGAAGGCCCAAAAAAATGAGAGAAAAAGAGAGAAGGGACAATGTTACTATCCTTTGCCACACTTGTGCTTCAAAGTAGCACCATAATCTTGATGATAGAGAGTCTCTTGTTTTATCACTTTCATATACTAGTGGGAATTTTTCATTGTAGAACTTGGCTTGTATATTCCAACAATGGGCCTCCTCAAGTGCCCTAGGTCTTCGTGAGCAAGCAAGTTGGATGCACACCCACTTAGTTTCTTTTGTTGAGCTTTCATACATTTATAGCTCTAGTGCATCTGTTGCATGGCAATCCCTACTCCTTGCATTAACATCAAACGATGGGCATCTCCATAGCTCATTGATTAGCCTCGTTGATGTGAGACTTTCTCCTTTTTTGTCTTCTCCACATAACCCCCATCATCATATTCTATTCCACCCATAGTGCTATGTCCATGGCTCGAGCTCATATATTGTGTGAAGGTTTATAAGTTTGAGATTACTAAAGTATGAAACAATTTCTTGGCTTGTCATCGGGGTTGTGCATGATGAGAGCATTCTTGTGTGACGAAAATGGAGCATGACTAAACTATATGATTTTGTAGGGATGAACTTTCTTTGGCCATGTTATTTTGAGAGGACATAATTGCTTAGTTAGTATGCTTGAAGTATTATTATTTTTATGTCAATATGAACTTTTATCTTGAATCTTTTGGATATGAATATTCATACCACGATTAAGAAGAATTACATTCAAATTATGCCTAGTAGCACTCCGCATCAAAAATTCTGTTTTTATCATTTACCTACTCGAGGACGAGCAGGAATTAAGCTTGGGGATGCTTGATACTTCTCCAACGTATCTATAATTTTCGATTGCTCCATGCTATATTATCTACTGTTTTGGACATTACTGGGCTTTATTATTCACTTTTATATTATTTTTGGGACTAACCTATTAACCGGAGGCCCAGCCCAGAATTGCTGTTTTTTGCCTATTTCAAAGTTTCGAGAAAAAGAATATCAAACGGAGTCCAAGCGGAATGAAACCTTCGGGAGCGTGATTTTGGAGCGAACAAGATCCAGGAGACTTGGACCCTATGTAAGCGAGGAGTCTCACGAGGTAGGGCGCGCCTACCCCCAGTATGCGCCCTCCACCCTCGTGGGCCCCTGTTGCTCCACCGACGTACTCCTTCCTCCTATATATACCACGTACCCCCAAACGATCAGAATAGGAGCCAAAAACCTAATTCCACTGCCGCAACCTTCTGTACCCACGAGATCCCATCTTGGGGCCTGTTCCGGAGCTCCGCCGGGGGGCATCCATCACGGAGGGCTTCTACATCAACACCATAGCCTCTCCGATGATCATACCTAGATATTCTCATAACTATGCTCAATTCTGTCAATTGCTCAACATTAATTCGTTCACCCACCGTAAAATACTTATGCTCTTGAGAGAAGCCACTAGTGAAACCTATGGCCCCCGGGTCTATCTTCATCATATTAATCTTCCAACACTTATTTATTTCCTTTGCTTTTTTACTTTGCTTTTATTTTACTTTGCATCTTATCATAAAAATACCAAAAATATTATCTTATCATATCTATCATATCTCACTCTCGTAAGTGACCGTGAAGGGATTGACAACCCCTTATCGCATTGGTTGCGAGGATTTAATTGTTTTGTGTAGGTACGAGGGACTCGCGCGTACCCTCCTACTGGATTGATACCTTGGTTCTCAAAAACTGAGGGAAATACTTACGCTACTTTGCTGCATCACCCTTTCCTCTTCAAGGGAAAACCAACGCAGTGCTCAAGAGGTAGCATGCACAAGCGTGAGGGATTCCCGCAGTAGGGTGTTGCAATACGTTCATGATTCGCTTATAGTGGGTTGCTTGAGTGACAGAAGCATAAACCCGACTAAGGGGGTTGTTGTGTATGGGATAAAGGGGACTTGATATGTTAATGCTATGGTTGGGTTTTACCTTAATGATCTTTAGTAGTTGCAGATGCTTGCTAGAGTTCCAATCATAAGTGCATATGATCCAAGAAGAGAAAGTATGTCAGCTTATGCCTCTCCCTCATATGAAATTGCAATGACGACTACTGGTCATGTTAACGATTGCCTAGGATAATTCCGCACACCGACCCATCATTATTCCACACTCGCTATTTATAATATTAGTAATATATTCTAACTTTATGATAACAGCACCTAATTTTATATTTTAGCTCTCCGATACCATGCAAAGTTATCCTCTTCATATCCACAACGTAGTTTTGTTTCTCGTTTCTAGTTGGAAGCAAACGTTCGGTGTACGTAGAATCGTATCAGTGGCAGATAGGACTTGAAAGAATATTGATCTTACCTTTATCTCCTTGTGGGTTCGACACTCCATACTTATCACTTCCACTATTGGGAATTGCTACGATGATTCCCTGCACTTGGGGATTATCAAGCTCTTTTTAAGGCGCCGTTCTCGGGAGCAATAGCGTGGGGTTGATATTCTCGTGTGTGCTTGTTTGCTTTCTTCACTAAGTAGATTTTGTTTTTTATTTTTGTTTCTATTTAGTTGTGGGTGAAATATACAAAAAAAATAGAATGAAAATACAAAAAAATTTACTTGCCTCTCATGCCTAAAAAGTTTTTCAATAAGAGAAGTGATTGGAAGGTTATGCATTGGAGAAGTGAGGGTCGACCTTGAACACTTGTGTTCATGCTCATGGAAACAATGTAAAAAAATTCATGGAAGTTTCTCTGAAAATAATTATCCCCTTGTATATATCCATTGTATTATAAAAATAATGTGCCCAACTTTGGTTTTAGGATGATTAGATTGCTTGTTTACTTTGTGCAGTACAAAAACAGAAACTTTGGCTGTAGCGCGTGAATTTATTTTTTTACTGGAAAGTCAAATGAGTCTGAAACTTTTAGTACATTACTTCTGTAGAATCTGTTTAAATTTTAATATTTTTGTTAAATTTTTTGAAGTTACAGAAAAAGTATACTAAACTTCTAGATTACTACAGACTGTTCTGTTTTTGACAGATTCTGTTTTCTATGTGTTGTTCGCTTATTTTGATGAACCTATAGGTAGTATTGGGGGGTATGAACCATGGTGAAGTTGGAATATAGTAGATATAGTTCTAATATTAAATTGGAATGAGTTTGCAACAGTACCTAAATGTAGTGATTTGCCTTATTATACTAACGGATCTCACAAAGTTTTTGTTAAAGTTTTGTGTGGATGAAGTGTTTGAAGATCGAGGAGCTATCAATATGAAAGAATAAAGAGAGGCAAGAGTTCAAGCTTGGGGATGCCCAAGGCACCCCAAGTAAATATTTCAAGGATACTCAAGCATCTAAGCTTGGGGATGCCCCGGTTGGCATCCATCTTTCTTCTTCAACAATTATCGGTATACCCATGTTTTTGTTTTGTTCACATGACTCGTGTCCTTTGTGTTTTTCTTTTTCTTTAAGAACCATGCTAGTATGAGATATCCCTTCATCGATTTATAGAATGATTCATGTGCTTCACTTATATCTTTTGAGTATGACCTTATAGAATGCTCTTTGCGCTTCACTTAAATCTTATGAGTATGGTTTTATAGAATGCTTCGTGTGCTTCACTTATATATTTTGAGCTTGGATTTTGGTTAGTCTATAATAATTGTAGAATGCTCCATGAACTTCACTTATATCTTTTGGAGTATGAATAATACTATCATCTAAAGCGGATTTGGAAGAGTGTCGACTTTAGTTAGTAATGATTCCACTATTTCGGAAGAGGTTCCAATTGATTATGAGAACAAAGTTGCTATCTATGATGATTATTGTGATGACATGTATGCTATAAATAATAATGTTAACCATGAAACTTTTCATCATTATTTTAATTTTCAATTTGATTATGCCTCACATGACAGTTATTTTGTTGAGTTTGCTCCCACTATTCCGAATGAGAAGAATTTTGCTTATGTGGAGAGTAGTAAAATTTCTATGCTTTTAGATCATGAAAAGAATGCTTTATGTGATGCTTATATTATTGAACTCATTATGATGCTACTGAAATTATTATGAGGGAGGAATACATGCTTGTAGGAGTTAAAATAATATCAAGTTTCCTCTCTATGTGCTTAAAGTTTTGAAGTTATACTTGTTTTTCCTTCCTATGCTAGTTGATTCTTGTTCCTATAAATTATGTGCTCACAAAATCCCTAGGCATAGGAAGTGGGTTAGATTTAAATGTGCTAGTCATATTATTCATGATGCTCTCTGTATGATTCAATTCTTATCTTTTATGTGAGTATCATTGAAATCATCATGCCTAGCTAAAAGGCATTAAAGAAAAGCGCTTGTTGGGAGATAACCCAAAATTTACCCTTACTGTTTTTGTGTCTTTACATGATTAATATACTGTACTAATCATGTTTTATAGCTTTTTTTAATAAAGTGCCAAGTAAGACCTTTGGGAAGACTTGGGTGGAAGTTAATGTGATCTTGCTGTAAAAAACAGAAACTTTACGCTCACGGGATTAGCTGTCATTTTTTACATAAGAGTGATTTCGAGTTGATTCTTTTTACATAAGATTAATAGACAAATTCCTCACGTCCACCAATTTATTTCATAATTTTTGGAGTAGCATAAGTATGGTTTATGTTCAGATTATTACAGACTGTTCTGTCTCTGACAGATTCTGTTTTCATTGCATAGTTTGCTTGTTTTCTAGTTTCTATGGCTTATATTTCTCAATATAAATTGTAAAAATGATATGGTACAGTAGGCATTGTGTGAGAACAATTATGAACCTTGTCTTTGACACTACCAAAGTGAATGGTTTGCTCTTTATCATACTAACCTATCTCACGAAGTTCCGTTAAGTTTTGTGTGATTGAAGTTTTCAAGCTTCGGGTGAGATATCGATATGAGGAGAATAAGGAGTGGAAAGACCCTAAGCTTGGGGATTCCCAAGGAACCCAAGGTAATATTCAAGGAAGGCTCAAGCGCCTAAGCTTGGGGATGCCCCGGAAGGCATCCCCTCTTTCGTCTTCAAAACTATTGGTATACCTTACTCGGAGCTATATTTTTATTCATCACATGATATGTGTTTTTCTTGGAGCGTATTTTCAATTTTACTTGATGTTTGAACAAAATCATTGGATCTGAAATATTTAATGTAAAAGAATCCTCCCATGGCTAGTTAATTATTTGACTACTCAGTGCTCTTCACTTATATCTTTTGGAGTAGTTTGTCATTTACTCATGTGCTTCACGTATATCCTATGAGTAAATGGTTGAATTAATTGAATATCATAAATCTGAATTTATATACGTTTCATATGCTTATAACTTTGGGAGTAATCACACATAATAATTATAGGTGGTAAACTTATTGAAAGTTAGCAAATGCAGAATTGGTCACTTGAACAATTCATGAAAGAATATTGAAGGAAGAGAGATTTAACATATAAATATACTATCTTGGACATCTTTTGTAATTGTGAGCACTCATTAAAATATGACATGATAAAAATTTGATGTTGGACAAGGAAGACAACTTAATGGGTTATGTTTTCCTATATCCGAAACGTTATATTGTCTTGGACCATCCAACATGTTGAGCTTGCCTTTCCCTCTCATTCTAGCCAAATTCTTTGCACCAAGTAGAGATACTACTTGTGCTTCCAAACATTCCTTAACCCAGTTTTGCCATGAGAGTCCACCATACCTACCTATGGATTGAGTAAGATCCTTTAATTAAGTTGTCATCGGTGCATGCAATAAAAAATTACTCCTTAAATATGTATGATCTATTAATGCGAAGAAAATAAGCTTTATACGAACTTGTGATAGGGAAGAAATAAAAGCGACGGACTACATAATAAAGGTATTTATCACAAGCGGCAATATAAAGTGACGTTATTTTGCATTAAAATTTTGTGCATCCAACCATTAAAGCGCATGACAACCTCTGCTTCCCTCTGCGAAGGGCCTATCTTTTACCTTCTACTCTTATACAAGAGTCATGGTGATTTTCACCTTTCCTTTTTACACTTTTTCCTTTGACAATCACTTTGTGTTGGAGCGATCCGGATATATATATCCACTTGGATGTAGGTTTTCATAAAGTATTAATGTTGACATTACCCTTGAGGTAAAAGGTTGGGAGGCGAAACTATAAGCCCCTATCTTTCTCTGTGTCCGATTAAAACTTTGAACCCATAAATATCACGTGAGTGTTAGAAATTGTGAAAGATTAAATGATAGTTGAGTATGTGGAGTTTTCTGAATCAAAGCTCTTACGTAGACCCTTCCCAAAATAATATGAATTGCAATTGTTTGATGACTAAGAGCATGGTTTTTTAGTTTCAAGAAAGTTTATGATCTATACTTTAACATGTGAATAGCTTGTTACTTGATCATGAGAAGTTTATGAGTTGAGCTACTATTATGATATATAATGATGCTAGAAAAAGTGATTAAAACTATCATTGATAAAACTTAAGCACTTGCTAGCATTCACACTTCATAAATTATTCCTTTTATCATTTACCTACTCGAGGACGAGCAAAAATTAAGCTTGGGGATGCTGATACATCTCCAACGTATCTATAATTTATGAAGTATTCATGCCATGTTTACTATTGTTTTATATGATTTTTGTATGATTTGATTAGAACTAACCTGGACTGACATTGTTTTCAGCAGAACTGCCTGGTGTTGTTTTTGTGCAGAAATAAAAGTTCTCGGAATGCGCTGAAAATCAACGGAGAATTTTTCTGGAAAATATAAAAAATAATGGAACAAAGAGTTATTGGAGGGGAGTCTCGTGGGCCCCACGAGGGTGGAGGGCGCGCCCAGCCCCCTGGGGCATGCCCCTGTGCCTCGTGGACTTTCCGTGGGCCCCCCTAACTTGTTCTCGACGCCAACCTCTCCTATAAATGCCCAAACCTCCAGAAAATAACCTAGATCAGAAGTTCCGCCGCCGCAAGCCTCTGTAGCCACGAGAAATCAATCTAGGCCCTCTCTGGCACCCTGACTGAGGGGCCATCATCACCGGAGGCCATGGAGGAGGATTCCGGAGGGGCCATCATCGCCATGAAGGCCAAGGACCAGAGGGAGAACCTCTCCCCATCTAGGGGCGGGGGCCATGGAGGAGGAAGCACAAGGGGGAGAACCTCTCCTCCTCTCTCTCATTGGCGTCGGAGTGCCATCGGGAGGGTAATCATCGCTGTGGTGATCGTCTTCATCAACATCACCATCATCATCACCATCCACATCTCTTTTACGCGGTCCACTATCTCGCACCCTGCTGTAATCCCTACTTGAACATGGTGCTTTATGCCACATATTATGATCCAATGATGTGTTGCCATCCTATGATGTTTTGAGTAGATATCCTTTGTCTTTGGGTTGATTGATGATCTAGATTGGTATGAGTTGTATGTTTTATTTTTGTGTTGTCCTATTGTGCCCTCCGTGTCGTGCAAGCGTGAGGGATTCCCGTTGTAGGGTGTTGCAATACGTTCATGATTCAGTAATAGTGGGTTGCTTGAGTGACAGAAGCATAAACCCGAGTAAGGGGGTTGTTGCCTATGGGATAAAGGGGACTTGATATGTTAATGCTATGGTTGGGTTTTACCTTAATGATCTTTAGTTGTTGCGGATGCTTGCTAGAGTTCCAATCATAAGTGCATATGATCCAAGAAGAGAAAGTATGTTAGATTATGCCTCTCCCTCATATAAAATTGCAATGATGACTACCGGTCTTGTTAACGATTGCCTAGGATAATTCCGCACACCGACCCATCATTATTCCACACTCGCTATTTGTAATATTTAGTAATATATTCTAACTTTATGATAACAACACCTACTTTTATATTTTAGCTCTCCGATACCATGCAAAGTTATCCTCTTCATACCCACAACGTAGTTTTATTTCTCATTTCTAGTTGGAAGCAAACGTTCGGTGTACGTAGAGTCGTATCAGTGCAGATAGGACTTGAGAGAATATTGATCTTACCTTTAGCTCCTTGTGGGTTCGACACTCCATACTTATCACTTCCACCTTTGGGAAATTGTTGTAAATCCAAAACATGCCTGAAAATCATGAAACTTGGCATGGTGTCATGACATGGCACCAACATGTTGCGGTAATTTTTTTGGCCGAATTGGGACAAGCTTTGGTGTAAGCTTCTTGCAAACCGGAGCTTCCCTCAAGAAGGCTCGAGGTTCCGAGAGCGAACGTGTCACCTCCATGTGCGAAACGACATACGTACACTGCCTTCTCCCGCCTTAATTTTTTTACACAACCAGATTAGACCAAATAGAAGTACCGTGCTAAATTTTGGAATTATTCTGGGTTCGTTTGGCCTTTTTATACATTAATTGAGTTTCTGCGCATTTAATGTGCATAATTTAAATTTGAACTACAAGCACAGGCTCCAGTGCACCAAAGTTGTTTGAAAAATCACATGTGTGTCCTTGGGTGAATTTCTAGGTCCCATGCAAAAAATGGGAGTGAAATTCAAACATCTAGGCGTCGTGGCTCGGCCGGAAAGATTGAGAAGCTTAATTTTTTAATTCCTGTAATTTCAAAACACGCCTAAAAATCATGAAACTTGGCATGGTTCATTGACATGGCACCAACATGCTGTTGTAACTTTTTTGGCCGAATTGGGACAAGCTTTGGTGTAAGCTTCTTGCAAACCGGAGCTTCCCTCAAGAAGGCTCGTGGTTTCGAAAGGGAATGTGTCACTTCCGTGTGCGAAACGACATACGTACACTGCCATCTCCCACCTTATTTTTTTTACATAGCCAGATTAGACCAAATAGAAGTACCGTGCTAAATTTTGGAATTATTCTGGATCGTTTGGCCTTTTTTATACATTAATTGAGTTTCCGAGCATTTAATGTGCATAATTCAAATTTGAACTACAAGCACACGCTCCAGTGCACCAAAGTTGTTTGGAAAATCAAATCTGTGTCCTTGGGTGAATTTATAGGTCCCATGCAAAAAATGGGAGTGAAATTCAAACATCTAGGCGTCGTGGCTCGGCTGGAAAGATTGAGAAACTTGGTTTTTTAATTCCTATAAATCCAAAACACGCCTGAAAATCATGAAACTTGGCATGGTGTCATGACATGGCACCAACTTGCTGCTGTAATTTTTTTGGCCGAATTGCGACAAGCTTTGGTGTAAGCTTCTTGCAAACCGGAGCTTCCCTCAAGAAGGCTCCTGGTTCACAGAGGGAACGTGTCACCTCCGCGTGCGGAACGACATACGTACACTGCCTTCTCCCACCTTAATTTTTGTACACTGGCAGATTAGACCAAATAGAAGTATCGTGCTAAATTTTGGAATTATTCCGTGTTCGTTTGGCATTTTTTATACATTAATTGAGTTTCTCCGCATTTAATTGTAACATCCCAAAATTCTAAATTTTGGAATGTTATATTAAATAAATAACTATGCTTGATTGTCTGATTGTTGGTTTGATGGATTGAGTGAAACTGAGTGAAATTTGAAACTTTTGAAAGTTGAGTGAGAGGGAATGAAATGACTTTCCCAAAACTTTCCCCTTTGCCTTTTGGATCCCAATGAATTCAAATTCATTCCAACACCAAAGCCTAGAGTGAGGATGACATGACTTCTTCCATTTTTAAATGAATAGGGTTTTGGAAAAAGATTTGAATTTCATTTGGGGATATTTCAAATTCAAAACTTTATGCAACTCAATGATTTTCATGAGGGAAGATAAAATGACTTCTTCAATTATATGAAATATGAGTTGGAAGTTAAAAGAACCAAATTGAAAGTCATTGGAAGGTATTTTGAAACCCCTTTCAAATTTGGTATTATTTGGGCTTTATTCAAATTATTTTCCTCCTAAAACAAATAAATGGAAATAGGGGTAAAATGATTCCTTCAATGAAAAATTAGGAGAAAATAAATTTGAAGTCATTTTGGTATTTTTAAAAATGATTTTATTGGATTTTATTAGGCAGAAACACTCCTTATTTTATTTGAATTTTGTGTATTTTACTTGAACTTGAAAAATAGTTCATGTTGTAGAAAATCTTTTTCGATCATTTTGGTATATATATGTCCTATATAAAATATTTATATTTTAAAAGATATCCCTGTTTTGTTTTATTCAAAATAAAAATTTAAAAAATTAGAAACCCCCCAGGCGCCCGGCCAGCCACCCCAGCCCAGCCAGCGCCGCAAGACCCTCCACTGGCCCAGCCAATGCCCCCCTGCCTGCCCACCGACCGGCTCCCTCGCCCCTCGCCTGAATCACTACTGGCGGTCGCCGCTTCGCCTCGCCCTCTCTCTCTCTCTGCCCTTGCTGACCCACCCCTTCTTCCTCCCCCCCCACGCCCGTTGTCGCCGCCATGGATCGCGGATCCCGAAGGATCCGGATGCCGATTCCTCCCGATCACCTTCCTTCCCGACGAGGCCCCGCCCTATAAAACCCCTCCCGCACCCGTTCCCCCCTCGCCCCTCGCGGACCTCCTCTCCCTCCCGCTCGTGCTCGCGGAGGCAAGCTCCTCCGCCAAAGTCGCCCGCCGACGCCCTAGCCCCCCGAGCTCCCCGACCCCACCGAACTCCTCACCGGCCTCCCCGCACCAAGACGACGACTCCCGGACCTCCCGACGCTCAAGCCCCGACGACTTCCGCCGCCGCCGCGCCGTCCGGACTCGATAAGACACGGAGAACTCCCTCCCCCGTCCGATCCAAAATAAACGGCCACGATTAGAACCCCGAAGGGGTATCTTTTTATAAAAAGAACCGGCCGGTTCGTCCGGTTTATTAGTTAGGGTTTTAGTCAATTAGCCGGCCGTTTTTAGTTTTAACCCGAGGCCCATTTAGACTAAATTACGCTCAGGGCACAGTATAGGCCCATTAGGCCTTTTTCTTTTATTTTGATTTTTCTGTTTTAGCAGAATAGTTTCTGTTTTCAAAAATTCATATCTTTTATTCTGTTTAATATTTTTGAGTGATTCTTTTTTTGTTGGATTGCAAATTTTATGTAGTTTCTGTAGAATATAAATTTAGCTATGTTAAAAATAACTAAAAATGCTTTAATTTAGTTTTAGTCAGAATAGTAAATCTGCTATAACTTGAGTTAGAAAAATTATTTTGCATGATTCTTTTTGTCCCAACTTTATTTTAACATTACCAAACCATAGGAATTAATTTGGGTATTTTAGGATTAATAAATAATTAGTTTTAAGCATAATCCTATTAATCCTAATTAATTAACTAGTTCCTTTTCCTAATATTTTAATTAGTAAATGAATTTATTTTTAACTTGTGATTAGTTATTCTAGGTTAGTTTCTGTCACTTTAGTAGATGAACTTTTATTTATAATTAATAAAAGTTTTAATTTATTTTCTTAATAGAGATTGGATTAGGCCTAAAATGAGTTTTATAATAGCTTTTAATTAATTCTTTTTGCTCCTAGTTGCTTAGTGAAACCTTTTCTGTTAAGTTAACTTAAAACCATGATTAGGTTATATTAAGAAATTTTATTATATAAAACTATTTTTGTTATTGTTTGAAGTAGGGAAAACTTTGAGTGGCCTTTCTTTGAGTTTTCCTTTGGATTTTGATTTTGGTTGTTTTGTTGTGCTATGTTACTTTTGTTATGTTGTGTTATGTGATCCTATTGCTATGAGCTTATTATAGTTATTGTTTGCCTCGGTAGAATTTCCGAGTGCGAAGATTGCTACTCTGAAACCCTAGTTTTTTCAAGATCGTCAACCGTGCAAGTTCACTTTGACCATGCTTTTCTTACCTATGTTTTATTGCATTTAGTGGCACCTTTGCAACCACCCCTCAGTAGTGTTATTGAATCATTGTAGTTGAATAGTATGCACGAGGTAGGAACCCATCACCCTGTTACCAAGCCCGGGACGATATTTTATTCTAATGCTACGCTATAGTAGACGGGGTTTGGTATGAGTGCTCGAGAGTGGTGTGAAGAAGGAGGACTCTACGTCAATGACGACAACTCCCTGATGGCATCTGCAAGGACTGCATTTTTCAAGGCCTCAAGACTTCAAGACTCAAGACAAGAATTCAATACACACTACTGGGTGAAGGACGGTTGACGGGCACCCTGGAGAACCCAGTGGTTGGCCGGGATGCATGGAGAAGCGCCATGACATCTTGCGGAAAGCTTCACCCAGACTCAAAGAGACGGAAGAATACTTCATGCCCGGAAGCTTACCTGTGCAACCGCAAGTCATTATGGGCTCTGGCTTGGTTGACCTTAGTTGTGACTCTGGCTGGGACGGTGCTAAGCAGATGTAGAACTACGGTAGGGTTGGATGGGTACCGGACAGTGGTCAGAGGAACTCTTTGGAAGACCATGTTTCGGTCATCTTGTTCTCAAACACTCTGAAGTGCGAGGACGTAAAGAGAGGGATCGGATCTTGCGGGTAAAGTGTACAAACCTCTGCAGAGGGTTTAAACCTAATCGATTAGCCGTGTCCCCGGTTACGGACAATTTGAGCATCTGGACTTGGATCTATCTCGGAACTCTCAACACCGGATTGATAACTTAATTGTGGGCAACTTATGATGATTTGGGCTATGAGACATCGGTTGGCGGAACCATGTCATGATAGAGAACTCTATAGTGCAGACTTCATTTATTCCTTTGATGTAGGGAAAATAAGACCAGCTTTTACATAAATAAAACTCAGAGATCTGAGCCACAAAGCCATACCGCATATAGTATAGTTTTATCATCTGTTCTTTTATTGTGATCTTGCGGTACATTCAATGTACTGACCTACACGGCTGCAACGTATCATGTTGCGGATATTTCCTCGACGAGTAAGAGTTACGATCTGAGGTTACGGTCTACACTCAACCTGCCGATGGCGTTGATGGGACTCCACACCCGTTTGATTGTTTCCGCTGAGTATTATGAGGTATATATCATTTTACGTTATTTATACATGTGGTTGCACTTTGATATATACATTGATGTACTGTGTGTGCCAGCATACTGATCCAGGGATGGCACAGTAACACAGAGGCTTGACCGTCTGAGGTCGGGTCGCTACATTAATGTGCATAATTCAAATTTGAACTACAAGCACATACTTCAGTGCTCCAAACTTGTTTGAAAAATCACATGTGTGTCCTTGGGTGAATTTCTAGGTCCCATGTAAGAGATGGGAGTGAAATTCAAACATATAGACGTCGTGGCTCAGCCGGAAAGATTGAGAAACTTGGTTTTTAATTCCTGTAAGTCCAAAATACGCCTGAAAATCATTAAACTTGGCATGGTGTCATGGCATGGCACCAACATGCTGCGTTATTTTTTTGGCCGAATTGGGACAAGCTTTGGTGTAAGCTTCTTGCAAACCGGAGCTTCCCTCAAGAAGGCTTGTGGTTCCGAGCAGGAACGTGTCACCTCCGTGTGCAAAACGACATACGTACACTGCCTTCTCCCGCCTTAATTTTTTTTACACAACCAGATTAGACCAAATAGAAGTACCATGCTAAATTTTGAAATTATTCTGGGTTCGTTTAGCCTTTTGTATACATTAATTGAGTTTCTGCGCATTTAATGTGCACAATTCAAATTTGAACTACAAGCACGTGCTGCAGTGCACCAAAGTTATTTGAAAAATCACATATGTGTCTTTGGGTGAATTTCTAGGTCCCATTCAAGAGATGGAAGTGAAATTCAAACATCTGGGCGTCGTGGCTCGCCGGAAAGATTGAGTAACTTGTTTTTTTAAATCTTGTAAATCCAAAACGCGCCTGAAAATCATGAAACTTGGCATGGTGTCAATACATGGCACCAACATGCTGCGGTAACTTTTTTGGCCGAATTGGGACAAGCTTTGGTGTAAGCTTCTTGCAAACCGGAGCTTCCCTCCAGAAGGCTCGTGGTTCCGAGAGCGAACGTGTCACCTCCGTGTGCGATACGACATACGTACACTGCCTTCTCCCGCCTTAATTTTTTTACACGGCCAGATTAGACCAAATAGAAGTACCATGCTAAATTTTGAAATTATTCTGGGTTTGTTTGGCCTTATTTATATATTAATTGAGTTTCTGGGCATTTAATGTGCATAATTCAAATTTGAACTACAAGCACAGGCTCCAGTGCACCAAAGTTGTTTGAAAAATCACATGTGTGTCCTTTGGTGAATTTCTAGGTCCAATGCAAGATATGGGAGTGAAATTCAAACATCTAGGCGTCGTGACTCGGCCGGAAAGATTGAGAAACTTGGTTTTTTAATTCCTGTAATTCCAAAACAAGCCTGAAAGTCATGAAACTTGCCATGGTGTCATGACATGGCACCAACATGCTGCGGTAATGTTTTGGCCGAATTGAGACAAGCTTTCGTGTAAGCTTCTTGCAAACCGGAGTTTCCCTAAAGAAGGCTCATGGTTCCGAGAGGGAATGTGTCACTTTCGTGTGCGAAACGACATACGTACACTGTCTTCTCCCGCCTAAATTTTTACACAGCCAGATTAGACCAAATAGAAGTACCGTGCTAAATTTTGGAATTATTCCGGGTTCGTTTGGCCTTTTTATACATTAATTGAGTTTCTGGGCATTTAATGTGCATAATTCAAATTTGAACTACAAGCACATGCTCCAGTGCACCAAAGTTGTTTGAAAAACACATGTGTGTCCTTGGGTGAATTTCTAGGTCCGATGCAAGAAATGGGAGTGAAATTCAAACATCTGGGCGTCGTGGCTCGGCCGGAGAGATTGAGAAACTTGGCTTTTGGTTTTTTAATTCCTATAATTGCAAAACACACCTGAAAATCATGAAACTTGGCATGGTGTCATGACATGGCACCAACATGCTGCGGTAATTTTTTTGGCCGAATTGGGACAATCTTTGTTGTAAGCTTCTTGCAAACCAGAGCTTCCCTCAAGAAGGATCCTGGTTCCAAGAGCGAACGTGTCACCTCCGTGTGCGAAACGACATACGTACATTGTCTTCTCCCGCCTTAACTTTTTACACTGGCAGATTAGACCAAATAGAAGTATCGTGCTAAATTTTGGAATTATTCCATGTTCGTTTGGCCTTTTTTATACATTAATTAAGCTTTTGCGTATTTAATGTGCATAATTCAAATTTGAACTACAAGCACAGGCTTCAGTGCACCAATGTTGTTTGAAAAATCACATGTGTGTCCTTGGGTGAATATCTAGGTCCCATGCAAGAGATAGGAGTGAAATTCAAACATATGGGCGTCGTGGCTCGACCGGAAAGATTGAGAAACTTGGTTTTTTAATTCCTGTAAATCCAAAACACGCCTGAAAATCATGAAACTTGGCATGGTGTCATGGCATGGCACCAACATGTTGCGGTAATTTCTTTGGCCGAATTGGGACAAGCTTTGGTGTAAGCTTTTTGCAAACCGGAGCTTCCCTCAAGAAGGCTCGTGGTTCCAAGAGGGAAAGTGTCACCTCCGTGTGCGAAACAACATACGTACACTGCCTTCTCCCGCCTTAATTTTTTTACACAACCATATTAGACCAAATAGAAGTATCGTGCTAAATTTTGGAAATATTTTGGGTTCGTTTGGCCTTTTTTATACATTAACTGAGTATCTGCGCATTTAATGTGCATAATTCAAATTTGAACTACAAGCACGTGCTCAAGTGCACCAAAGTTGTTTGAAAAATCACATGTGTGTCCTTGGTTGAATATCTAGGTCCCATGCAAGAGATGAGAGTGAAATTCAAACATATGGGCGTCGTGGCTCGGCCGGAAAGATTGAGAAACTTGGTTTTTTAATTCCTGTAAATCCAAAACACGCCTAAAATCATGAAACTTGGCATGATGTCATGACATGGCACCAACATGCTGCGGTAATTTTTTTAGCTGAATTGGGACAAGCTTTGGTGTAACCTTCTTGCAAACTGGAGTTTCCCTCAAGAACGCTCGTGGTTCCGAGAGCGAACGTGTCACCTTCGTGTGCGAAATGACATACATACACTGCCTTCTCCCGCCTTAATTTTTTTACACAGCCAGGTTAGACCAAATAGAAGTATCATGCTAAATTTTGGAATTATTTTGGTTCGTTTGGCATTTTTATACATTAATTGAGTTTCTGGGCATTTAATGTGTATAATTCAAATTTGAACTACAAGCACATGCTCCAGTGTACCAAAATTGTTTAAAAAATCACATGAGTGGCCTTGGGTGAATTTCTTGGTCCCATGCAAGAGATGGGTGTGAAATTCAAACATCTAGTCGTCGTGGCTCGGCCGGAAAGATTGAGAAACTTGGTTTTTTAATTCATGTAATTCCAAAACACGCCTGAAAATCATGAAACTTGACATGGTGTCATGACATGGCACCAACATGCTGCGGTAATTTTTTTGGCCGACTTGGGACAAACTTTGGTGTAAGCTTCTTGCAAACCGGAGCTTCCCTCAAGAAGGCTCGTGGTTCCGAGAGGGAACGTGTCACTTCCGTGTGTGAAACGACATACGTACACTGCCTTCTCTCGCCTTAATTTTTTTACACAGCCAGACTAGATCGAATAGAAGTATCGTGCTAAATTTTGGAATTATTCCGGGTTCATTTGGCCTTTTTAATACATTAGTTGAGTTTCTGGGCCATTAAATGTGCATAATTCAAATTTGAACTACAAGCACAGGCTCCAGTGCACCAAAGTTGTCTGAAAAATCACATGTGTGTCCTTGGGTGAATTTCTAGGTCCAATGCAAGAAATGAGAGTGAAATTCAAACATCTGGGCGTCGTGGCTCGGCCGGAAAGATTGAGAAACTTGGTTTTTTAATTCCTATAATTCCATAACACGCGTGAAAATCATGAAACTTAACATGGTGTCATGACATGGCACCAACATGCTGCGGTAATTTTTTGGCCGAATTGCGCAAGCTTTGGTGTAAGCTTCTTGCAAACCGGAGCTTTCCTCAAGAATGCTCCTGGTTCCGAGAGGGAACGTGTCACCTCCGTGTGCGAAACGACATACGTACACTGACTTCTCCTGCCTTAATTTTTGTACACTGGCAGATTAGACCATATAGAAGTATCGTGCTAAAATTTGGAATTATTCCGTATTCGTTTGGCCTTTTTTATACATTAATTGAGTTTCGCGCATTTAATGTGCATAATTCAAATTTGAACTACAAGCAGATGCTCCAGTGCACCAAAGTTGTTTGAAAAATTACATGTGTGTCCTTTGGTGAATTTCTAGGTCCCATGTAAGAGATGGGAGTGAAATTCAAACATATGGGCGTTGTGGCTCGGCCAGAAAGATTGAGAAACTTGGTTTTTCAATTCCTGTAATTCCAAAACACGTCTGAAAATCATGAAACTTGGCCTGGTCTCATGACATGGTACCAACATGTTGTGGTAACTTTTGTGTCCGATTTGCGAAGGCGCACACATTAACAATCAAGAAAGTCATTTTGGAACAAGTGTTGTCACATTTCAAATCGGAAACACAAGTATTATTGAAATCGTGGGCATTCGACTTACCAATTACGTGCGGCCATGCGTCCCCTTTTTTTATTGGATAGGAGGTGCCATGCGGGGTACTATTTGAGTACGGGAGGCGTGCGATCAGACCCCTACGCATGCTCATCGAAAGGAGAGCCCTTTGACCGCTACCCGCCGCGCAACTCCCTCCCAACATCTCCATTAATGGCGCACGAGCACCTGTTCTATGGCGTGGCTATATGTCTCACTGGACTGAGATTTAAGAAAGAGAAATGAAAATCTGAAAAGAAAGTTTTGCGCGGATCTTGATGTAAGATCCGACGGACCTATATAGCATCGACTGCGACTTATAGCAAGCATGATGAATATAAGAACGATGACAGTGGATAATAATTATCTTGCATATTTAAAAACATAACTAAAAAAGCCACGTGCGACAACGCCCGAAATACACAAGGGCAAAAGAAGAAGAAAGACAATGATCTGGCTCGCTGATCTCTACTTTCTTGATGCGTTGCTGCAGGCCGCGGGAACTAGTCTCCACGGTGAGCGGCGATGAGCTCTTTCTTGTCCTCAAGATGCTGCTTGAGAGCATCCAAGGATTCCTCCACCAGCCTTCTACGCTCGATGCGCAACATGGCATTCTCGTCCATAAGTTTCTCGATGATGACGCCAGTCCTCTTCAACAAGGCAATGGTCAGCTCCTGCTGCTCCGCACTTTCGATGATCTTCGCCCTCAGCAGGTTGCGCTCGGCCCGGAGCTTCGCATTGCTCTCATTTAGTTGCCGGATGACCTCGGTAGACTATTCAAACGAGGCTTTCAGGTCATCCTGCAACCTCGCCCACCTGGAGATCTGATCCATCTGCCTAAGGACGAGGGCATGCATGTGCCTGTAAGAGTCCTCGCCTGCCCGCGAGATATTTCCCAAGCCGCCACGGCGCGGGAGGACATCTCTGTTGCATTCGTGGCACATCGGGACATCTCTTCTGCTTCCGCGGCGCGGCAGGTCCTCCATGCTGTTTTGGCGGCGCGGCGGGATCTCTCTGCTGCTACGGCCATGCGGCGGGACATGTTGGCTACTTTCGCGGTGAGGCGGGACATCTCTCGTGCTTCCGCTTCTAGGATCATCTCTCCCTGGTGGCAATCTCTCGACCCAGAACTCACGCTGGCCATGGCGGACGCAAGGGAACGATGATGAAAGACTTGTTTGTTTTTGACATTTTGTGGATGAGGAGTTAAGGAGGAATGTGCAGTCATCTTGGAGTAGTAGTATTTATAACCGCGTAGTAATACGCTCCTAAGTGGGAAACCATTTCGATTTTGATCGGTGTGAACAGGTTTGCAATTTGGAATGTGACGGGACGCGGCCTCCCTGTTCTTCTAAAAAAATTGTGACGAGACGCATGATCAAAATTTACTGACGATTATAAGTGCGGCACTATTCCCGGAAGGCGTAACGTGGGCACGTACGCCTTCTCGGCTACGTACGTGGCGTTTGCACCATAGGGTGCACCGCAATAGGCAATGTTAGCACACGTCTTATTCCAACAACCGTGCGCACACGCTTCTTTTATTTAGAACGGGTGTGCCCGTCTAGCGCACACACGTTGATCTATCTAACTGTTTCAGTTTGTTGTGGCTAATCGCAAACAGTTTATCCATGTGAAGTGTATGCCATCAATCGCAGACACTTTGATTTGGCTTACCCGTTTCTGTTATGTTGCCTAATCACAAACAGTTAATCCTTCTAAAGCGTATGCCCTCAATCACACACACCTTGATCTGGCTGACCGTTTCTTTTGTGTTGCCTAATCACAAACAGTTCATCCGAGTGAACCGTATGCTGTATATCGCACACATCTTCATCTGGCTGCCCGTTTCTTTTGTGTTGCATAATCACAAACAGTTCATCCGAGTGAACCGTATGCTCTATATCGCACACGCCTTCATTAGGCTGCCTGTTTCTTTTGTTCCGCCTCATCGCAAACAGTTTATTGGACTGAATTGTATGCCCTGGATCGCACATGCAACTAAAATCTGAACCGTGTTTGATGGATCCATCATCGCAAACATTTTGCACCTTTTTTGACGGTTCTTTTACACCACCGTATGCGATTATTGCATCACACACATTTTCGTCGAAGGGTCTCTAACCGTAGTGCCGCGTTAGCAACATCCTGCAGTAGTGGGTCATGAGCATGCATAGTAGCAAGCCGGAGACCACACGTATGACAGCCGAAGAGAAACACCTGAAGAAGAACACACCACCCTCGGTCCTAACCAGGCCGCACCACCACCACCAAACGCACCACCCACAACCACACACATCAACAGAAGCCGTTGTTTAGGTCTCCAAGACGACGCCTCTAAGGAGGTAGTGTTGTCGAGCACACAAGACCGTCATCCGATCAGGCAAGCCCGATCTTGGGTTTTTACCCGGAGACCACAAACAAAGAACTGTAGGTGTTGTAGTTCCACGACGGCACCTCCTACGAGGAAAACGACGTCCGTAGACGCCGCTGCCGCTGGCATCAGCAGAGCCGATGCAAGGTTCTCACCCGGAGTTTGAGCACATCCCTACAGCAAGACAGCAGCCGACTACCACCGCCGTCGAACCCTCCAACGATGAAGAAGCACGATGAACCGCCTCAGCCAGCCGCACCTCGCGGAGACCACTGATGGCCAAACTAAACACTAGACGCCAGATCCACCAATGGCCGGCCAGAAGCAGAGCCACCGGACGCAAGGCGAGCCACCGTGCCCCACCAAGTACCATGCCGGCAAGGAGCAGAGGGGCGCTGCCGAGGCCAAGAATCACAACCATACATCAGGCACGCCGGCGCGCCCCACGCGCGCCACCGCACGCCTGCCGGAGGCCAGATCCGAAGCGCCCACAGTGCAGACTGAAGGCTGGGGGATCGAACCTTGCTATTGCAGCACCTCCACCGCCCACCACCCCTCCTCCACGCGCCCATCCCCCACCTACAGCACACAACCTAGCTTCCAGCAGCGAGCCGCCACCTTGCTGCTGAGCAGCAGCCACCACCGCGCCCAGCGGCGCCAGATCAAAGTGGCGCTGCGCCTGGAGCTCCGACCCATTTGGTCGGCGAGCACCAACACCAGCCCCGGCCGCGTGCAGCGAGACCCGTGAGCCACCAGCCCCGCGTCGGCGCCTGTAGCCGGCCGCACGCATGGATCCAGACGCGCAGGCCAGATCCACCGCGGGAATGCAGCCAGGGCGCGCGGGTGCGGCGTGCGTGTCGGCCACCGCCGGCCACCCGCGTCGGCTCGGCCACGGCACTCCCACCACTCCCGCAGGAGGCAGGTGAGTGCAGCCCGCACGCACCAGCACCGCCGCCACGAACGGCGCATCTCGCGTCCACGCCCAGCGAAGCGTCCACCGCGGATCTCCCCATGCTCATGCATTTAAAAAAGTGTGTTTTTAAAATGCTCGTGCAATTAGAAAAATGCTCATGTATTTCAATTTATTATTGTAATTTAAAAAATATTTAATATAGAAAACAGAAGGGATAATAAAACACAAAAGGCTAAATAAAACCTGGTTACAAAATAATAAACTGATAAATTGCACGAAATGAATCAAAAGAAAAAAATCGCCCAAGGGGCCGCTGGCGTCGGGTTTCGCTGCAGGCGTTGGATCATTTGCGCGTAGTGAGCGGTGTATAGCAATTAGCAACCGCCAGTCGCATAGAGCGATATATACTGTTTTGCCCTCTCCCTAACTTGTGTGAAAGTGAAGTCTGAATGCTACAAGGACACCTGCGCTCCACAGTCCCCGTGTCCCTCTTACACACTTAACAATCTCAATGTCCACAAGCAGAAAGCTACCCAAAAAAATCCGTCAATGCAATTTTGTACTCCTCGTAAAGAAATAAAAGAGCTTTTATACCACTTTCTTCACAGAGAGTAATCGAGTAACCAACTTACAAAAGTGATAATACTACGAATTATAATCCTTCAAATTTTCTATAAAATTCTTTCTAAATAATAAGTGCCACACATGTGGCAAATTCTTTAGAACGAAAGACAACCTAATACTGCCTCCGTTCGGAATTACTTGTCACGGAAATGGATGTATCTAAACGTATTTTAGTTCTAGATTCATTCATTTCCGAGACAAGTAATTCCGAATGGAGGGAGTAGACATCACTGAAGCTGCGAGAAAATAAGTGCTGACTGCATACAGACTAAAATGGCATTACGGCAATGGCCTCCTTTCCTACTCTTGAAAAGCGTGGATCGACAATCATCTCATTCTTCGACAAGTTCTAATAGCTGGGGAACTTGCATGATAAATAGCCTGCAGGCAAAAGACATGGTAGTAAGCGATAGATCAACATTGAGCTGAGGTGTGAGCAACAAATCATTAGTCTCTACAATAATAAAGGATGAACTGTTACACGCCCCCCAAAAAAAAAAAAAGCACACATCAAGTCCAAATGGATTCTAAAAATTATGTATGAAGTATATGCAAGAAACTAAAATAATACTGTATTCATTAGTATGCAATCAGAAAAAGGATCATAACCTGGGGCATTAGGCATAGAAAATGATAGGCATGAAATGCGAACAGCAAATCACACATGTTTCGAGGTGAAATGACAATACAATTCAGAAGTTTTTTTTTTCGAATAATTCACAAGCTATTAAACCCATCAGCTAGTATCTATTTTCTCCATATTTATGGTCATATTTCTGTTAACAAGTAGGAGTATTATCGGAAAAATACTGCTGCTGCTAATTATCACCACATTATAATGACAACAACCACAATTACTGGAAAACAATTTTATCTAGTAGCTAGCAAGCACCAAATTTGTAAAGATTTCCGAGCATTAATCAGGAATGCTTAGACGAACTTACTTGGATCTTTGTTAGTCTTCACTGCAAGGCCATTGAAGTAACAACTGCCTCCCTTCGCCTTGAACTGCTGCCAGTACGCATTGATCGCGTAGCTTGCATGCGCGTCGAGGGTGTTGGGCTCGTAGCACGCACCGCCGGGCTGGATGGCGGCGCACGTCCCTGTCCCTTGCCCGCACGCGTAATTCAGGGCGAGGGCCACCGCCGTCTCATTCAACGGCTTGCCGCCGCCGGCCAGGACGCACCACTCGAGCTTGCCGGTCTGGTCATCCGGCGGCGGCAGCGGCGGGTAGGAGCGAGCCGTCCGCCTGCCGGTGAGGTCAATCTGGTACACCCACGTACCGTTCGGGTAGAACATCCCCCAGTGCCGCTCAGTGCCCGCCCCCGGCTTCAAGTCCTCGTTGTACAGCGCGAAGACGAACGCCGGCATTTTGGACCTCGGTCGCGCCGGCGTGCCGAGTTTTTTGTGCATCCGACGGGCGAGGTGGCGGTTGTAGAGCGCGGCGTTGCGCACGTTGGCGCCGGCCTGGCCCGGATCGCCGGCGTTGGGCCAGCCTGTCTCCGAGATGGCCAGCTTCACGCCGCCGTACCCCAGCTTGTCCATCGCGGCTATGCAGGCGTCGAGCATTTGGTCGAGCAGGTTGGTGTAGGTGAGCCGCGTGGCCGGATCGACGTAGTGGCTGCTCGCATTGCCCTCGAAGAGCGCGTAGTCCAGCGAGATGTCCTTCTGGTTGGCCGCCCAAGGGAAGTACGGGTACGCGTCGACGAAGTAGTAGGAGCGGGTGTGGTTGAGGAAGTCGAGCAGCGGCCGCATGACGGGGCCGGCGATGTCCTCGCGGAACGCGCCGGCGGACGGCGGGTAGGACGCCGCGAGCGCGTCCATGGCGAGCGGGGTCCCGAGCTTGACGCGGCCGAGACCGATCGCGTGGAGCGCGTGCCGGAGGTTCTTCATCGCCGGCACGATCTTGCCCCACGTGGACGCCGCGAGGGCGGGGTAGGAGAGCAACTCGTTGCCGACGAGCAGGTACCTCACCCGCACCCGGGGGTGCCGCTTGAGGTTGTTGTCCACCCACTTGAGTGCGGCGGCGCGGGAGTCGGCCAGAGAGGGGACGATGTCGTTCGGCACCATGACGGAGACCGGGATGCCCGTCCCGGCCAGGGCGTGCAGGATGCGCTGGTCGGCGTTGTAGAGCTTGACGGCGCCCGCGTTCGCCTTGCGGAGGAGCTTGACGGAGCGCGCCGCCGTGGGGAGGTCGTCGCCGAGGTTCCCGTAGTTGACGCCGATGGCGCGGGGCCGCCTGTACGCCGCCGCCGCCGCCGCTGCATGCATGCAACAGAGGGTAGTTAGCCACGGTGGTGACTGGTCAGGAAGTAATTAATCAAGTAACATTAGATTGATGCACGGAGAGGGGAACGTGAGGGATCACCATGGCAGTGGCACGAGAAGGCGGCGAGGAGGAGGAGGGCGCAGAGGGAGGAGGACGCCATTTCTGCGCGTGTGTTCTCTTGCCAAATGTTGAATCTCTATTGATTTTGATCTGAGATGGAATGGAGAGTGTTTGTGATCATATAAAGGGGAGGGCTTAGGGAGAGGTTGGGTTAGATAATTATTAAGCCCACGAATATAATTAAAACAGGGAAGGAAAATAGCTCTACGTAGCCTTCTTTTCAGGGGATGCCGCTATCGAACCAGTTTTCTCGGGGGTGCCGCTATGGGGAGTAACCTGGAAACCCTAAAACGGCGCAACAGACGCTCCGGGTTGGGAACACTAACAGACCCCGCATGTGAGCCGAACCGCACTAACAGCATCATTCCACATAGATATCCTTGTGACTGCACCAGCAAAAGAGTACAATGCGCACCTAAGAAACAATGGAGAATACGTCTGCAATTTACGAAGGGCGAGCAAAAACATGTCTCAGTTACTTTTTTTTTAAGAAATCTCGCCCGCTTTATTGATTCGAAACCATGTTTATAGCCATAGGTACATGTCTCAGTTACCTGACATCATTCGGATCGATATGAGGGCGATTTTTTTTTTGTATGTGAGGGCGATTTAAACATGCTCTTTTGGGGGGACAGAAGTCGCCTCAGGGTGGGCCCTTGCGTCGCTGCTATTGAGCTGGCCCAGTAGCTTCGTTCATCGCCTGTTTATTTGTTCTATCTTCTTTGCTTATGCCCTAAAAAAATCTTATTTGCTTCTCGTTTGTTCTTTTTTCTACTACTTTTTTATATTTAAAAATATAGTATAACCGCATATATTTCAAAAATTGACTTACAACTTTATTTTGCAGAAAAATTCACCGCGAATTAAGAAATGTTAGCATGGTGTAATTTTTTTATAAAAACATTCGTCGCAATTTTTTAAAATAATTCTACCATTCAAAAAACATTTACAAAAATTTCACATGTTTGAAAAAAGTGTTCGTGGATATTTTAAAAAGTGAGCACAGTTTTAAAAGTGATTGTGTAATTTAAAAATGTTTTGTATTCCCTTCGTCTGAAAAAACTTGTCCAAGCTTGCCCCTCAAATGGATGTATTTAGCATCAAGTTAGTGCTAGATACATCCATTTAAAAGACAAAAATTTTCGGACAGAGGGAGTAACATTCAAAAATATGTTCATTATGTTTTTTCTAAATGTCTGTGACATTTTTCTAAAATATTAAACAATATAATATCCACTTAATTAAAAAATGTTTCGTGTCATTTAAAAAATCACTTGTTTCATAAAAATGTTCGTGATATTTTTCAAAAGTGTTTATAAAATATAAAAAATCTTTTCTTGCTTTTTTAAAAAATGTACCGTTCATAAAATGTTCAATGTGTAGTTGAAAATGGTTAACATGTATTCGAATAAAATGTTCAAACATATATTTTGAAAATTGATCATAATATATTTGAAAAACTTATAATGGTGTGCAAGTGTGTTATTCGTGGCACACCCCCTTACACTTGCGACGCCTCTTGAAAACTTGCATTTTGTGACGCCCCTTGAAAACTTGGAGTTGCGGCCCTCCTTGAGAACTTACAGGTGCAGCGCATCTTGAAAACTTGCAGTTGCAACCCTTCTCGAAAAACCTACAGTTGTGCCCTCTCCTAAACAATTGCAACTGCTCCATCCCTTGAAAACTTGCAATTGCAGCGCAACTTGTAATTTGTGACGCCCTTTGAAACATGCAGTTGTGGCGCCTCTTAAACCTTGCAGTTGTGGTAATCATGAAAATTTGCAGTTGCAACGATCCTTGAAAACTTAAAGTTGCGAGCCCCCCCCCCCTCTTGAAAAACTCGACGCTGCGACCCCTCCTAATAACTTTCAATTACGGAGGCCCTTAAAACCTTGCGGTCGCGAGTCCCCTGAAAACTTGCAGGTGCGGCTGGGTTTCAACACTTGCAGTTGCATATCTGGTGATGGACATGTGGTTGGCTGACAATCCCTTTCTCACCACGAGTAATCGCTTTGAGGGTTGTGTAGTTGCATTTGGATTATAACACTTGTAGTTACCGTCTGTAGGTGCTGCAAGATGTCGGAATTGACTGCAGAAGCAATGCTGCATCGGATGCCTTTTTGTGTGCTGGAAACAGCTACAGGAGATGTTGCATCCATGGGTGCCGTGTGCTGGAACCGGCATCGATGGAAGCTGGAATGAAATGGGCTTTCGCTGGCTTCGTTTATTGGAACAGGCAACTTCGTTTATCGGAACCACCACCGAATTTGCTGGAACCAACGCCTCAAGCATGGACTAGCCACAGTGAAGAGTAACATACACTAGTAACATACACATATCCCTAGGCTATGTTACTACCTTAATAGTGGGTAGTAAGACTACCCACTATGGAGTAACATAGGTAGTAACATCACATATATCTAGATAAAATAGATGATGCGGCAAGCAATAAATGAAGAAAGAGAGGCATGTGGTAACATAGCTAGTTACTAGTAGTATGAGTAACATCACACATATCAAGGCAAAATGAGTCTATAGCCTAATAAATAAAATGTTGCATGTTACCACACATATGTTACTCCCCACTATAGAGGTAGTAACATAGAGTAGTAACATGCCCAACTACCCATTGTGGCTAGTCTAACATAAGTGTGGTGTTATGCAAAGCTTCATTTATTAGGTTATAGACTCATATTGTATTGGTATGTGTGATGTTACTTCTGAAGGAAATATGCCCTAGAGGCAATAATAAAGTTATTATTTATTTCCTTATTTCATGATAAATGTTTATTATTCATGCTAGAATTGTATTAACCGGAAAAATAATACATGTGTGAATACATAGACAAACAGAGTGTCACTAGTATGCCTCTATTTGACTAGCTCGTTGATCAAAGATGGTTATGTTTCCTAGTCATAGACATGAGTTGACATTTGATAAACGGGATCACATCATTAGGAGAATGATGCGATTGACTTGACCCATTCCGTTAGCTTAGCACTTGATCATTTTAGTATACTGCTATTGCTTTCTTCATGACTTATACATGTTTCTATGACTATGAGATTATGCAACTCCTGATTACCGGAGGAACACTTTGTGTGCTACCAAATGTCACAACGTAACTGGGTGATTATAAAGGTGCTCTACAGGTGTCTCCGAAGGTACTTGTTGAGTTGGCATAGATCGAGATTAGGATTTGTCACTCCGATTGTCGGACAGGTATCTCTGGGCCCTCTCGGTAATGCACATCACCATAAGCCTTGCAAGCATTGTAACTAATGAGTTAGTTGCGGGATGATGTATTACAGAACGAGTAAAGAGACTTGCCGGTAACGAGATTGAACTAGGTATTAAGATTCCGACGATCGAATCTCGGGCAAGTAACATACCGATGACAAAGGGAACAACGTATGTTGTTATGCGGTTTGACCGATAAAGATCTTCGTAGAACATGTAGGAGCCAATATGAGCATCCAAGTTCCGCTATTGGTTATTGACCGGAGATGTGTCTCGGTCATGTCTACATAGTTCTCGAACCCGTAGGGTCCGCACGCTTTTCGGTGACGATCGGTATTATGAGTTTTTGTGTTTTGATGTACCGAAGGTAGTTCGGAGTCCTGGATATGATCACGGACATGACGAGGAGTCTCGAAATGGTCGAGACGTAAAGATCGATATATTGGACGACTATGTTCGGACACCGAAAGTGTTTCGGGAGGTTTCGGACATATCTTAGGAGTACTGGGGGGGTTACGGAACCCCGGGGAGTTTATTGGGCCTATTGGGCCCTAGTGGGAGAAGAGGAGGGGCGGCCAGGGTAGCCGCATGCCCCCTCCCCCTCTAATCCGAATTGGACAAGGAAAGGGGTGCGCCCCCTTTCCTTCTCTTCCTCTCTCTCTTCCCTCATCTCTCCTACTCCTACTTGGAAAAGGGGAGTCCTACTTAGGACTCCTCATGGGGCGCGCCATAGGGGACCGGCCCCTCCCCCTCCTCCACTCCTTTATATACGGGGAGGGAGGCACCCCTTGGAGACACAACAATTGTTTATTGACCTCTTAGCCGTGTGCGGTGCCCCCCTCCACCATAATCCACCTCGGTAATATCGTAGCGGTGCTTAGGCGAACCCTTGCATCGGTAGCAACATCATTACCGTCATCACGCCGTCGTGCTGAGGGAACTCTCCCTCGAAGCTCTGCTGGATCGGAGTTCGTGGGACGTCATCGAGTTGAACGTGTGCTGAACTCGGAGGTGCCGTGCGTTCGGTACTTGGACCGGTCGGATCATGAAGACGTACGACTACATCAACCGCGTTGTTCTAATGCTTGCACTTTCGGTCTACGAGGGTACGTGGACAACACTCTCCCCTCTCATTGCTATGCATCACCATGATCTTTCTTGTGCGTAGGAATTTTTTTGAAATTACTACGTTCCCCAACAGTGGCATCCGAGCCAGGTTTATGTGTAGACGTTATATGCACGAGTAGAACACAAGTGAGTTGTGGGCGATACAAGTCATACTACTTACCAGCATATCACACTTTGGTTCGGCGGTATTGTTGGATGAAGCGGCCCGGACCGACATTACACGTACGCTTACGCGAGACTGGTTCTACCGACGTGCTTTGCACACAGGTGCCTGGCGGGTGTCAGTTTCTCCAACTTTAGTTGAACCGAGTGTGGCTACGCCCGGTCCTTGTGAAGGTTAAAACAACGCTAACTTGACGAACTATCGTTGTGGTTTTGATGCTTAGGTAAGAACGGTTCTTGCTCAGCCCGTAGCAGCCACGTAAAACTTGCAACAACAAAGTAGAGGACGTCTAACTTGTTTTTGCAGGGCATGTTGTGATGTGATATGGTCAAGACATGATGCTAAATTTTATTGTATGAGATGATCATGTTTTGTAACAAAGTTATCGGCAACTGGCAGGAGCCATATGGTTGTCGCTTTCTTGTACACAATGCAATCACCCTGTAATTGCTTTACTTTATCACTAAGCGGTAGCGATAGTCGTAGAAGCAATAGTTGGCGAGACGACAACAATGCTACGATGGAGATCAAGGTGTCGCGCCGGTGAAGATAGTGATCATGACAGTGCTTCGGAGATGGAGATCACAGGCACAAGATGATGATGGCCATATCATATTACTTATATTGATTGCATACTTATATTGATTGCATGTGATGTTTATGTTTTATGCATCTTATTTTGCTTAGATTGACGGTAGCATTATAAGATGATTTCTCACTAAATTTCAAGGTATAAGTGTTCTCCCTGAGTATGCACCATTGCGGAAGTTCGTTGTGCCGAGACACCACGTGATGATCGGGTGTGATAAGCTCTGCGTTCACATACAACGGGTGTAAGCCAATTTTACACACGCAGAATACTCAGGTTAAAGTTGACGAGCCTAGAATATGCAGATATGGCCTCAGAACACTGAGACCGAAAGGTCGAGCGTGAATCATATAGTAGATATGATCAACATAGTGATGTTCACCATTGAAAACTAATCCATCTCACGTGATGATCAGACATGTTTTAGTTGATATGGATCACGTGATCACTTAGATGATTAGAGGGATGTCTATCTAAGTGGGAGTTCTTAAGTAATATGATTAATTGAACTTTAATTTATCATGAACTTAGTACCTGATAGTATTTTGCATGTCTATGTTGTTGTAGATAGACGGCCAATGCTGTTGTTCCGTTGAATATTAATGCGTTCCTTGAGAAAGCAAAGTTGAAAGATGATGGTAGCAATTACACGGACTGGGTCCGTAACTTGAGGATTATCCTCATTGCTGCACAGAAGAATTACGTCCTGGAAGCACCGCTAGGTGCCAAACCCGCTGCAAGAGCAACGCCAGATGTTATGAACGTCTGGCAGAGCAAAGCTGATGACTACTCGATAGTTCAGTGTGCCATGCTTTACGGCTTAGAACCGGGACTTCGACGACGTTTTGAACGTCATGGAGCATATGATATGTTCCAGGAGTTGAAGTTAATATTTCAAGCAAATGCCCGGATTGAGAGATATGAAGTCTCCAATAAGTTCTACAGCTGTAAGATGGAGGAGAATAGTTCTGTCAGTGAGCATATACTCAGAATGTCTTTGTATAACAATCACTTGATTCAAATGGGAGTTAATCTTCCGGATGATAGCATCATTGACAGAATTCTTCAATCACTACCACCAAGCTACAAGAGCTTTGTGATGAACTATAACATGCAAGGGATGGATAAGACGATTCCCGAGCTCTTTTCAATGCTAAAGGCTGCGGAGGTAGAAATCAAGAAGGAGCATCAAGTGTTGATGGTCAACAAGACCACCAGTTTCAAGAAAAAGGGTAAAGGGAAGAAGAAGGGGAATTTCAAGAAGAACAGCAAGCAAGTTGCTGCTCAAGAGAAGAAACCCAAGTCTGGACCTAAGCCTGAGACTGGGTGCTTCTACTGCAAAGGGACTGGTCGCTGGAAGCGAAATTGCCCCAAGTATTTGGCGGAAAAGAAGGATGGCAAGGTGAACAAAGGTATATGTGATATACATGTTATTGATGTGTACCTTACTAATTCTCGCAGTAGCACCTGGGTATTTGATATTGGTTCTGTTGCTAATATTTGCAACTCGAAACCGAGACTATGGATTAAGCAAAGATTGGCTAAGGATGAGGTGACGATGCGCGTGGGAAATGGTTCCAAATTCGATGTGATCGCGGTCGGCACGTGAAAGTGCAACTATCCCTAGGTGGTTTTGGCAATTCATCACAACATATAGCTCATTGAGCTAATGCTATTCCAAGACTATTGTTTCAGGAAAGCTCAATGAATGGCATGGCATGGATGATGAAAGTGGATCCCTCAAAATACTAAGGACAAAGGATTGGCTCAAGCTCAAAAGCTCAAGACTCTTCATTTTACATTTTAGTGATCCAAGATCACATTGAGTCTATAGGAAAAGCCAATACTATCAAGAAGGGATGAGGTGTTGCTTAATGAGCCTCTTGCTTCATGTGCTTAGTGATATGCTCCAAAACCCTCAACTACTTTCCCACATCCACAAATGACCTAAACCTAAAGCCAAAATCAGTCACACCGATTCTTTCTATCCGGCGCCACCGATTCCAAAAGTCATAGCCACTGCCACAAACCCTAAGCAAATCGGTCTTACCGATAGGGATCTCGGTCTCACCGAGATGGGGTTGCAATCTCTCTGTTTCCCTTCGTAACGTTTCAGTCTAACCGAAGTGAGCGATCGTCCCACCAAGATTGCAATGTAAACTCTCTGTTTCCTTTTTGTAACATTTCAGTCTCACCGAAAAGAGCAAATCGGTCCCACCGAGTTTACCTGACCAACACTCTGGAAAGCTTATTACCAAATCGGTCTCATCGAGTTTGTGTAATCGGTCTCACCGAGATTACGTTATGCCCTAACCCTAACCGAATCGGCCTCACCGAGATGCATGTCAGTCCCACCGAAAATCACTAACGGTCACTAGGTTTACTAAATTGGTTCGACCGAGTTTAACTATTTGGTCCCATCGAGTTTGGTAAATTGTGTGTAACGGTTAGATTTTGTGTGGAGGCTATATATACCCCTCCACCTCCTCTTCATTCGTGGAGAGAGCCATCAGAATGAACCTACACTTCCAACTTACCATTTCTAAGAGAGAACCACCTACTCATGTGTTGAGGCCAAGATATTCCATTCCTACCATATGAATCTTGATCTCTAGCCTTCCCCAAGTTGCTTTCCACTCAAACCCTCTTTCCACCAGATCCAAATCCTATGAGAGAGAGTTGAGTGTTGGGGAGACTATCATTTGAAGCACAAGAGCAAGGAGTTCATCATCAACACACCATTTGTTACTTCTTGGAGAGTGGTGTCTCCTAGATTGGCTAGGTGTCACTTGGGAGCCTCCGACAAGATTGTGGAATTGAACCAAGGAGTTTGTAAGGGCAAGGAGATCGCCTACTTCGTGAAGATCTACCGCTAGTGAGGCAAGTCCTTCGTGGGCGACGGCCATGGTGGGATAGACAAGGTTGCTTCTTCGTGGACCCTTCGTGGGTGGAGCCCTCCGTGGACTCACGCAGCCGTTACCCTTCGTGGGTTGAAGTCTCCATCAACGTGGATGTACGATAGCACCACCTATCGGAACCACGCCAAAAACATCCGTGTCTCCAATTGTGTTTGAATCCTCCAAACCCTTCCCTTTACTTTCTTGCAAGTTGCATGCTTTAATTTCCGCTGCCTATACACTCTTTGCATGCTTGCTTGAATTGTGTGATGATTGCTTGACTTGTCCTAAAATAGCTAAAATCTGCCAAACTCTAAAATTGGGAAAAGGTTAAGTTTTTATTGGTCAAGTAGTCTGATCACCCCCCTCTAGACATACTTCAAGGTCCTACAAGTGGTATCAGAGCGTTGGTCTACATTTTCTTTGATTTCCATAGCTTTTGGTGGTCATAGCCTTGGTTTCACAACCTAGGAGGGTATGGCGTCTAGCAAGGGAAATTATCATCGTAGAGGTCCTTACTTTGATGGTACTAATTTTGCTAGTTGGAAGCATAAAATGAAAATGCATATTCTTGGACATAACCCCGCCGTTTGGGCAATTATTTGTATTGGCTTGCAAGGTGAATTCTTCGATGGGAGAGAACCGAACCGTGAAGCTAATGCGGAAGAATTGAAGATGCTGCAATACAACGCTCAAGCATGTGACATCATCTTCAACGGATTGTGCCCCGAAGAATTCAACAAAATCAGCCGTCTCGAGAATGCAAAGGAAATTTGGGATACTTTGATTGATATGCATGAAGGTACCGAATCCGTCAAGGAATCCAAGTTGGATGTGCTCCAAAGTCATCTTGACAAGTTCAAAATGAAGGATGGTGAAGGTGTCGCTGAAATGTACTCTAGGCTTGCTCTTATCACAAATGAGATTGCCGGCTTAGGGAGTGAAGAGATGACCGACAAATTCATCATCAAGAAAATCCTAAGAGCATTGGATGGAAAGTATGATACCGTGTGCACATTGATCCAAATGATGCCAAACTACAAAGATCTCAAGCCAACGGAAGTCATTGGAAGGATTGTTACTCATGAGATGTCACTCAAGGATAAGGAGGAACTTCACAACAAGTCAAGTGGTGCTTACAAAGCCTCAAGTGAAGCCCCACATCATCAAGTGAGAAACCAACCTTCAATGAAGAATTGAGCTTAATGGTGAAGAACTTCAACAAATTCTACAAAAGTAGAAGCAAAGAAAGAAGCTCCAAGTCAAGGTCTTACAATGACAAGAGATCTTCTAGTCGAGAGCAATTGCTACAATTGTGGGAGACCCGGACACTACTCCAATGAGTGTACGGCACCCTACAAAAGAAGAGAAGATTCTCCAAGAAGAAGGAGCAAAAGAGAAGAATCACCACCAAGAGAGAGGAGGAGTAGAGATGATCGTTACGAACGAAGACCCTCACGGAGAAGCAAGGATTCGGAAAGAAAGGACAAGTCATCAAGGAGCTACACAAAACGAAGACATCAAGCTCATGTTGGTGAATGGGTTTCCGGCTCCGACTCCGACAATCACTCCGAGAGAAGCTATCACTCCGACTCCGAATATACTCAAGATGAAGGTGTTGCCGTTCTAGCACTTGTGTCAACCAACTCCTACGACATATTTGACTCACCAAATGAAGGTGTTGGAAGATGCTTCATGGCCAAAGGTCCAAAGATAACACATCCCGAGTATGTTGATTTTAATAGTGATGAAGATGACTTGCTTGTGGATGATGATTTACTTGTTGACAACTCTAGTGATGAATACTATGATGAAACGTCAATTAATCATGCTAATCAAACGAATGACAATGATAAGGAGAAAATTGAGCTTATAACTAAAGAACTAAACACTCTTAAGTTGGCTCATGAAACTATCTTGAAGATCATCGAGAACTTTTAAGGGCTCATGAGAAGTTACGCTTTGAAAAGCTCAATCTTGAGCAAGAGCATGAGTTCTTAAAGGCAATCAATGATGATCTCCGCAAGAAAAGTTCTTCTTACATTGCCAAGCGTTTACTCTTATCTACTTACATGCCTCAAGTCAAGTCTAGTAACAAGTACAAGAAAGATACTTCCTCTAGTAGTAACAATAATAATGTCAAATCCAATGTTGTTGCTTCTAGTAGTTCTCTTGATTCCACTAATGATTCTCTTAGCCAAGTTACACTTGAGCAAGAAAATAGTTTATTGAAGGAATTATAGAGAAAGGTGTTTACAAGAGCCTTGCCGGGAGTAAGCAATTCGAGGAAATTGTACGCAAGCAAGGAAGGCGACGGAAGAATCAAGGTGTTGGTTTTGAACGAAAGTTTAACGCCAATGGAGTTGAGTGGAAGAAGATCAATACCCCAAGACAAAGTTTGTTCCTCAACAAGAGAAGTATGATCCTACTTCCTTCAAGGGGACACAAGCTCAAGATGATCTTCCACCACCAGACCACAAGAACAAAGGCAAGGACAAGCTTCAAGAAGAGATTGATGCACTTGAAGAAGCACCTAAAGCCTCGTTCAAGTGGGTCCCCAAGACTACGTCAAGTTATACTTCATCAAGTACAACTACAACTCCAGGGATTTCCATCAAGATGATGTGGATCTCGAAGAAGAAGAACTAGAGAGTTCTTGAGGGTGACTCCGCCAACATTCTTCACTCATATCATTTTGGCAAGAACAAGTGCAATCAACTTTCACATCTTGCACTAGTTCAAGGAGTCACAAACCCTCATGTTGGTAAGGCAAGGGACAAGGTAACCTAATGCTTTCATGGACATCATCTTGTGTGTGCATCACTCTATGTCTATGGATATTCTTGTTTGTTCCTTGTGGGACTAACCCATGTAGGCAAGTTGAAAGTGCAACTCACTCCAAAGGATTGCTCCAAATGATCTACATCAACATTGAGCATCTACATCTTCAACACCTACATGAAGTCATCATCGACAAAACCCAAGGTTAGTTCATCCCTCTAAGGGGATCTCACATCTAGGGGAGCTTAACTCTAAGAATTGAGTCAAAGCAACTCTAATGGTGTGAACACATTAATGCATTATGTAAAAGTGGTAACCCCACTTGAGCTTAAGCGATGAGTATGACCTATGATCAAATGTTCTCATTTGACTCCTAAGTCAATATACTCATATATAGATGACCTAGTCATCATAAATTGCTTGATAGATGCTAAAATTGGTTGTGCATGCTTTGCCACATATTTCAATTGCCATCTTATTGTGTGAGCATGTTGGTGCATATTTTACTCATTCAAGGACATCCACTTGTTGTTTTGTTTGTTTGGATTCTCTTCTTTGTGCCAAGTGGATGGACAAGAATGCCTAAGAACCTTCTTTAGCTATCTATGCTTTTCTCGTCTCAAACTCTATTCATGCTACATCACAAAATTTGATCAAGTCGATTTGAACCACTCTGTGTGAGGAGCACTTGAGTCCCGATTAGTCATAGACTTAAACTTCCAAAACCTCTTAGTGATTCTCGGTCCGACCGATCCTTCCATTTCGGTCTTACCGAGATCATCAAGTTGATCTGAGTTTTCAATCTCGGTGCAACCGATTTGAACTTTCGGTCTCACCGATTTGTCAGAATGAACACATTATGCATCTCGGTGCCACCGAGTTGTTCCACTCGGTCACACCGGCTGTGGTTGAGCTATATATAGCCACGGGCAAATTTTGAAATTTCTCGAAACCCTTCGCCGCAGCAGCTTCGCTCTGCCATCGTGGTCTCCGGATCATCTCCTCGTCGCTTGACAGCCTCTGTCGCTGGTCTCCGCCGCCGTCAACGGATTTCGTCCCCGCCGTTGCCGCCGTAGCAAGTCCACCGCCAAGTTAGGGTATGGACTTAATCTTTGTGCTATCCACGTCTGATTCCTGGCACATTGTTTTCATATTGATTCTTGCCACGATTGAAACTCTTCTATCCAACCAAAGTAGTTCATAGATTAGGTGTGATTCAAATTTTAGGGTTAGGTTTCATGAAACCATCTCGGACCCACCGAGTTGAAAAACTCGGTCTCACCGATTTGGCTTATGCCATTGCACTAGTGACTCTCGGTCTGACCAAGAATTACTAATCGGTGCAACCGATTTGAGGATTCTGTGAAACCCTAGCAGTCTCGGTACCACCGAATGAAACTCGGTCCAACCGAGATCATCGATTTAGGTTCCAAAACTGCCCGGTATCACCGAGTTTGAAAATCGGTGGATCCGAAATGCTTCTGTGGAAAACTAGGACTGAACTTTTGAGTCATTCTTTTGCAAAAACCTCTGCATTTTGTGATGCTCATCTTTTCTATCTCATCTATAACTCTTCGCAGGTCGTGAGTCAGCTTTTGCGGTATGTCCGATCAAAGTGACAGCGAACAGTCGGAAGAGCAGATGGACTTGAGTGAGGGCACTAGTCCCTCAACTTCAGATGAAGGGAGCGAAGTACTCTAGCAATTTGCCTAAGGCTGCAACTAGGCAAAGGAGGAAAAGAACTTCAGATTCAGAGGATGAAGATTACAAAGCTGAGGAAGATGAGGCTACTTCCAAGAAAGAGGTGCTCAAGAAGGAATATGGTTCATCAAAGAATACAAAGCCAGGCATGAAGACCAAAAGGCCTGCAGGAAGACAACCAATGTCCAAGGCCAGAGCATCAACTCAACTGCCTAAAAGGCCTGATCCCAAAGAGCCAGCTGATGAAGGAAAGAAGAGGAAGGAAAGGGTCAAGAAGACCATGGCCAAAATTGTTGGTCAACCTTCCATGATGGAAGAGGAAGAGCTTGCTACACCAGCTCCAAAGGCAGCTAAGCTTATGGGAGATGCAATCAGATCAGGGGCTGCAACATCCAAGCCCAAGGAAACACCCAAAGCTGCCTCCAGGGCCAAGCAAGTTCCAAAGAGGAATACTAGGAGTATTCCAGCTACTGAGAAGAACAAGGCCCCAGTGCCCAATGTTGCTGAAGATTCAGAAGAAGAAGGACATGTTCTAAGGAGGATCAAGCCCAAGATACCAGACCACAATGATGCCCATCCTGTGGCTGAGGACATGAGAATCAGGAAGGACTCAGGATTGAGGATATGGAGGATGGCAGATACATATGCCACAAGGAGAAGAACTGTTGTTGACTACAGGTTCCACACAAAGGAACATCAGGACTTCTATGAAACAATTATATTGGACAAGAAGCCCATAGTCTGTGACATGAGGTGGGTTGACTAGAAATTCATCAAGGAAAATGAACAGCACTATCCTGGAGTGCAGGACAACTTTGTTGCTTGTGGAGTTGCAGATTTTGTTGGACAGAAGTTCACCAACTGGAATGATGAGCTTATCATGCAGTTCTACTCCACAGCACACTTTTACCCAGATGGAAGAATTGTTTGGATGTCTGAAGGTACAAGGTACCAGTCCACTATTGAAGAATGGGCAAGTCTGATCAATGCCCCCAAGGAGAATGAGGATGACCTAGACATTTATGCTAAGGAGAAGTTGGGTCACAATTCAGTGGCTCACATGTACAAGGAAATTCCAGACAAGGCATTAGAGACTCACAAGTTTGGATCAGTTCACTTTCTGCTGTCAGGGTTGCCAACCATAAATTGGATTCTGAGGCACACCTTGTTGCCCAAGTCTGGTGACCATAACATGATCAGAGGGCATGCCATCAACATGTTGCATGTGTTTGATGTGCCACAGAAGTTCAAAGTCATGAGCCTGATCATTGAAACAATCAAGAGGACTGCAGCAGATCAGAAGAGGAGTTGTGGATATGCACCTCAGATTCAAGAATTGATAAACTCAAAGATGGGCACAGGAAAATATCAGTTGGATAAGGAACACTTTCCACTTTATCCAGACTTTGAGGACAATGAGGTTCTCATGAATGAAGATGATCCACAATCAGTTCAAGCTCAGGAGAAGAAGGAGAAGGCAAAGAGGGAGAAGGCTGCCAAGATGCCAACTCAAGAGGAGGCATCTGAATATTTCTTGAAAACCAAATAGGAGTAGCTTGGTTACTTGATAGCATCATCTCGAGGATTGAGAAGGGTTGGCCACCTAACTCAAAACCAGGAGAGCACGGAAAGAATCATGGAACAAAATTCTATGATCTAGATGTCAAGGTGGCGAGATTGATCGGTTGTGGAGCAACTGCAGGATGACATGCAGGAGAGGAAGGGCAAGACTACCACCAATGTGTTTGCAGAGTGCCTAGAGCCCAGAGGTCAGTTGCAGTGCCAGAGACAGACACTAGAGCAACAACTTCAGCACCAGCCACTGCCCCTACAGTTCTAGTGCAACCAGCTCCAGCACCAACTCCTCCAGCTCCATCTACTTCAACTGAAGCCTTCATCCAAGGAGCCATCTCTACACCACCACCGGAGATCAAGCACGAGAGTCAATCTAGCACTATGCATTTTCTATGAACTTTTGGTAACTTGTTGCCAAAGGGGAGAAAATGTATAGATCATAGGCTTCGAGAGAGAGAGAGAGAGTGTTGCTTTTGTTCTCTCTTGCTTTATTTGATGGTTTTCAATCTTTGTTTGCTTTTGGTTGAGATACTATGCTTGTGAGACATTGATGATCATGTGTTTGATCATAAGCTACACTTATGCATGCTTGATATTATCCTATCTATCTTATGTGATCACTCACTATGCTTGGTGATGAGTGCATGTATTCATTGTTTATTATTTTGAGCGCTCCACCAAGATGTATGTGACATGGAAGAGTAACCCATGAGCCTAATTCATTGTGCATTTGCAGTCCAAAGCAAATCTAAAACTATGCACAAATTTAGGGGGAGCTCTTGCTTATCACATACTTCTCAAAGCGACGATGTTATTTAAATTTTATTATCATTTGTCGAAGCTTTGATCTATATGTTGTCATCAATTACCAAAAAGGGGGAGATTGAAAGTGCAACTATCCCTAGGTGGTTTTGGTAATTCATAACAACATATAGCTCATTGAGCTAATGCTATTCCAAGACTATTGTTTCAGGAAAGCTCAATGAATGGCATGGCATGGATGATGAAAGTGGATCCTCAAAATACTAAGGACAAAGGATTGGCTCAAGCTCAAAAGCTCAAGACTCTTCATTTTACATTTTAGTGATCCAAGATCACATTGAGTCTATAGGAAAAGCCAATACTATCAAGAAGGGATGAGGTGTTGCTTAATGAGCCTCTTGCTTCATGTGCTTAGTGATATGCTCCAAAACCCTCAACTACTTTCCCACATCCACAAATGACCTAAACCTAAAGCCAAAATCGGTCACACCGATTCTTTCTATCCGCGCCACCGATTCCAAAAGTCATAGCCACCGCCACAAACCCTAAGCAAATCGGTCCTACCGATAGGGATCTCGGTCTCACCGAGATGGGGTTACAATCTCTCTGTTTCCCTTCGTAACGTTTGGTCTAACTGAAGTGAGCGATCGGTCCCACCGAGATTGCAATGTAAACTCTCTGTTTCCTTTTGTAACATTTCGGTCTCACCGAAAAGAGCAAATCGGTCCCACCGAATTTACGACCAACTCTCTGAAAGCTTATTACCAAATCGGTCTCACCGAGTTTGTGTGTCGGTCTCACCGAGATTACGTTATGCCCTAACCCTAACCGAATCGGCCTCACCGAGATGCATGTCATCCCACGAAATCACTAACGGTCACTAGGTTTACTAAATCGGTCCGACCGAGTTTAACTATTCGGTCCCACGAGTTTGGTAAATTGTGTAAAGGTTAGATTTTGTGTGGAGGCTATATATACCCTCCACCTCCTCTTCATTCGTGGAGAGAGCCATCGAACGAACCTACACTTCCAACTTACCATTTAGAGAGAGAACCACCTACTCATGTGTTGAGGCCAAGATATTCCATTCCTACCATATGAATCTTGATCTCTAGCCTTCCCCAAGTTGCTTTCCACTCAAACTCTCTTTCCACCAGATCCAAATCCTATGAGAGAGAGTTGAGTGTTGGGGAGACTATCATTTGAAGAACAAGAGCAAGGAGTTCATCATCAACACACCATTTGTTACTTCTTGGAGAGTGGTGTCTCCTAGATTGGCTAGGTGTCACTTGGGAGCCTCCGACAAGATTGTGGAGTTGAACCGAGTTTGTAAGGGGAGATCGCCTACTTCGTGAAGATCTACCGCTAGTGAGGCAAGTCCTTCGTGGGCGACGGCCATGGTGGGATAGACAAGGTTGCTTCTTCGTGGACCCTTCGTGGGTGGAGCCCTCCGTGGACTCGCGCAGCCGTTACCCTTCGTGGGTTGAAGTCTCCATCAACGTGGATGTACGATAGCACCACCTATCGGAACCACGCCAAAAACATCCGTGTCTCCAATTGCGTTTGAATCCTCCAAACCCTTCCCTTTACTTTCTTGCAAGTTGCATGCTTTAATTTCCGCTGCCTATACACTCTTTGCATGCTTGCTTGAATTGTGTGATGATTGCTTGACTTGTCCTAAAATAGCTAAAATCTGCCAAACTCTAAAATTGGGAAAAGGTTAAGTTTTTATTGGTCAAGTAGTCTAATCACCCCCTCTAGACATACTTCAAGGTCCTACAGCATGCTACCTCTACATCTACCTTCGGGATTAGTTTTAGACCTGAATAATTGTTATTTGGTGCCAGCGTTGAGCATGAACATTATATCTGGATCTTGTTTGATGCGAGACGGTTATTCATTTAAATCAGAGAATAATAGTTGTTCTATTTATATGAGTAATATATTTTATGGTCATGCACCCTTGAAGAGTGGTCTATTTATATTGAATCTCGATAGTAGTGATACACATATTCATAATATTGAAGCCAAAAGATGCAGAGTTGATAATGATAGTGCAACTTATTTGTGGCACTGCCGTTTAGGTCATATTGGTGTAAAGCGCATGAAGAAACTCCATACTGATGGAATTTTGGAATCACTTGATTATGAATCACTTGGTACTTGCGAACCGTGCCTCATGGACAAGATGATTAAAACGCCATTCTCCGGAACAATGGAGAGAGCAAAAGATTTGTTGGAAATCATACATACTGATGTATGTGGTCCGATGAATGTTGAGGCTCGCGGCGGGTATCGTTATTTTCTCACCTTCACAGATGATTTAAGCAGATATGGGTATATCTACTTAATGAAACATAAGTCTGAAACATTTAAAAAGTTCAAAGAATTTCAGAGTGAAGTGGAAAATCATCGTAACAAGAAAATAAAGTTTCTACGATCTGATCGTGGAGGAGAATATTTGAGTTACGAGTTTGGTCTTCATTTGAAACAATGCAGAATAGTTTTGCAACTCACGCCACCCGGAACACCACAGCGTAATGGTGTGTCCGAACGTCGTAATCGTACTTTACTAGATATGGTGCGATCTATGATGTCTCTTACTGATTTACCGCTATAATTTTGGGGATATGCTCTAGAGACAGCTGCATTCACGTTAAATAGGGCACCATCTAAATCCGTTGAGACGACTCCTTATGAACTGTGGTTTGGCAAGAAACCAAAGTTGTCGTTGCGATGCTTATGTGAAAAAGCTTCAACCTGATAAGCTCGAACCCAAATCAGAGAAATGTGTCTTCATAGGATACCCAAAAGAGACTGTTGGGTACACCTTCTATCACAGATCCGAAGGCAAAACATTCGTTGCTAAGAATGGATCCTTTCTAGAGAAGGAGTTTCTCTCGAAAGAAGTGAGTGGGAGGAAAGTAGAACTTGATGAGGTAACTGTACCTGCTCCCTTATTGGAAAGTAGTTCATCACAGAAACCGGTTCCTGTGACACCTAGACCAAGTTACTACCGAACCTCGTAGGTCAACCTGAGTAAGATCCGCACCAGAGTGGTACGGTAATCCCGTTCTGGAGATCATGTTACTAGACCATGATGAACCTACGAACTATGAGGAAGCGATGATGAGCCCAGATTCCGCAAAATGGCTTGAGGCCATGAAATCTCAGATGGGATCCATGTATGAGAACAAAGTCTGGACTTTGGTTGACTTTCCCGATGATCGGCAAGCCATCGAGAATAAATGGATCTTCAAGAAGAAGACAGACGCTGATGGTAATATTACTGTCTACAAAGCTCGACTTGTTGCAAAGGGTTTTTGACAAGTTCAAGGAGTTGACTACGATGAGACCTTCTCACCCGTAGCGATGCTTAACTCCGTCCGAATCATGTTAGCAATTGCCGCATTTTATGATTATGAAATTTGGCAAATGGATGTGAAGGCTGCATTCCTGAATGGATTTCTGGAAGAAGAGTTGTATATGATGCAACCTGAAGGTTTTATCGATCCAAAGGGTGCTAACAAAGTGTGCAAGCTCTAGCGATCCATTTATGGACTGATGCAAGCCTCTCAGAGTTGGAATAAACACTTTGATAGTGTGATCAAAGCATATGGTTTTATACAGACTTTTGGAGAAGCCTGTATTTACAAGAAAGTGAGTGGGAGCTCTGTAGCATTTCTAATACTATATGTGGATGACATATTGTTGATTGGAAATGATATAGAATTCTGGATAGCATAAAGGATACTTGAATAAGAGTTTTCAATGAAAGACCTCGGTGGAGCTGCTTACATATTGGGCATCAAGATCTATAGAGATAGATCAAGGCGCTTAATTGGACTTTCACAAAGCACATACCTTGACAAAGTTTTGAAGAAGTTCAAAATGGATCAGGCAAAGAAAGGGTTCTTACCTGTGTTACAATGTGTGAAGTTGAGTAAGACTCAATGCCCGACCACTGCAGAAGATAGAGAGAAAATGAAAGATGTTCCCTATGCTTCAGCCATAGGCTCTATCATGTATGCAATGTTGTGTACCAGACCTGATGTGTGCCTTGCTATTAGTTTAGCAGGGAGGTACCAAAGTAATCCAGGAGTGGCTCACTGGAAAGCAGTCAAGAACATCCTGAAATACCTGAAAAGGACTACGGATATGTTTCTCGTAAATGGTTACGTCGATGCAAGCTTTGACACTGATCCGGACGATTCTAAATCGCAAACCGGATACGTGTTTATATTGAACGGTGAAGCTGTCAGTTGGAGCAGTTCTAAACAAAGTGTCGTGGAAGGATCTATGTGTGAAGCGGAGTACATAGCTGCTTCAGAAGAAGCAAATGAAGGAGTCTGGATGAAGGAGTTCATATCCGATCTAGGTGTCATACCTAGTGCATCGGGTCCAATGAAAATCTTTTGTGACAATACTAGTGCAATTGCCTTGGCAAAGGAATCCAGATTTCACAAGAGAACCAAGCACATCAAGAGACGCTTCAATTCCATCCGCGGTCAAGTCCAGGTGGGAGACATAGAGATTTGCAAGATACATACGGATCTGAATGTTGCAGACCCGTTGACTAAGCCTCTCTCACGAGCAAAACATGATCAGCACCAAGGCTCCATGGGTGTTAGAATCATTACTGTGTAATCTAGATTATTTACTCTAGTGCAAGTGGGAGACTGAAGGAAATATGCCCTAGAGGCAATAATAAAGTTATTATTTATTTCCTTATATCATGATAAATGTTTATTATTCATGCTAGAATTGTATTAACCGGAAACATGATACATGTGTGAATACATAGACAAACAGAGTGTCACTAGTATGCCTCTACTTGACTAGCTCGTTGATCAAAGATGGTTATGTTTCCTAGCCATAGACATGAGTTGTCATTTGATAAACGGGATCACATCATTAGGAGAATGATGTGATTGACTTGACCCATTCCGTTAGCTTAGCACTTGATCGTTTTAGTATACTGCTATTGCTTTCTTCATGACTTATACATGTTTCTATGACTATGAGATTATGCAACTCCCGATTACCGGAGGAACACTTTGTGTGCTACCAAACGTCACAACATAACTGGGTGATTATAAAGGTGCTCTACAGGTGTCTCTGAAGGTACTTGTTGAGTTGGCATAGCTCGAGATTAGAATTTGTCACTCCGATTGTCGGAGAGGTATCTCTGGGCCCTCTCGGTAATGCACATCACTATAAGCCTTGCAAGCATTTTAACTAATGAGTTACGTTGCGGGATGATGTATTATGGAACGAGTAAAGAGACTTGCCGGTAATGAGATTGAACTAGGTATTAAGATACCAACGACGGAATCTCGGGCAAGTAACATACCGATGACAAAGGGAACAACGTATGTTGTTATGCGGTTTGACCGATAAAGATCTTCGTAGAATATGTAGGAGCCAATATGAGCATCCAGGTTCCGCTATTGGTTATTGACCGGAGACGTGTCTCGGTCATGTCTACATAGTTCTCGAACCCGTAGGGTCCGCACGCTTAAAGTTCGGTGACGATCGGTATTATGAGTTTTTGTGTTTTACCGAAGGTAGTTCGGAGTCCCGGATATGATCACGGACATGACGAGGAGTCTCGAAATGGTCGAGACGTAAAGATCGATATATTGGACGACTATGTTCGGACACCGAAAGTGTTTCGGGAGGTTTCAGACATATACCGGAGTACCGGGGGGTTACCGGAACCCCCGGGGAGTTTATTGGGCCTATTGGGCCCTAGTGGGAGAAGAGGAGGGGCGGCCAGGTGTAAGGGCATATTTATTCCCTAGTGGTTTTGGTGATTGATGACAATGCTTTTGCGGACTAATCGTGTGCGTTAAGTTCTTTCAGAAGATCATCCATTGGCACGAGACGATTTCCTCCCCTCGGTGTTTTTATTCAAGACGGTGTAGCTCCTGCGGTTCGTTGTTGGTGGACTAGTTTCAGAGGAGTCACCGTACTATTAAGAGGGATCCGCTTTGGTAAGACTAGGTGGAATCAACACGTACATAGCCTTATCACACTGTCGTCTTCCTTTCGCATCTTTGAGCTGCCCTCTCTCCTTCATTCGGTTTAGCCTGTGCGGTAGTAGTATCCGCGACCTACAATGATAGTATACTTGAAGCCCCTAAGCGGTAGTACGCTCATGAGCTTCGGCTATACTACCTCGATGAGTACCGCGCCTACTACCGCCTCGATTCGAGACGATGTTTTCTCGTGTCGGGTTTTGCGGCACTAGTTGCGGCGATAGGAGCGGTAGTACCGCTCGAGCGGTAATACCGCTCTACTCCCACAGTAGTACCGCTCTGGGGCGATGGCCTGCCTCTCGCTTCAGGCAGTAGTACCGCTTGGTAGGAAGCGGTAGTACCGCCCTCGTGATAATACCGCCCTTCCATAGCGGTAGTACCGCCTGTCTTGGGGCTGTTTAGTGGGGTAGCGGTTGGATGTGTTCCCCACTATATAAAGGGTAAATCTTCTTCCTTGTTGACCTACCTCTTTCCCCCAAGCTCCATTGTTGCTCAAAGCTCCATTTTCGCCCGATCTCTCTCCCTAGCCAATCAAACTTGTTGATTTGCTCGGGATTGGTTGAGAAGGCCCAGATCTACACTTCCACCAAGAGAAATTTGATTCCCCCCACTTATCCCTTGCGGATCTTGTTACTCTTGGGTGTTGAGCACCCTAGACGGTTGAGGTCACCTCGAAGCCATACTCCATTGTGGTGAAGCTTCGTGGTGTTGTTGTTGTTGGGAGCCTCCGGTTGTTGTGGGTTGCCCCAACCTTGCTTATAAAGGTTGATCGCCGCCTTCAAGGGCACCAATAGTGGAATCACGGCATCTCGCATTGTGTGAGGCGTGAGGAGAATCTGGTGGCCCTAGTGGCTTCTTTGGGAGCATTGTGCCTCCACACCGCTCTATGAGACGCACTTCCCCTCAAAAGGAAGGAACTTCGGTAACACATCCTCGTCTTCACCGGCTCCACTCTTGGTTATCTCATCCCTTTACTTGTGCAAGCTTATTTGTGCTCTTATCCTTGCTTGCTCGTGTGCTAGTGTTGTTGCATCATATAGGTTGTCCACCTAGTTGCACATCTAGACAACCTTTATTATTGCAAAGTTTAAATTGGTAAAGAAAAGCTTAAAAATTGTTAGTTGCCTATTCACCCCCCCTCTAGTCAACCATATCGATCCTTTCAATTGGTATCAGAGCCTCGTCTCTTTTTAGGGACTTTACCGTTCGAAGAGTATGGTTGATGTCGTAGATGATGTGGGGGAGCACTCCGGTGCGAATCCGACATCATCTACGGGAGATGGGAGTACCTCGATCTCTCGTGAGGAATTCAATGTGGCGTTGGACACATTGAAAACCTCCATGACGAGCGAGGTCAAGGACATGTTTAAGGATTTCCTAGAAGGGCTTAAACCTTCCACCGCACCCGTGAAAGTGGGTGATCCCGCCAACACGGGAGCGGATGCTAACTCCGATAAGGGGGAAGCTACTAGTGAGAAAGCCCCCTCGTCTAGTGGTAAGAATGGCACCGGCATCTTTGCCCATGTGCAACTGAAGGAAATATGCCCTAGAGGCAATAATAAATGTTATTATTTATTTCCTTATATCATGATAAATGTTTATTATTCATGCTAGAATTGTATTAACCGGAAACATAATACATGTGTGAATACATAAACCTACAGAGTGTCACTAGTATGCCTCTACTTGACTAGCTCGTTAATCAAAGATGGTTATGTTTCCTAACCATGAACAAGGAGTTGTTATTTGATTAATGGGATCACATCATTGGTTGAATGATCTGATTGACATGACCCATTCCATTAGCATAGCTTTTGATCGTATAGTTTGTTGCTAGTGCTTTTCTTCATGACTTATACATGTTCCTATGACTATGAGATTATGCAACTCCGTTTGCCGAGGAACACTTTGGGTGCTACCAAGCGTCACTGGCGTAATCGGGTGATTATAAAGGTACATTACAGGTGTCTCCGAAGGTACATGTTGGGTTGGCATATTTGAGATTAGGATTTGTCACTCCGATTATCGGAGAGGTATCTCTGGGCCCTCTCGGTAATGCACATCACATAAGCCTTGCAAGCATTGCAACTAAATGTGTTAGTTGTGAGATGATGTATTACGGAGCGAGAAAAGAGACTTGCGATGCGAGATTGAACTAGGTATTGGATACCGACGATCGAATCTCGGGCAAGTAACATACCGATGACAAAGGAACAACGTATGTTGTTATGCGGTCGACCGATAAAGATCTTCGTAGAATATGTAGGAGCCAATATGGGCATCCAGGTCCGCTATTGGTTATTGACCGAGAGGTGTCTCGGTCATGTCTACATAGTTCTCGAACCCGTAGGGTCCGCACGCTTAACGCTTCGATGGCGGTCATAATGAGTTTATAAGTATTGATGCACGAAGGTTGTTGAGTCCGGATGTGATCACGGATATGACGAGGAGTCTCGAAATGGTCGAGACATAAAGATTGATATATTGGAAGCCTACATTTGGACATCGGAAAGGTTCCGAGTGAAATCGAATTTCTTAGAGTGCCGGAGGTTACCGGAACCCCGGGAACTACATGGGCCCATAGTGGGCCTTGGAGGAAAGGAGAAGGGCCAGCCCTAGGTGGGCGCGCCCCCCTTCCCTAGTCCTATTAGGACTAGGAAAGGTGGGCGCCCCCTCTCTCTCTCTCCCCTCAGGAATCCTATTCCAACTAGGATTGGGGGAGTCCTACTCCGGAGGAGTAGGACTCCTTGCGCGCCTCCTCCTCTTGGCCGCCACCTCCCCTTGGCTCCTTTATATCTGGGGCAGGGAGCACCCCAAAACACACAAGTTGATTTCCTTAGCCGTGTGCGGTGCCCCTTCCACCATATTCCACTTGGTCATATCGTTGCGGAGCTTAGCGAAGCCTCTTGGAGAAGTCATATCGTCGGAGCTTAGCGAAGCCCTGCGTCGGTGGAGCATCATCATCGTCCTGCACGCCGTCGTCTTGTGGAACTCATCCCGACACTTTGCTGGATCGGAGTCCGGGGATCGTCATCGGGCTGAGCGTGTGCGAACTCGGAGGTGCCGTCGTTCGGTGCTTGGATCGGTCGGGTCGTGAAGGCGTCGACTACATCAACAGCGTTGTTATAACGCTTCGCTTTCGGTCTCACGAGGGTGCGTGGGCGGACACTCTTCCTTCGTTGCTATGCCATCACCATGGTCTTGCGTGATCGTAGGAAATTTTTGAAATTACTCGTTTCCCAACGATGGCATCGAGCCTGGTTTTATGCGTTGATGTCATATGCACGAGTAGAACACAAGTGAGTTGTGGGCGATACAAGTCATACTACCTACCAGCATGTCATACTTTGGTTCAGCGGTATTGTGAGATGAAGCGGCCGGACCGACATTACGCGACGCTTACGCGAGACTGGTTTCACCGCTGTGAGCACTCGTTGCTTAAAGGTGGTGGCGGGTGTCTGTCTCTCTCACTTTAGTTGAATCGAGTGTGGCTCGCCGGTCCTTGAGAAGGTTAAAGCGGAGTCTATTTGACGAAGTATCGTTGTGGTTTTGATGCGTAGGTAAGAACGGTTCTTGCTCAGCCCGTAGCAGCCACGTAAAACTTGCAACAACAAAGTAGAGGACGTCTAACTTGTTTTTGCAGGGCATGTTGTGATGTGATATGGTCAAGGCGTGATGCTATATCTTATTGTATGAGATGATCATGTTTTGTAACGAGTTATCGACAAGCTGGCAGGAGCCATATGGTTGTCGCTTTATTGTATGAAATGCAAGCGCCATGTAATTGCTTTACTTTATCACTAAGCGATAGCGATAGTCGTAGAAGCAATAGTTGGCGAGGCGACAACGATGCTACGATGGAGATCAAGGTGTCGCGCGCGGTGACAATGGTGATCATGGCGGTGCCGGAGATGGAGATCACAAGCACAAGATGATGATGGCCATATCATATCACTTATATTGATTGCATGTGATGTTAATCCTTTATGCATCTTATTTTGCTTTGATTGACGGTAGCATTATAAGATGATCCTTACTAAATTATCAAGAAGTGTTCTCCCGAGTATGCACCGTTGCGAAAGTTCTTCGTCTTTGAGACACCACGTGATGATCGGGTGTGATAGGTTCTACGTTCAAATACAACGGGTGCAAAACAGTTGCACACGCGAATACTCAGGTTATACTTGACGAGCTATGCATATAAGATATGACCTCGGAACACGGAGACCGAAGGTCGGCGTGAATCATATAGTAGATATGATCAACATATTGATGTTCACCATTGAAACTACTCCATCACACGTGATGATCGGTCATGGTGTAGTTGATATGGATCACGCAATCACTTAGAGAATTGGAGGATATTTTTCTAAGTGGGAGTTCTTAAGTAATATGATTAATTGAACTTAAATTTATCATGAACTTAGTACCGATAGTATCTTGCTTGTCTATGATGTGTAGATAGATGGCTCGTCTTTGTTGTTCCGTTAAATTTTAATGCGTTCCTTGAGAAAGCAAAGTTGAAAGATGATGGCAGCAATTACACGGACTGGGTCCGAATTTGAGGATTATCCTTATTGCTGCACGGAAGAATTACGTCCTGGAAGCACCGTTAGGTGCCAGGCCTGATGCAAGGCTGCGCCGAAGTTGTGAACGTCTGGCAAAGCAAAGTGATGACTACTCTATAGTTCAGTGTGCCATGCTTTACGGCTTAGAACCGGGACTTCAACGTCGTTTTGAACACCATGGAGCATATGAGATGTTCCAGAGTTGAAGTTAATATTCAAGCGAATGCCCGGATTGAGAGATATGAAGTCTCCAATAAGTTCTATAGCTGTAAGATGGAGGAGAATGGTTACATCGGTGAGCATATACTCAGAATGTCCGGATATAACAATCACTTGATTCAAGCGGGAGTTAATCTTCCGGATGATTGCGTCATTGATGAATTCTCCAATCACGCCACCAAGCTACAAGAGCTTCGTGATGAACTATAATATGCAAGGGATGACCAAAACTATGCCCGAGCTCTTCGCGATCTTTGAAAGCAGCGGAGGTAGAAATCAAAAGGAGCATCAAGTGTTGATGGTTAACAAAACCACTAGTTTCAAGAAAAGGGCAAAGGAAAGAAAAGGAAACTTCAAAAGAGCGGCAAGCAAGTTGTTGATCAAGAGAAGAAACCAAGTCTGGTCCTAAGCTGAAACCGAGTGCTTCTATTGCAAGCAGGCTGGTCTTTGGAAGCGGAACTGCCCCAAGTATTTGGCGGATAAGAAGGATGGCAAGGTTAACAAAGGTATATGTGATATACTTGTTATTGATGTGTACCTTACTAATACCGCAGATAGCACACTGGTATTTGATCTTGGTTACATTGCTAATATTTGCAACTCAAGCAGGGCTACGGATTGCGAAGATTGGCTAAGGACGAGGTGACGATCTTGGCGTGGGAAATGGTTCCAAAGTCGATGTGATCACGATGCACGCTACCTCTACATCTACCTTCGGATTAGTATTAGACCTAAATAATTGTTATTTAGTACCATCGTTGAGCATGAACATTATATCTGGATCTTGTTTGATGCGAGACGGTTATTCATTTAAATCGAGAGAATAATGGTTGTTCTATTTATATGAATAATATCTTTTATGGTCATGCACCATTGAAGAATGGTTTGTTTTACTTAATCTTGATAGTAGTAATACACATATTCATAATGTTGAAACCAAAAGATGCAGAGTTGATAATGATGGTGCAACTTATTTGTGGCTTCGCCGTTTAGGTCATATCGATGTAAAACGCATGAAGAAACTCCATCTTGATGGACTTTTGGAGTCACTTGATTATGAATCACTTGGCACTTGCGAACCGTGCCTTATGGGCAAGATGACTAAAACACCGTTCTCCGGAACTATGGAGAGAGCAACAGATTTATTGGAAATCATACATACCGATGTATGTGGTCCAATGAATGTTGAGGCTCGTGGCGGATATCGTTATTTTCTCACCTTCACAGATGATTTGAGCAGATATGGGTATATCTACTTAATGAAACACAAGTCTGAAACATTTGAAAAGTTCAAAGAATTTCAGAGTGAAGTGGAAAATCATCGTAACAAGAAAATAAAGTTTCTACGATCTGATCGTGGAGGAGAATATTTGAGTTACGAGTTTGGCCTACATTTGAAACAATGCGGAATAGTTTAGCAACTTACGCCACCGGAACACCACAGCGTAATGGTGTGTCCGAACATCGTAATCGTACTTTATTAGATATGGTGCGATCTATGATGTCTCTTCTTGATTTACCGCTATCATTTTGGGGTTATGCTTTAGAGACGGCTACATTCACTTTAAATAGGGCACCATCTAAATCCGTTGAGACGACGCCTTATGAACTGTGGTTTGGCAAGAAACCAAAGTTGTCGCTTTTGAAAGTTTGGGGCTGCGATGCTTATGTGAAAAAGCTTCAACCTGATAAGCTCGAACCCAAATCGGAGAAATGTGTCTTCATAGGATACCCAAAGGAGACAGTTGGGTACACCTTCTATCACAGATCCGAAGGCAAGATTTTTGTTGCTAAATTGGAAACTTTTTGGAGAAAGAGTTTCTCACGAAAGAAGTGAGTGGGAGGAAAGTAGAACTTGATGAGATAATCGTATCTACTCCCTTATTGAGAAGTAGTACATCACGTAAAACAGTTTCGTGACACCTACACCAAATAGGGAGGAAGCTAATGATGATGATCATGAAACTTCAGATCAAGTTTCTCTGAACTCAGAGATCAACGAGAACAAGATCCGCACTGAGTGGTACGGTAATCCTGTTTTGGAAGTCATGGAACATGATGAACCTACGAACTATGAAGAAGCGATGGTGAGCCCAGATTCCACAAAATGGCTTGAGGCCATGAAATCTGAGATGGGATCCATGTATGAGAACAAAGTGTGGACTTTGGTTGACTTGCCCGATGATCGGCAAGCAATTGAGAATAAATGGATCTTCAAGAAGAAGACGACGCCGATGGTAATGTTATCGTCTATAAAGCTCGACTTGTTGCAAAAGGTTTTCGACAAGTTCAAGGGATTGACTACGATGAGACCTTCTCACCCGTGGCGATGCTTAAGTCGATCCGAATCATGTTAGCAATTGCCGATTTTATGATTATGAAATTTGGCAAATGGATGTTAAAACTGCATTCTGAATGGATTTACGGAAGAAGAGTTGTATATGATGCAACCAGAAGGTTTTGTCGATCCAAAGGAGCTAACAAAGTGTGCAAGCTCCAGCGATCCATTTATGGACTGGTGCAAGCCTCTCGGAGTTGGAATAAACGTTTTGATAGTGTGATCAAAGCATTTGGTTTTATCTGAGACTTTTGGAGAAGCTTGTATTTACAAGAAAGTGAGTGGGAGCTCAGTAGCATTTCGATATTATATGTGGATGACATATTATTGATCGGAAATGATATAGAATTTCTGGATAGCATAAAGGGATACTTGAATAAGAGTTTTTCGATGAAAGACCTCGGTGAAGCTGCTTACATATTGGGCATTAAGATCTATAGAGATAGATCAAAACGCTTAATAGGACTTTCACAAAGCACATACCTTGATAAAGTTTTGAAAAGGTTCAAAATGGATCAGGCAAAGAAAGGGTTCTTGCCGGTATTACAAGGTGTGAAGTTGAGTAAGACTCAATGCCCGACCACCGCAGAAGATAGAGAAAATGAAAGATGTTCCTATGCTTCAGCCATAGGCTCTATCATGTATGCAATCTGTGTACCAGACCTGATGTGTGCCTTGTTTGTAAGTTTAGCGGCAGGTACCAAAGTAATCCAGAGTGGATCATGGACAGCGGTCAAGAACATCCTTAAGTACTTGAGAAGAACTAAGGATATGTTTCTCATTTATGGCGGTGACAAAGAGCTCATCGTAAACAGTTACGTCGATGCAAGCTTTGACACTGATCCGGACGATTCTAAATCGCAAACCGGATACGATTTACATTAAGCGGTGGAGCTGTCGGTTGGTGCAGTTCCAAACAAAGCGTCGTTGGGATCTACATGTGAAGTTGAGTACATAGCTGCTTCGAAGCAGCTAATGAAGGAGTGCGGATGAAGGAGTTCATATCCGATCTAGGTGTTGTACCTAGTGTATCGGGTCCAATGAAAATCTTTTGTGATAATCTTGGTGCAATTGCCTTGGCAAAGGAATCCAGATTTCACAAGAGAACCAAGCACATCAAAAGACGCTTCAACTCCATCCGGATTTGGTCGGTGGGAGACATAGAGATATGCAAGATACATACGGATCTGAATGTTGCGAGACCGTTGACTAAGCCTCTTCCACGAGCAAAACATGATCAGCACCAAGACTCCATGGGTGTTAGAATCATTCTTGTGTAATCTAGATTATTGACTCTAGTGCAAGTGGGAGATCAAGGAAATATGCCCTAGAGGCAATAATAAATGTTATTATTTATTTCCTTATATCATGATAAATGTTTATTATTCATGCTAGAATTGTATTAACCGGAAACATAATACATGTGTGAATACATAAACCTACAGAGTGTCACTAGTATGCCTCTACTTGACTAGCTCGTTAATCAAAGATGGTTATGTTTCCTAACCATGAACAAGGAGTTGTTATTTGATTAATGGGATCACATCATTGGTTGAATGATCTGATTGACATGACCCATTCCATTAGCATAGCTTTTGATCGTATAGTTTGTTGCTAGTGCTTTTCTTCATGACTTATACATGTTCCTATGACTATGAGATTATGCAACTCCCGTTTGCCCGAGGAACACTTTGGGTGCTACCAAACGTCCTGGCGTGAATCGGGTGATTATAAAGGTACATTACAGGTGTCTCCGAAGGTACATGTTGGGTTGGCATATTTCGAGATTAGGATTTGTCACTCCGATTGTCGGAGAGGTATCTCTGGGCCCTCTCGGTAATGCACATCACATAAGCCTTGCAAGCATTGCAACTAAATGTGTTAGTTGTGAGATGATGTATTACGGAACGAGAAAAGAGACTTGCCAAGAACGAGATTGAACTAGGTATTGGATACCGACGATCGAATCTCGGGCAAGTAACATACCGATGACAAAGGGAACAACGATGTTGTTATGCGGTCGACCGATAAAGATCTTCGTAGAATATGTAGGAGCCAATATGGGCATCCAGGTCCCGCTATTGGTTATTGACCAGAGAGGTGTCTCGGTCATGTCTACATAGTTCTCGAACCCGTAGGGTCCGCACGCTTAACGCTTCGATGGCGGTCATAATGAGTTTATAAGTATTGATGCACGAAGGTTGTTCGAGTCCGGATGTGATCACGGATATGACGAGGAGTCTCAAATGGTCGAGACATAAAGATTGATATATTGAAGCCTACATTTGGACATCGGAAGGTTCCGAGTGAAATCGAATTTATCGAGTACCGGAGGTTACCGGAACCCCGGAACTACATGGGCCCATAGTGGGCCTTGGAGGAAAGGAGAAGGGCCAGCCCTAGGTGGCGCGCGCCCCTTCCCTAGTCCTATTAGGACTAGGAAAGGTGGGCCCCCCCTCTCTCTCTCCCCTCCGGAATCCTATTCCAACTAGGATTGGGGGAGTCCTACTCCGGAGGAGTAGGACTCCTTAGCGCCTCCTCCTCTTGGCGGCCACCTCCCCTTGGCTCCTTTATATACTGGGGCAGGGAGCACCCCAAAACACACAAGTTGATTTCCTTAGCCGTGTGCGGTGCCCCTTCCACCATATTCCACTTGGTCATATCGTTGCGGAGCTTAAGCGAAGCCTCGCTGGAGAAGTCATATCGTCGCGGAGCTTAGGCGAAGCCCTGCGTCGGTGGAGCATCATCATCGCCACCACGCCGTCGTCTTGACGGAACTCATCCCGACACTTTGCTGGATCGAGTCCGGGATCGTCATCGGGCTGAACGTGTGCAGAACTCGGAGGTGCCGACGTTCGGTGCTTGGATCGGTCGGGTCGTGAAGACGCGTCGACTACATCAACAGCGTTGTTATAACGCTTCGCTTTCGGTCTCACGAGGGTACGTGGACGGACACTCTTCCCGCTCGTTGCTATGCCATCACCATGGTCTTGCGTGATCGTAGGAAAATTTTTGAAATTACTACGTTTCCCAACAGCAACCTCCCGTTTATGGTGGACCGATTCCTTCCACTCATTTGAATCATGCCGGTCCACCACCTAAGATTGATAAAAAGGAGGATTTTGATTCTTGGGTTTATCGTTTTAAGCGTCATTTAAATCATGTGAACACTAACCTTTGGAGAATCATTGAAGAAGGTTTCTATCCGCATGATCCGAGCAACTTTTCTCCAAGAGAGGTCGTGGACCATCAATTCAATGAGAATGCTCTCTTCATCATCCAAGAAGCAATCCTTCCCGAAGACCTCCCTCATCTCCGGCCTTACATCCGTGCCAAAGATGCTTGGCTCAAGGTGGTTTCCATGTATCGAGGAAGCGCAAGCATTCAACGTTCCAATTATGAAGTGGTCCAAGACGAAGCCGATGAGTTTGCAATGAAGGAAGAAGAAGAACCTCGTGAGCTCTATCGGAGAGTAACCAAGCTTGCCGTCTCCCTCCGGGATCATGGAAGTAAGGACATTGATGACAACTGGATCAAGCGCAAATTTCTCAAGGCAATGATGCCATACCACAAAGCCATGTCCTCCGTCATCCGTCAACGACCGGACTTCCACACCTTGTCCTCAAGTGATGTGTTGGATGAGTTTGTGGCTATGAGCATATTGGACAAGACCGCCAACAATGCGGTGCTTCGCTCCCAAAGAGCAAAGAAGCCCAACCTCGCTTTGAAGGCCAAGATTTGTGTCGAAGAAGATGGAGAGGAGGAAGAAGAAGAGAGCAACCTCGAAGATACTAAGTATGATTATCATGAACACATGGCCCTTGCTTCAAGACAATTTTGGAGCAAGAAGAACTCAAGGCCCAACTTCAACAAGAGCAACTCAAGTGGCCCTAAGGGCAAGCAACGAGTAAGGACGTGTTTCAATTGTGGCAATGTGAGTCACTTTGTTGCGGAATGTCCATATGAGAAGAGGGAAGACAATGGTGGCAAGTTCATCCGTAAGGACAAGGCCAAGTCTTTCCCCAACAAGAGCAACTTTACAAAGAAGACTCCTCACAAAGCCTTGGTGGTTCAAGAAGAGTACAATGAGGATGATGATGATGATGAGGATGGTGAACCGGTTGCCATGGCCTCCGTGGCTATTGCAATGACTCCTCGGGTGTCTCTCTTCGGTTCACCCAATGAAAACATCACCGCCAAGTGCCTCATGGCTAAAGCCAACAACAAGGTAACCCCCAACATCAAAACTACCATCATCAATCATTCTTCTTTGACGGATTGCATTGATGAACATGAGGGGACTAATGTAGAGGAAAATGAATTTGAGATCTTTATGAGTAAACTCAAGGGCAAATCCAAGAAGCACCGTTGCTCTCTTGGAACAACTTGGTGAAGCCAATGTCATGATCGAGACTCATGAAGAAACCATCTTTAAGATGGAAGGGCATAGTCATGACTATGCCGATGAGATTTCGGATCTTTCCAATGCTCTTGAGGAAGAGCGTGGCCTTCGTTTGGCTCTTGAGGAGTCACACAACGATGATCACGCTAAATTAAAGAAAGACCTTGATCATGCTCTTGTTGTGTCTCGTGTGCTTAGTTCCGAGAAGGCAAAGCTTGGAGTTGATCTTGCTAGACTCAACGAGGACTTTGACACTCTCGACAAGGCTCACAAAGTCTTGAAGGGTGCTCATGCTAGTCTCAAAGAGTCTCATGATCAACTCCAAGTGAAGCTAACCAGGGAGAAAGCCACCTTTCCTCATATGATATTGATTGATAATGCAAATGCTACTAACCCTTGTTGCGAGCATGTGCATCTTGTTGAGGAGAATGCCAAGTTGAAGGAGCAACTTGAAAAGGGCCTTGTCACATGCATTCAAGGTGAGAAGAACCTTAACGACCTTTTGAGTAATCAAAAGGAAGTTGTGGCCAAGGAGGGGATTGGGTTTGCGCCCAAGCCCAAGAACAAGAAGAAGAATGACAAGACCAAGCGACCTCCCCCTCTTAAGCAAACTTTTGTGAGGGAGGGAGAGGGTGTTTCCAAGAAGAAGAAGAACCGTGCAAAGGGTGGCAATGTCAAGAAGGACAACGTCATCCCCACGAACATAGCCGGCGACTTTAACCCCTCTTATGTGTTGTGTCGTGCTAGTGATGGGCATGTTTATGCTAAATTTGTTGGTTCTTCTTATGAGTACATTGAATGGTCTATTTGGGTTCCTAAGACCCTCGTTACTAACATCAAAGGACCCATTACCAAATGGGTACCTAAAACCAAGCATTGATCTCTTGTAGGGTTTGCTTCGGTGGGGATCATGGTTGCTTGATAGTGGAGCAACAAATCATATGACCGGAAGCAAGGACATGGTGGTGGACGTGCAAGAGATTCCATCTATGCCCACCGATGTCGAGTGGGGTGATGCATCACATTCTAAGGTATTGGGTCTCGGCAAGGTCGTCATTTCTCATGATCTTACGATCGAGAAAGTCATGCTTGTTGAGTCCCTTGCATACAATTTGCTTTCCGTTCGTCAACTTGCAGTCATGGGTTTTGCTACTTTCTTTGACATTGATACCGTGGCCCTCTTGTGGAGCAAGACTCTTAAAGTAGCCTTTGTTGGGCATGTCGAAAACGGTCTCTATGTGATTAACTTTTCGGAGCGACCCACTAAGACCGTGACATGCCTAATGGCTAAAGTTGACGTGGGATGGCTTTGGCATCGCCGTTTAGCCCATGTCAATATGAGATCTTTGCAAAGTCTTCTCAAGGGGGACCATGTTCGTGGACTAACAAATGTTAGTTTTGCCAAAGACCGTGCTTGCAGTGCTTGTATTGAAGGAAAGCTTCATGAGAAGGCTCACCCTCCCACAACTATCATATACTCAAAGAGACCCTTGGAGCTCCTTCACATGGATCTCTTTGGGCCACCATCATTTGATAGTCTTGGAGGAAGAAAGTATTGCTTGGTGATCGTGGATGACTACTCAAGATACACTTGGGTATATTTCTTCAAGAGGAAGAGTGAGACCCAACAAACCGTCATCGACTTTGCAAATGAAGCTCAACATCAACATAATGCAAAGATCTTGACTATAAGAAGTGACAACGGCACCGAGTTCAAGAACTACACCTTGGATGAGTTTCTTAGTGATGAGGGAATCAAGCACCAATATTCTGCACCATATACCCCTCAACAAAATGGTGTGGCGGAGAGAAAGAACCGGACGTTGATGGATGCGGCAAGGACCATGATGGCGGAGTTCAAGTCTCCATACAACTTTTGGGCCGAAGCCATCAACACCGCTTGTCATGCATCCAATCGGCTCTATTTCCGCAAAGGATTGAACAAGACTCCTTATGAGATACTCACCGGCAACAAGCCCAACCTCAAGTACTTCCGGTGTTGGGTGTAAGTGTTTCATTCTCAAGAAAGGTGTTCGTTTGTCTAAATTTGAAGCTAGAGCTCATGAGGGCATATTTGTTGGTTATGCTACAAACTCTCATGCTTACGTGTCCTCAATAAATCCACGAGACTTATTGAGGAGACGTGTAACGTGGAGTTTGATGAGAATAACGGCTCCCAAGTGGAGCAAAGTGGCACTTGTGATGTAGGTGATGAAATTCCTCCCCAAGCCATAAGAAGAATGGGAGTTGGCTTCATCCTACCCATTGAGGAACCCCTTGTGGCCGAAGGAGAAGGACAATGCTCCACTCAAGTGGAGCCATCACCAACCCAAGGCCCACACGCTTCCGAAGAACAAAGTGAAGGCCCTCAACCTCAAGAACAAGACCAAGGGCAAGATCGTGCTCAAGACGATGATATCACCTTAAATGATGCCCAAGGTCAAGTTCTCTCCCTCGAGCATGCTCAAGATGAAGGTCATGCTCAAGATGGCGCTCAAGATGATCAAGTGACCCCTCCTCATCTCACCTCCGAGGAGGATTTAGAGCGTCGTGCCGCCAAGATTGCTTCCAAACTCACAACCAAAGGCCATCTCATGGAGAATGTGGTTGGAAGCCTAAGAAAAGGGGTAAGCACTCGTAGACAATTGGCAAACTATTGTGAACATCACGCGCTTGTCTCCTGTGTTGAACCTCAAAAGGTCTATGAGGCGCTTGAAGACTCGGATTGGCTCAATGCCATGCATGAAGAACTCAACAAATTTGAGTACAACAAAGTGTGGAGATTGGTGCCAAGGCCATCGGAGAACCACAACGTCATTGGAACCAAGTGGATTTTCAAGAACAAGCAAGATGCTCATGGGAACATCATTCGCAACAAGGCGAGATTGGTAGCACAAGGCTACTCCCAAGTCGAGGGTATCGACTACGGTGAAACCTTTGCTCCCGTTGCTCGTCTTGAATCCATTCATTTGTTGATTGCTTATGCTTCCCATCACAACTTTAAGTTGCAACAAATGGATGTGAAAAGTGCTTTTCTTAATGGTCCCATTAATGAGTTGGTCTATGTCAAGCAACCCCGGGTTCGAGGACCCCTACTTTCGGATCATGTGTATCAACTCGATAAGGCACTCTATGGCCTTAAACAAGCCCCCGTGCGTGGTATGACCACCTTACCGAGTTGCTACAAGATCGTGGCTTTGAAGTGGGGCAAATCGATCCCACTCTTTTTACTAAGAAGGTCAATGGGGAGTTGTTTGTATGCCAACTATATGTTGATGATATTATCTTTGGTTCTCCTAACAAAGCTTTCAATGAGGAATTTGCCGCCTCATGACCTCCAAGTTCAAGATGTCTTCGATGGGAGAGTTGAAGTTCTTCCTTGGTTTCGATATCAAACAAAGAAGAGAAGGAACCTTCATCAACCAAGCCAAATACACTCAAGACATGCTCAAAAGATTCAAGCTAAGTGATGTCAAGCGGCTACTACACCAATGCCCACCAAGTGCCAACTTGACATTGATCCCAATGGTAAAGCGGTGGATCAAAAGGTATATCGCTCCATGATTGGATCTTTGCTTTACCTTTGTGCATCTAGACCGGATATCATGTTGAGTGTGGGTATGTGTGCACGGTTTCAAGCCGCACCAAAGGAAAGTCACTATGTGGCGGTCAAGCGAATCTTTCGATATTTGGCTCATACCCCAAACTTTGGCTTATGGTACCCAAGAGGAGCAAACTTCAAGCTTGAATGATTTACTGATTCGATTAGGCGGGAGACAAAGTGGATAGGAAGTCCACTTCCGGAGGGTGCCAATTTCTTGGTTGCTCTTTGGTAAGTTGGTCTTCCAAAAAGCAAAGTTGTGTGTCTCTCTCGTCCACCGAAGCGGAGTATGTGGCGGCGGGTAGTTGTTGTGCTCAACTCCTATGGATGAGGCAAACTTTAAAGGAGTACGGTGTCAATTGTGACAAAGTGCCTCTTTGGTGTGATAATGAAAGTGCCATCAAGATTTCTCTCAACCCGGTGCAACACTTCAAGACGAAGCACATTGAGATTGGTATCACTTCATCGGGATCACATTAGGCGAGGGAGATCGAGCTCAAGTATGTCAACACTCATGATAACCTTGCAGATATTTTCACGAAGCCCTTGGATGAAGCAAGATTTCGCGAGTTAAGGCATGAGCTAAATATCATTGATTTGAGCAATGTGACTTGAACCCGTGCAACTCCCACCACACTCAATGTGATGTCTAGTTTAGGTGTAGGCATGGACATAGGGGGAGTGTTGTTCTCTTAATGAACTCTCCCTCCCCCCTTTTATGCATAAAACGATCAACTCTTTCACTTTAGCCATTGTTGATGGCGCTTGTGCTTCAAAGAGGAGTTTTGGTCATGGACCCAAGGATAATTCTTCGCGGTGCCATACCAATTGACTCAAACATAGGTGGCTCCGGCCACCGCCCTCTCTTGCGAGAGGCCTGAGCTTGCTCCTTTTTTTGTGTTGTTTGCTTTGAAGGAGTGGGTTCTGGTTCGTGTTTCGTGTGTTTTGTTTTGCTGGTCTCTCTCTTGTCATTGCCTTCCCGTTCTTTTCGGTGTTTTTTCTTCCTTTTGTTTGCCTGAGAGGCCTCTCTTTTGGTTGCTGGCGGTACTACCGCTCTTTGGTAGCAGTACTACCGCTCAAGCGGTACTACCGCCTCCTCGGGTACTACTACCGCTGGGAGGCGTGGACGGGGGTTATTTCGGGGGCAGGGGGAGTTTCTTCTCCCCCATACCCATTCGCACGCCCCCTCGCCTGTCTCTCTCCAGCAACCGGCGTAGCGGGAGGGCTCCGGCGGATCTCCCTCTCCGGGCCATTCCTCTCCATTCCCTTCGATGGAGTCGATCCCCACCTCGTCCTCTTGCCATGGATGCCGGTATTGTCCCCGTTCTCTTGTTCCTTTTGTCTAGGTTTCCAATCTAGCTTCTTAGGGGCAATAGCGGTTGCATCCTTAGATTTTTGGCCAAATCTAGGCTTGAGTAGGATGGAGAATGCTTCTAGGCAGTTTGGATTAGTGTTTGGTTGGAGTATTTTTGAATTTGGTAGGACGGAAGTACCGGATCTGACCACGGTAGTAGGAAACGACTGTTTCCCCGCCCCGAGCGGTACTACCGCTCTCCCCGAGCGGTACTACCGCTTTGAGCGGTACTACCGCTCTCGAGAGCGGTACTACCGCTTGGAGCGGTACTACCGCTCAAGGTTCCCGGTACTACCGCCCTCTACCAAATTCCATCTTACTCCTACCTCTTCGTGATCCTCTTTGTTCGTTTTTGTGGCTTATACTCGTTTCTTCTGGTTGTTTGCGTGTTTTGTGTGTGTGGTTCCAGGTGATGAGGTTCTTGAGCCTCAAGCTCGTCGTGTCAACCCCGGTCGTGCTACGTCCAAGCGCTACCGCACCACTGAGCCTGCCGGAGGATCTTCTAGTGCTCCACCTCCTCCCCAAATGTAGAAGAAGCCTGGGGCCAAGTCAAAGCCGGGCAAAACTGTGCCAGATATGCCACCCAAGGAGTTCTGGGCAAGGCGCCGACGCAACCCGTATGAGGTTGACCAAGATCCCACTTTGGTCAACCGTCTGCTCGAACAGTTCCAGTTGCCACCTACTTTGATGTTCTCAAGGCCAAGAAGAATCTCTATGTCAACGTGCACTCCATCGACATCGAGCATATGAAGAGTGATCCTGACTACTTTGGTGAAGCTCTTGAGATGTGCACTCAGCTGAACATTCTCGAGATCATGCAATTCAACAAGGACTATGATGCTGATGTTGTGGCTCAGTTCTATGCCACGGTTGACCTTGGGACTGATGAGGACAGGACTCTGACCTGGATGACAAATGGGAAGTTGCTATCAGTCAAGTGGAAAGCTTTCATGCAGTTGATTGGGGTGCAAGATCTTGGACTTGAGTCTGCTGTCGGATTTCGCCCCACCATCGAGCCATCGCCACTCACAAGCAAGCTCTGTGCCCCTCTGCACTCAAGATCAACCCCGACACAAAGAAGGAGACTTATGAGCTGCTCGCCTATCTGGATATACTTCACCGTATCTTCAGAGAAACTCTTTTCCCTCGTGACGAGAATCTGGACCAGTTCACTCTTATCTTGTGGACATGCTTATCTTCTGTCAGCGGGAGAAGGGGCAGAGCACCGGAGAGTCCTTGGATATCTCTCATGTTATGTGGTCTGAGCTAGTTTCTGCGATCTCCGAGCGCAAGTGCCCGATTTATGGTCCGTTCATTATGCTGCTCATTGAGAAGGCCTGGGATCATGTCTATCCCAAGGTGGCACTGGAGCTTGGAGACTTGGTTTCTCACGATGTCAAGCGTCTGAGGAAGAAGGATAACTAGGGCACTCAAGCCCCTAAGACTGGTGTTCCGTCATCCGCTGCTGCTATGGAGACTGAAGAGGAGGCTGAGGCTGAGGATGAGGATGATGACTACGTGCCCTCTGGGACAGAGCCATCTTGGGCCCAGAAGCTCAAGGCTAAGGTAAAGAAGCTCTTCTGCATGGAGTCTCATGGTCAGTACATGGCTCACGTGGCTGAGAAGAAGGCCCGAGGTCGTCACAAGGAGCTCATGCGTCAGTTGGGCGCTCTGATCCGAGTGGATCTGAGGACCAGCTTACTGAGGAGGAGGAGTGGATTCAGCAGCACTGCCCATGGACCGATTCTGAGACCGAGCACTTCCACACTGACGACGGTGGTGCCGATGATTCTGCTGGGCTCTGATGCGTGTGTACCTCATTTGCTCTCACCTGGGGCCATAGCAGCGCTCCCTCTCTTTTTGGTGTCTCGATGCCAAAGGGGGAGAGAGCTTAGGGATTTGCGAGTTGTGTCTCTTTCGTTTCGTGTGTCTTGTCTTGTTCGTGTTTTAGTTGGCTTGCTTTGGTTGGTTTGTCTGTGAGACCTAAGTTCGAGTCATATGGTGTGAGACATATGCTACCCTACCCTTTCGAAGATCGTGTATCTATGTCTATCTAGCTCATGAGTTGCGTGCTCTTCTTGTTATATCATCTATGCTGCTCTCATACACCATGCTTAGATTATTGGTCTCTAAAATGTAGGGGGAGCTTTTTGATCCGAGTATGTGTGCTGTGCGGTCCAAAGCACTTATCTAAATAGCACACATCGAGGGGGAGCCCAACTACATGTTAGGACCGTCGGGTTTGTATGCTTACTATATATCATGTTTATGCAAATCCCGTATTGTCATCAATCCACCAAAAAGGGGGAGATTGTAAGGGCATATTTATTCCCTAGTGGTTTTTGTGATTGATGACAATGCTTTTGCGGACTAATCGTGTGCGTTAAGTTCTTTCAGAAGATCATCCATTGGCACGAGACGATTTCCTCCCCTCGGTGTTTTTATTCAAGACGGTGTAGCTCCTGCGGTTCGTTGTTGGTGGACTAGTTTTGTAGGAGTCACCGTACTATTAAGAGGGGATCCGCTTTGGTAAGACTAGGGTGGAATCAACACGTACACAACCTTATCACACCCGTCGCCTTCCTTTCGCATCTTTGAGCTGCCCTCTCTCCTTCATTCGGTTTCACTGTGCCGGTAGTATCGCGACCTACAATGTAGTACCGCGAAGCCCCCAAGCGGTAGTATCGCTCTACGAGCGGTAGTACCGCTCCCAGCCGTAGTGCCGCTCCGCTGAGCGGTAGTACCGCTCATGGCTTCGCTATACTACCTCAAGAGTACCGCGCCTACTACCGCCTCGATTCGAGACGATGTTTTCTCGTGTCGGGTTTTGCGGCACTAGTTGCGGCGAGAGGAGCGGTAGTACCGCCTGAGCGGTAGTATCGCTCTACTCCCGCGGTAGTACCGCTCTGGGGCCAGTGGTCTGCCTCTCGCTTCAGCGCGGTAGTACCGCTTGGTAGGGAGCGGTAGTACCGCCCTTCCATAGCGGTAGTACCGCTCTGTGCGGGGCTGTTTAGTGGGGTAACGGTTGGATGTGTTCCCCCACTATATAAAGGGGTCGTCTTCTTCCTTGTTGACCTACCTCTTTCCCCCCAAGCTCCATTGTTGCTCAAAGCTCCATTTTCGCCCGATCTCTCTCCCTAGCCAATCAAACTTGTTGATTTGCTCGGGATTGATTGAGAAGGCCCAGATCTACACTTCCACCAAGAGAAATTTGATTCCCCCCACTTATCCCTTGCGGATCTTGTTACTCTTGGGTGTTGAGCACCCTAGACGGTTGAGGTCACCTCGAAGCCATACTCCATTGTGGTGAAGCTTCGTGGTGTTGTTGTTGTTGGGAGCCTCCGGTTGTTGTGGAGTTTGCCCCAACCTTGCTTGTAAAGGTTCGGTCGCCGCCTTCAAGGGCACCAATAGTGGAATCACGGCATCTCGCATTGTGTGAGGGCGTGAGGAGAATACGGTGGCCCTAGTGGCTTCTTGGGGAGCATTGTGCCTCCACACCGCCTAACGGAGACGCATTCCCCTCAAAAGGAAGGAACGGTAACACATCCTCGTCTCCATGGCTCCACTCTTGGTTATCTCATCCCTTTACTTGTGCAAGCTTATTTGTGTTCTTATCCTTGCTTGCTCGTGTGCTAGTGTTGTTGCATCATATAGGTTGTCCACCTAGTTGCACATCTAGACAACCTTTATTATTGCAAAGTTTAAATTGGTAAAGAAAAGCTTAAAAATTGTTAGTTGCCTATTCACCCCCCCTCTAGTCAACCATATCGATCCTTTCACCAGGGCAGCCGCGCGCCCCCTCCCCCTCTAGTCCGAATTGGACAAGGAAGGGGGGGTGGCACCCCCCTTTCCTTCTCTTCCTCTCTCCCTTCCCTCTCCTCTCCTACTCCTACTTGGAAAAGGGGAGTCACTCCTCATGAGGCGCGCCATAGGGGACTGGCCCCTCCCCCTCCTCCACTCCTTTATATACGGGGATGGAGGCACCCCTTGAAGACGCAATAATTGATCATTGATCTCTTAGCCGTGTACGGTGCCCCCCTCCACCATAATCCACCTTAGTAATATCGTAGCGGTGCTTAGGCGAAGCCCTTCGTCGGTAGCAACATCATTACCGTCATCACGCCGTCGTGCTGACGGAACTCTCCCTCGAAGCTCTGCTGGATCGGAGTTCGTGGGACGTCATCGAGTTGAATTTGTGCTGAACTCGGAGGTGCCGTGCGTTCGGTACTTGGATCGGTCGGATGGTGAATACGTATGACTACATCAACCGCGTTGTTCTAATGCTTCCGCTTTCGGTCTACGAGGGTACGCGGACAACACTCTCCCCTCTCATTGCTATGCATAACCATGATCTTGCGTGTGTAGGAATTTTTTAAAAATTACTACGTTCCCCAACAACTTCTAGTATGAGTAACTAGCTAAGTTACTCAAAGTATCTCTCTCCTCATTAACACATTGCCACATAGGCAAATTTGTTGAGTTAGACTCGGTGTTATTGCTGAAGTTACTCCCATTGTGGCTAGAAATGCTGCAACCCACCACAATAAAAGCTGGGACTGGTGTCAAATTTTTTTGGAACCAGCGTATTCCTCGGTGGCGACCACATGCATGGGGAATACTTTTTCGGGAATGTTAAAGCCCACATGTGTGGGAGTTGACCATCTCGACCACACGCATCCATCACCGTCCAGTACTATATGCACGAATCTTGGCATAATCTGGCCGATTTTCTATGCCACGTAGGATAAGGCGTGTGTGTGGTGTGTGACATAGTTCGCCCACATATCCGTTTTACCACACGGAGGAGCCGGTGTGTGGGCGTTTAGCAGTTCACCCACACACCAGTTTTCAGTCACGCACAAGGGCTGGTGTGTGGGCGTTTGCCATCTCGCTCACACGTCCGCCTCCTCTCCCACACCCAAGCTGCCGGTTGCCATGCGTTTTGCAAGTGTACATGACAACTGCCCTAGTGTGATTGCAAGCGATGGCAACTCTCTTTTTTACTCGAACATGTCAGTTGCCATATGTTTTGCATGATACATGGCAAACTGCCCTAGCATGCACGTAAGCAGATGGCAACTCTTTCTTTTTATATGGCAACTACCCTAACGTGCTTGTGAGCACATGGCAACTCTCTTTTTACCCGAACATGTTTTTTGCCATGCCATTTTTTGGTGCTACATGGCAACCGCCTAGTGTTAGTAGGTGGCAACTCCTAAAGTTTTGAAATCATGGCAACTGCAGAGACTGACCACACATGGCAACAGCTGTAGTTGTCCAAAAATGGTAATCTAGAACTTTCACCGAGATGGCAATCGCAGATTGAGCGTATATGGCAACCGTAGTTCAAAGAACATGGCAATCGCACTTAAACGAACATAGACGAGGGTCCGCCCATGTCAATCGCGCGCGAGGTAAAGTGTCACGTAGGGCGTGCGAGACCACGAGGTACGAGGCCTGACATACCGGGCGTGTGGGCGTTATCTATCTCGCCCACACACACGCGTATAAGAGGGACCGGAAAAAAAAAACGTGTGGACTTATTGTTTTTTGCACACACGCGCGTATTTGGCTCTCTGCGCACCACACAAAACGTATGGGCAGATATCGGCGTTCTACTTTTTTTGCTGGATCCGCAGAGTGCAAAAGCTACAACCAGCGACAACTTTTGTTGAGACACGGCAATCCAACGATGGCAAGTGGCGGCGACGGGAGCCGCGAGCAGGCCGTAGATTGGGATGAAGAAAACGAGCGGAGCTGGAACCATAGTCCGTTAGAGCTGCATATCATGGCGTCTGGGAGCAGGTTTTGCCTAGCTACATCTAGGCTATCTCCCAGCGCGTCGAGCGGCGGCGAACGGCGACGAGTGGTGCGTCGAGGCCGTGGGGCGTGGAGCTACGTGTGCGCGCGGTGGCGTATCTATTTTAACCTTGCTCGTGACCACGAACCGCGGGAGGAACAGGGGCGAGAGAGACGCCCCGTGCAATCTTGTATGTCGGGAGGGCAGCTAATCCAACGGATGCAGGGCGACCGGTCGGCCGACGCCTAGCATTGGCTAAACTGAATTGTTACAACAGAGTTAGAGCATCTCTGAAAGACCCCGTATACTCACGTGAACTGTAAAATTTTGGCGATTATACGGGTTTGGTCCGTTTTTTGGGCCAGATCAAAGCCATTTTACTGTGACCCGCAAACGCCCCCCGTCTCCGGACGCGGTATATCTACGGCTTTGCCGCGAGTATACGGCCGAAACCCTAGCCCCCTGCCGCCGCGATTCCCTATTCCCCTCTCTAGTTTCTCGTCACCGGTGAGAAATCCACCACCCCCCGCCTACCGATCTGCGATGTGGAGCTCTGGCCGGCGCGGTGGCAGAGAAGACCCGAAGCGCAGGCGTTGGCGTCACCTCCGACGCGGCGCACAAGCGCGCGCCCAAGTGCTACACCAAGTGCGGGCTCCCGGTGCCCTCCTCCACCACGAGACAGAGGAGCACGACCTCCGCCATGTGCGGCGCTCCGGCGTTGGGAGCTCATTTGGTGCGGGGAGCTACATGGCGCCGCGAGCAGGAGGAGCAAGACAAGAAGTACATCGACCTGTCTCCTCCTTCGACGACGAGTGAGCGCCGCCGCTACACCCGGAGAGCTTTGGTGAGCTCCAATTTTGCCTAGATTAGGATACGGCGGCATCGGAATGTAAAAAATACTTTCCAAATGTAGCTATGATCAAACTATGCATGTAGTATGTGTTCTTCAATTTTGCCCGGGAATGCTCTTTTAAAATTTACAGTTTTAAATACGGTTTCTGTCGGCCGCACAAGAATTCGCCCCTCAAATCTCTGAGAATGTTTCAAATACAGTTTCTGTTCGGCCGCACAAGAATTCGCCCCTCAAATCTCTGATCTCTCAGCCCTTCTCCGTGATATAAAGGTCGCGGTTTTAAGGGGTTGGCTAGAGATGCTCTTAGCAATCAGTTTGATGGCTAAAACAGCAAACTCAGAATAGATGCTCTTAGCAATCAGTTAGATGGCTAAAACAGCAAACTCAGAATCTCAAACTGCAGAGCATAAACCATGCCCATGGCCCTGCCAAACTAATACGAACGGATACTCAAACAAACACAGGCCACAAAACTCAGAACAAGCTCTTGTTCAAGCACACTAACAGGATCTTAGAGACACTTCATTTTTCGTGTTTCGAGTTCCTTGGCCTCTAAACATTTCTTTCGTGAAAATTTTACGAATACAACGCCAAAACTATGTTTTCGCAAAAGAAAGAAAAACACCATACTGTCTGGCGGTACAGCAGGAGCAACACTTGCCGCTGAATCCAATCGCTTCATGTACAGAATCTCAAGTGTGCCCGTCGGCCGTCGTATCATCTGATATGCAGCACAACCTTACAGACAACAAAACCTCAACTGGTGTCACTGGCAGTTTAGTGGCCAGAAATCTCGCCACCAAAACCATGCTGGCATGACAGCAAAACAAATAAGTGAATCGTATCTTCTGCGCTTCATGATCATAGCCCAAAACTATGAAAGCCGTCTCATGTGCGCATAATGGAGGAGTTTCACATTACAAAGGAACAACATAAGGCAGAGCAACTACATCAGCAGAATCGATCAGCTGTGCTTCAGCCCAGACCTGGGGTGCTTCTGTGGCCTCAAACATCGTTGTTTTCTGGTGAACACGGTCTCCCGAAAACAGCCAGTCTTGATCAATGTACTCTGAGCGGTCATCGGCCGCTGGTACGGAGTACACCTGGCTCAGATACTTGGTATCAGGGTGAGCTGGTTTCAGAGAGACTTCACTGCTGCCATAGCTGGATGGAGAGACTGCAGAACTGTGTTCCTCTAGGTAGAGGAGGCCGGTCATGCCATTTTTGTTGCATCCCTTGCTATCTTCAAGCATGCCTGCCTCACGAGGATTTGTGCCCACTGGTAATATAGGTGCAGTTCCCTGAGAATGCTTCAACATTTCCCCATTCACACAAAGATGATTGGCAGGAGACGTCCTTGGCATCTTAGTCATTGGCATACTATGATGATCTGCCAACATTATGCAAGTGAGCCTAAAATAAAATCAAAATCATAGCTAGAAGGCTATCTAAATCTAAGCATATGCTTCCAAGGAGTACACACACATATAAAATCAGCCCCACGATAACGAGTAAAGAAACTCACCATGTAGAGAACTGTTAGCGTTTAAGCCTTTCCTTTTCTTGACATCATCAGAAGTGAACTTGTTCCCATTAAGATGAGCCAAGTCCATTAGATCATGAATATAGTTCTTGCTTGCCCCATCTCTGTCAAGCTCTCTGTGTTTCTGCTCATCTATAGCACTTCTTTTCTCCCTGGTTTTGCCTTCATTACCATCTTTAGCCTTTCTTTTCTTTAAATTGCAATCTCTATCTCTGTCTCTAACAACCTTCTGATTTACACCATGCCTTTTATTTCCATCTTTAACACTCTTCTGATGATTAGCTTTTGCCTCCTTAATCTTTGCAATCCCTTGATCTGCTCCACTATTGCCTCTTGCCGATTGCTTATCCATCCCGAAATGAAAATTGTCAGCATTCCCTTTTTTATTCTCTGCCATCCACTTGGTGCTCACGCTGTCACTTTTTCCATATGCAGAATGAGAAGAACCATCTGGATGTTGGTCCACTTGTTCAGTTCTCTGCGCAGCATTTGCACTTGGTGTAATTCTGCACTTCTGTTGAGAGGCTGTGGTAGTAACAAATATACCTTTAGAGCTATCCTGTTGCAGGCCCACTCCACTACTACCATGTATTCTGGTAGAACGTTTTTCAGCTGACCCAAGTTGAAGGCTCGTACCACTCAAGATTCTAGTTTTATTCTTTCCCTTTTCACTGGCATGATTGTGCTGAGCAATTTGCCTGGATTTCCCATTCACTCTACTGATAGAAGTTCTTTCCTTCTCTTTAGAACCTACAACACCAAAGGACTCGATGCTCCGAGGAAGCAACTTGCCAGTATTACTCCTGGTGCGGTTTGCATGACCTTCTTGGCCTGTGATTTGGGTAGCCAACTCATCTTTATGTTTGCTATATTTGACTGCTTCATTATGCACTATTTGTTTGGGTCTTCTATTGTCAAGATCATCCTTCTTCTGGGTTCCCAGTTCCAAATTTTGTCTTTTGTCTTTATCTCTTTCTTTCTTCTCTCTCCTATCTTTGTGCTTCTCTCTTTTGTGTTTCTTCTTGTGCTTATCTTTCCTAGAACCACAATCCTTTTCTTTTCTTTCTCTTTTGCCCCCACCCGTCTTTTCCTTTTTGTGCTTCTTTGCCTTGTGATTTTCCTAAAAAAAGTTCCCACAGATTAATTGTTAAAGATAAAAGAGTACATATTCAATACAAATCATAATAAAATCATGACCTCACTGCGGTTTTCTATCAAACACCATCATGTTACATGCACAGATAATCAGCCATACACCAAGCTTGATGATCGAGGATATATTGCATTGAACTAAGCCAGGATTTAAGTTCTGTGTGGACGAATAATTCTAGAGATGGATCACAAGGAAAGCATACTTCAAGTAGACTAACGTTTCCAAGAAAACATTTACACTTTATACCCATGTACTCTAGGTAATACAAGAATAGTAGGAACATGCAGTAACAGTTAGTACAAAGCATTATAAGATAGTAAAAAGTGGATATCCAAGTCTTGCCATATCAGTAGGGTAGCCATTTTCATATTAGTAGAGGTTAGAGAAACAATTTCAGCAAGGGCAACATGAAATTTGAACATATAGTTATTTTGTAGATCACGGTATAAAGATTAGTTAGTGAATCTCTTAATGATCCAGCATAACTGAAGCATATGAACTATCGTGAGGATAGGCTGCCCTTCTAAGGCAGGAAATAGTGTTGCTCTAAAAAATAACTACCCATCCCAAATTCCCAACCTAGATTACAAAGGGGCAAATATAAAGAGAAATACTGTAGGACTGGTCTTTTCCTGTTTTATGTTTTGTGCCAGTAAAAGGAACATGTCTGCTATCAATAAAAAAAATATAGGCTTTTCTAATCTTTGAGTGAGCAAATGCTCTCCCCCTCTTTATAATTAATTAAGCCTAAACATTAATTAAGCCTCGAACATTTTGCAAATACGTGAGCTAGTTCCATAGTATCATGGAATGCTATATAAGTTGCTTCACTACATACGAACTTATGGCCACCTTCCTTGTGAGCAAAGAACAAGAAAATAATCTAAATACTGTAGCTGTGACTCCTGCTAGATACAGACAATATTTCAAAAACACTGGCACACAAAATGGCAAACAGTCTCTACACAAGAAAATAACCTCACTAACAAGAATATACCAACATCCACCCTCTATTTGCAACAGATGAAGATGATTGAGTGTATGTTAACCCGCAAACAGCAGGACAACTCCCTTCTCATTTTCAGGCATGTTCATCCTCTCACCGACTGCATAGTTAGTCTAGCACCGCCTAGTTGTGTGAGGCATAAAGTGCAGCCTTATTTGCAAGTGATTTTAAAGGTAAAAGCATGAACCTTCTTTAGCAGATCCTTATGCTCACTCCTGGGCTTTGCCTCATACCCGGGAGGCGGGAATGGGAAGCACCGAGACATTGTGTGACGCAAAGCAATCGAACAAGCTCTCCAGATTCTTTCGCATGCACCATATCCAGCTGCAGCAACCCTGCAAAGCTGGATTTGCGCGATTCCACCACACACAGACTGGTTCCTCAGACAAACCAACTCCCGATTATGCTTCTGCTTGCAGCGATTGAGCAACTGCTCCCAAAAACAACCAAGAACCTGCTCCGGCGAGCACGACCAGACCACTCTAAGCTCTGATCGGCAAGCAAGATAAGGCTAATCTACTCTCTAACTGGAGTGAAATCCAAGTGGTAGCGAGAATAGTAAAGTACAGTCCTCTTCCATCTGCTCACTCCCCAGGCTTTACTCCCCACCACCAATCCCCAACCACAGCCACAGCAAGTGGAAGGACAACCCCGGGCCGGCTCCGCGATCTGAAGCACCAGTCTCGCCGTACGTCGCAGCAGTGGCGCCGGAGACGCCGCGCATCAACCCCGAACGCGACAGGACCCAGCCGCCCTGGACACCGCAGAAGAAGCCTTCGGTGACTCCACGGCGGCTCCAGAGAAATTCCTCGATCAAAGATGTGACGGGAAGCCGCGATGCGAGGATCGCAGCCCCGGTAGACGTGGATTCTCGCGCGAAACGGCGGGATCCCAGCGGCGGGGCGCTCAATCCGAGCGAATTCCTTCCGGCCGCCGCACGCGGTAGGACTCGTGCGGATATTTTGCCAGGAGGAAGAGGAATGGAGCGTGGGCTGTATCCTCTTCCATCCTCCTCTTGCTAGCTTGCTTCGCCGCACCGAAGATCCCCAAAGCAGCATTATCGATAGTGAGGTTCACTTCCGATTGCGTAACGAGGCCATGTGTGGTGGCAGGCGTCTTTGGGCAACAAACAAGTGTATTCATTCTTTTTGGACAACGCTAATGTCCACACATGTGGTGCCAGCCAAAACCGTCCACACGCCCTATAACGCACGGACTACGCCATGTCATCGCATGCATGCATGTGAGAATTTTTTTAGATTTTCAATTTTTAAAATGTTTTATCTTTTAAATAAAAAATTAGATTGAAGATTCATTTTCATCATTAAATCCCTCGTGGCGAGATCTTCGAAACTAGATCCCATATCAATATATTTCGACGATTTTTTTTTGAGTTAAAAGTTGTCATGTCTATTGCACATGAATTTCCATGATGTTTACACTGAAGTTGCCATGACATGTTTCGGCTATTTTCTTCTACATTTAAAAGTAAATTTTGACATATTATAAAACGGGAAATTAAGAAACTAGACTTGGCATGAACCATAAACTAAAATTGCCATGATACATGCACTTAAAATCGCCATGGTTCATACAAAAAATATTTTTCATGGTCAAAGTACTAGAATTGTCATCATAAAAAAAACTAAAATTGCCATGCTCTACAAACTAAAATTGCCACATGGCAACTATAATTAGTTTAAACACTATGGCAACTACAGTGTAAACATCATGGCAACTTCTGGGCAAAAAATATTTTGTCGAAACATATCAACATGGGGTCTAGTATTGAAGATCTCGTCGAGACGGATTTAATGGTGAAAACAGATTTTTGTTTTTAAATTTTTAATTAGGAGATAAAACATTTTTAAGCTAAAAACCAAAAAGATTCCTGCTGATGTCATATGCTCCTACGTGGCAAAATAAGTGGTGATGGAGGCGTATGAGCGATGTGCAAACTGTCACACGTGTGGGCATTAGTTTTTTCGTTCTTTTTCCAGTAATTTTTTTTCAAGATCAATACTAGTTTATTCCAATAAGATAGAGTTAGAGCATCTCCCGCCGCGCCCCCAACAAGCCCCCAAGGCCTTTTTTTATCGCCGACGTCGAAAAATCGGCCCAGTCGCACCCCTCAAAAGCCCACTTTCCGTCAGTTAGGGCCGAATTTAGCGCCGGCGGACCCAGGTCGAACCCGGCGCGCTGGGGGCGCCCGGGGGCGCTGGTTGGGACAGTTTTGGCGCGAAAACTCAAGGGCCAACCGAAGTCAAGAACTCTGCTGTTCATCATCCTCATCGCTCGGTTTCCGCTGGAATTAATGCGCGGTCGATCGGCGGCACCTTCCATTGATTCCTCACGGGCGGCACAGTGATGGCGCGGCGACACACGCCCCGCCCCCTCCCGCCACGCGTACACACGTCTGCCGCCCGCTCGCTCGCCGGTGGACACACTCTCCTTCGCCCGCAATCCCTTTCTCGCCGCCGACGCCCCCATCTCGTCTCTCTCTCCCCCCGTCCACAGCCATTGCTGTGACGCACCCGATTCAATCGTACACTAATCATGCACGCAAACGTGTACGATCAAGATCAGGGACTCACGGGAAGATATCACAACACAACTCTAAAACATAAATAAGTCATACAAGCATCATAATACAAGCCGGGGCCTCGAGGGCTCGAATACAAGTGCTCGATCATAGACGAAGTCAGCGGAAGCAACAATATTTGAGTACGCATAAGTTAAACAAGTCCGCCTTAAGAAGGCTAGCACAAAGCGGGATACAGATCGAAGAGGCGATGCCTCCGCCTCGATCCTCCTAAACTACTCCCCGGTCGTCGTCCGGGCTGCACATAGTAGTAGGCACCTCCAGCAGTAGTAGGAGTCGTTGCCGATGGTGGCGCCTAGCTCTCGGACTCCAAAGATCTAGTTGCGACAACCGTAAAGAAAGGAAAGGGGAAAAGGGGAGAAAGCAACCGTGAGTACTCATCCAAAGTACTGCAAGCAAGGAGCTACACTACATATGCATGGGTATATGTAAAGGGCCATATCTGGGGTGAACTACGTAATGCCGTAATAAGAGGGGATAACTAATCTTGTCAAAGACTACGCTCGGCAACCTCCGCCTTGCAAAGATGTAGAAGAGAGTAGATCAAGTCCTCCAAGTAGCATCGCATCGCATAATCCTACCCGCATCCCTCCTCGCCGCCTGTTAGAGAGCGATCGCGCGTTGTATCCGCACTTGGAAGGGTGTGTTTTATTAATTATACGGTTCTAGTTGTCATAAGGTCAAGGTACAACTCCAAGTCGTCCTGCTATCAAGATCACGGCTATTCAATAGATAAACTTCCTGCAGGGTGCACCACATAACCCAACACACTTGATCCCATTTGGCGGACACACTTTTCTCGGGTCATGCCCGCCGCTGAAGATCAACACGCCGCAGCCCCACCTAGGCCAACAGAGAGGTCAAGACGCCGGTCTAAACCTAACCGCACAGGGTCTGGGCCCATCGCCTTAGCACACTCAAGACGTTGCATGGGCGGCCGGAAGCGCACCTAGCCTAGAAGGCATTCCACCAATCCGCAAGCCGCCGGGCCGTTGATGTTACGAAGGCTTGGCCGATACCACGACGCCGAAAGTGCCCATAATCGCTCCCACGTAGTTGGTTAGTGCGATAGACCAAATGGCCGGACTCGGATCAAATACCAAGATCTCGTTAAGCGTGTTAATGATGTAACCGCGACACCGACCAGGCTGCACTCCACCTCTCACCTAGGCGGTCTCAACCGCCTGTCGCTCCGCCACAAAGATCCACTCGTGGGTACTCCTACGAGCCAACCCGCCTTTAGTCACCACAGGTATCATGTAATAGTATATAGATATACCGTGATCACCTCCCGAGTGATCACGGCCCGATAGTATAGCAAAGCGCATTTGACAAGAATGTAGGGCCACAGATGGAATACTAGCATCCTATACTAAGCATGTAGGATTGCGTAAAGGTAACAACAATAGTAGCAAGGACAAGGCTATGCATCAAGATAGGATTAACTAAAGCAAGAATATGCTACGCTACTCTAATGCAAGCAGATAGAGAAGAATAGGCGATATCCGTGATCAAGGGGGGGGTTGCTCGAAGCTCAGCCGAGAAGGAGGGTCGCCAACACCGTAGTCGTGACTTGGTAGCAAGCAAGCGCGTCGGTCTCGGTTCAGCGAGAGAAGAGGGAAGAAACAATAAATACAATGCAAACAAATGCATGACGATGCATGACGTGACAAAGCGTGATGCTATGTGTACCCAATCGCGGTAGTAGGTGATACCGGCGAAGGGGGGAAACATCCGGGAAAGTATTCCCGGTGTTTCGCGTTTTTGGACAAATGAACCGGAGGGGGAAAGTCGCGAGTTTGATAGGTTAGGGATGTGTGGCGGACGAACGGGCTGCGTATCTGGATTCGTCTCGTCGTTCTGAGCAACTTTCATGTAGAAAGTATTTTCATCCGAGTTACGGATTATTTTATATGATTTTCTAAAGTTTTAATCATTTTCTGGAATTTATTTAATTAATTTAAATCAACATTATCCAGAATAGTATGGGATGACGTCATCATGATGTAAGTGTGATGTCAGCAGTCAACAGTGCGGTTGACTGGAGTCAAAACTGACTTGTGGGTCCAGTGGGACCCACCTGTCATTGAGACAGAGGTGAAATAGGATTTGTTTTAAACTAATTAGGATTAGTTAAGTGTTGGCCCCTTTGTACAGTGACAGATTAGTATATATTAATTAAATTAACCCATGTAATTAGCTTATAGGGGGCCATCGTCACCATCGGGACCGCCCAGAAGCAAGTCGACCATGGTCAATCGGGCGAAGCCGGCCCTGGGGCCACCACCAAGGACCTCGATGGACCCCAATGCATGCCACGTCGGCGGGCGGCGGAGGTTCACCGCCGGCGACCGAAAAAGCGGCGGAGGCGCGCGGACCTCGCCGGAATCACGCCATGGTGCAAGTAAGGGGGCGCGGGTGGGCTCTTTCGAACGCCCGCGCCGTGGCGCATTTAACGGAGGCGGTGGCTTGGCCGGAGGAGGACCGCAGCGTCGCCGCGCATTTAACGGGCGACGCCAGGCTCGGCGAAGTTTGAATGCAGGGCTGCGGGCACTGATTTCGTCGTCATGGGCTGGGTGCGTTCGAACGCACACGACAACGTGCGTCGAGTGGCGGTGGTCGCAGGCATGGGGGTGGCCGGGGTTGAGCGGTGCGTCGAGGTCAGGCGACGGCCGGAATTGGAGCTCGACGGGGACGGAGCTAGGGGCAGCGAGGGCATGTACTGGAGGATGCTACGGTGTCGCGGTGGTGCAGTGAGCACGGTTACGCGGTCGGACGAGAGCGCGCTGGCAAAGGAACGCGACGGCGAAGCTTGACGGCGAGCCGTGAGTCTGCAATGGTGGTGCGCCGAGCACGACTAGCTATGGCATGGAAATGAAGTAAGGATGGGGAGAAGAAGGGGGTGGAGCTCACAGAGTGGCACACGAAAGGCCCGCGGTGAACGGGAGCACAGAGATGAGGCGGAATCCGATGCGGTGGAGCTCGGTGTTCGGAGGTTGAAGACGACCTCGTCCACGACGCTGCGACGGCGCGGAGCTCGAATCAACGGTAGGGGACAACGAGGCGGGCGACGAGGGAGCTCGATGACGCGTGGGCGCGGTGCGGGGAGGAAGGTGGCCACGGCTACGTGACGGCCACGGCCATGGGAGCGAGCGCGTTCGGGGTCGGGCGAGAGGAGAGGGGAGGGGTGGATCTGGGGGAGGGGAGGTGCAGGCACCGAGAGAAAGAGAGCGGGGTGAGTGGGAGGCGGGATCGAGGAGGCGAGGGCGTGGCAATCTTATCCCCTCCTCGACGCCGGCGAGGGGGTCCGGTGGAAGCACGCCCCTGTTCTGACCCTGGTCGGGGGAACAGGAAAGGGGGAGAGCGACCGAGGGAATGGGCCGGGTCGGCCGGATGGCCAGGTGGGCCAGCCTGGCTGCAAGCTGGGCCGTCTGGTCCAGGGGGGCTTCTCTTTTTTTCTATTTCTGTTTTGTATTTTATTTTATTTATTTATTTTTCCTTTTCTGTTTTATTTAATTTAGGGCATTTAGGTATTTTATAAAATTGTGTCTTCTACACCATAATTACCTATGCCATTTTTGGCACTGCCCGAACATTTTTGTTTCAACTTTTAAAAACTTTTGTTGTTTGCCATTTTTTTAATTGATTTTTGGATCGGTTTGAACTAACGAAAGTTTAGCAACAAGAATCAAAGATGACATGGCATCATTAGGAGAGTTTCTTGTAGCCTAATTATCCCAAGCGTTATAAATCTCCTCCACTACAAGAAATCTCGCCCGAGATTTAGGAGGTAGAAGAAAATAGTGCGGGTATTCTTCATGCGCATTTATCCTCACGCTCCCAAGTGGCTTCATCTTCGTAATGGTGCGACCATCGAACTTTGAGGAACTTGATCGCTTCTCGACGTGTGCGGCGTTCAGCTTGGTCGAGAATGCGGATTGGATGCTCTTTATAGGACGGGTCTGTTGCAATTCGAGCACTTCATGATCCATCGCCGGATTGGGTCCTTGAAGCATCGGCGAGCTGTGACACGTGGAACACATCGTGAACTCGAGAAAGGTTCCGCGAAGCTCCAGCTTGATATGCCACTTTTCCATGCCTTTCCGTAATAGTGAATGGGCCAATATAGCAAGGAGCTAGCTTGCCTTGATCCCAAACGATGAGCACCCTTCATTGGTGTAACTCAAGATAAGCCTTTTCGCCAAGGTTGATAGACCATGTCTTTATGTTTATGGTCATACCGACTCTTCCGACGTGGATCGAGCAGTCTTGAGATTCTCGCGAATAATGCGAACTTGTTCTTGGCATGTTGATAATATCCGGACCAAGAGTGGACGCTCCCGCTTCGACCAGTTCGTAGGGGTTCGCACTTCCGTCCATATAACACTTCAAGGGGGCCATCTTCGACTAGCTTGATAGCTATTATTATAAGAGAACTCGACACGGAGAGATTCCTCCCATTTCTTGTCAAGGAAATAACACAAGCTCAAGCATGTCTTCGAGAACTTGGTTGACACGCTCAACTTGCCCTTGCGATCGAGGATGAAACGCAGACTAAATGATGATGAGTTCCCATAGCTTCTTGGAAACTTGTCCGTAATCTTGAAGTGAATAAGCTGCCACGGTCCGAGCCGATAACCAAAGGAATACCGTGGAGTGAAACAATCTCGACATATAGAGAGTTGCCACCGACTAGCAAAGGATCGCTTCTTCGACCGCTAGAAAATGCGCAACTTTAGAAAGCCGTCAATGACGACAAGAATAACATCATTACCTTTCTGCGATTTGGGAAATCCAGTGACGAAGTCCATCTCGACATGGTCCCATTTCCATTCAGGAATAGAGATAGGTTGCAGAGTTCTAGCAGGCCTTTGATGTTCTGCTTTGATACGACGGCAAATGTCACACGCAGCAACATAACGAGCAATGTCTTGCTTCATATTAGACCACCAGAATCTTTGACGAATGCCTTGGTACATCTTTGTACTACCAGGATGGATACATAGGGGCGTATCATGAGCTTCCTTCATAACTTCCTGTGTCATATCCAGGTTTTTCTCTGCACATGGCACCACTAGGCGGCCTTTGAAGTACAAAGTGCCATCGTCAGCAATAGTGAAGAATGGGGGCTTTCCTTCTGTGAGGTCGCGCTTAATCTTGTGGGCTTCAGAGTCATATCCATGTATTCTCTTGATGGAGTCCAAGAGATCTGGTTCGACAGCCAGAGTATTGAGGGAACCCTGGGAAACAACATGGAGGTTCATCTTGCGAAACTCCTTAGGAGGGGGTGCGAGTGCACCCAGAGGAACAATATGGAGGTTCAGCTTTCTGAATTCTTCAACAAGTGAGGGCCGAACTTTACGAACCTGGAGGTGGTTGTAGTAAGACTTGCGGCTCAAGGCATCAGCCATTACATTAGTCTTGCCTGGTGTATAGGAAATATCCAAGTCAAAGTCTGCAACAATCTCCATCCATCTCTGCTGACGGAGGTTCAGGTCTGGCTGAGTAAACAGATACTTTAGACTTTGGTGGTCAGTGAAGATCTCGCAACGATTACCAAGAAGGTAATGTCGCCACTGCTTCAGTGCATGAATGACAGCAGCAAGCTCGAGGTCGTGAACTGGGTAGTTCTCTTCGTGAGGGCTCAATTGTCGTGAGGCATAAGCAATCACTTTGCGGTCTTGCATAAGGACACAGCCTAATCCTTGACGGGAAGCGTCGCAGTAAATGACGAAGTCCTTCTTAGTATTAGGTGGAGCAAGCACTGGAGCAGAAGTCAACTTGTCCTTGAGTGCCCGGAAACTTTCCCGACATTTGTCTCATCCATTGAACTTGACGCCTTATGCAACAAAGTTAGTCGAGGTTCGGCAATCTTGGAGAAGTTCTCGACGAATCGACAGCAATAGCTGGTGAGACCGAGAAAACTTCTGACTTGCTTAACGTTCTTGGGAGGAGTCCAATCAAGGATAGCCTGGACTAGTTTAGGGTTGACGGCAATACCATCCTTGGAGATGACATGTCCAAGATAGGTTACTTCGGGTAGCCGGAATTCACACTTGGAGAACTTGGCATATAGTTGATGCTCTCGTAGCTTTTCCAGCACAAGAGGAAGATGTTCAACATGTTCTTCTTCATTCTTGGAAAATACCAAGATATCATCCAGATAAACCACGACGAACTTGTCGAGGCAGTCCATGAATATATAGTTCATCAGACGAGAGAAGGTGGCTGGAGCATTGGTTAAGCCGAAAGACATGACGGTGTACTCATATGAACCATAACGAGTCACGAAGGCGGTCTTTGGGATATCCTCTTCACAAACACGGATCTGGTGGTAACCCAACCTCAAGTCGATTTTAGAGAACACTGACGAACCAGCCAGTTGACCATACAGATCATTGATCCGAGGAAGAGGATACTTATTCTGAATGGTAGCTTGGTTTATAGGACGGTAGTCTTCGACCAATCGGTTTGTCCCATCCTTCTTCTTGAAAAAAGGAGAAGGTGCTCCCTAAGGAGAGCAACTTGGGCGAATGAAACCACTTCGAAGAGATTTGTCGATTTCCTCCTTAAGCTCAAGGAGTTCATGCGGCGGCATCTTGTAGGGCTGCTTGGCTATAGGAGTGGTGCCTGGTTTCAAGTCGATTTACTTAATTCAACAGCTCTAGCAGGGGAATCCTCGAAGTTCTTCAGAAAGACGTCGAGGAATTCACGCACGACGGGAATGTTCTCAATGCCTTCGAGGGGTGCAGCGTTCAATGCGTTCAAGGCATAAAGTCTTGCCTCGGCATTCTGAACCAGACGAGCATAGTAGCTTATTATTTCATCAGAAGGGTGTAGCAGATGGACAGTCTTAGTGGCGCAAACGATTGAAGCAGTATGCGCCTTTAAACAATTCATTCCCAGAATGAGATCAATGCTACAGGACGTTAGTACGATGGGAGAGACAAGGAATTCCAGTCCTTCGATTTCAACGGGGACGTCGTTGCAAATCATGGAGGTCCGACATTGGCCCGCATGGGTGTGCACTAATAGCGAATCGTTCATGTCCTCACATTTAGTGTCGTGCAAGCATGCAAAATCTTATGACATGAATGAATGCGATGCACCTGTATCAAATAAAACGGATGTTGGTACTAAATTTACGAGGAGTGTACCCATCACAGTAGCAGGCTGGTCTTGAGCTTCGTTCAGATCAACGTGGTTGGCATGAACACGACCATAAGGCTTGGCATTGTTGTTGCGGGGCTGGTTGCTTCCACGGCCAGTTGCTGGAAGGGCCAGTTGATTCTGGTTCTGGTTGCATTCTCTAGCACGGTGTCCTGGTTGACCACACCTGAAGAACAAACCATTATTGGGAGTGGGAACATGAGCTTGGGGTGGTGGAGCTGGAAGCCTTGGCTGCCTAGTTGGAGGAGTAGGAAGACGAGGTGCATCATAGGTCTGCCTTGGGGCAGGTGCATTTGGACGGTACATACTGTTCGGGATCCATATTTTACGCTCGGCAGGGCGGCCCAAGATGAGCCCGCGGTCACGGCAGTTGCGCTGTGAGAGCTCGTATTCCTGCACCAGCCGACATTGATGGCCTTGTTCACCAAGGTGGCGTAAATCAAGAAAGTTATGCACTAGAAGTGCGAGCTTGATGTCACTTGAAGGCCGCCATGAAACTTCTCCCGCTCGCATGCATCGCTTGCAATGTCCTCTTCAAAGATAGCGAGACAAGTCCGTAAACTCGATAAGCTTCAATAGTTTTGTTGCCTTGGGTGAGGTTGCAGAACTCACGCTTCTTCCGTCCATGACTCGAGGAATGAAGCGGCACGGAAAGTAGCTTGAAGTCCGGCCATCCGATGATTGTTCCAGCTGGCAGAGTACGCCTGTGGCTGTCCCACCATTGAGCTGCGGGTCCCTTCAGGAAGAAGGAAGCAAAGGTGGCATAGCTGGCAGGGGCTACATCAGCAGACTCCATCTCATAGGTGATGTCACGGAGCCAGTCATCAGCATCCAGAGGCTGAGTTGAGTTGCGGTACACAGTTGGGTTGAGGCGCATGAAATCCTGCAGTGTTACTGGGGTTGGCTGCTGGTTCATATTGGGGCGAGGAAACTGAGCCATCATATTTTCCATGAATTGGCGGTTCAGTTTGAACTATTGGATCATACCAGCCATGTACTCAGGCGGTGGTGGGGCATTGCCACCACGACCACGACCACCTGGTCTAACCATCCTGCTAATATATAACAGGGGTGGTTCAGTATTGAGAAATTTGCATAGACAAGAATCATTCATGATGAAACATGCATAATGAAAGGAGCACGATAGATACTACATAGTAGTCGGCATAACTTACAAAAGGGGGGACATAGAGTTCAGTACACAGAGTTCATTACATAGACTAAATCATCATAGGCGGCACGCAGGCTCGCGGCGATAGCAACTAATACTAATAAGCAAGACTACATCAGTCCCAAGAGGAACTGTGGAGGTAGTCGTAGCCTGAAAGCTGGTAGTGAGGCAACGGATAGTCCTCCACGTCAGTGGCATGGGGGCCACGGATACTCTGGTGTAGAACCCGACGCTCAGGTGGTAGAAGAAGACCAAGTGCGGGAGAGTAGCCTCCCACATCTGGCCAACCGACACCCTGGGGCATCACGGTCCGGGCTGGGTAGATCATGCACGCGCAGCCTCTAAATCGGACAAAGGGTGCAACAAATACGAGCATGGTAAAGGTGCTGACGGGTGGTGTACAACTCGTGGCGAAGAGCTCGGTTAGCTTGATCCAGCCCATCAACATGCAGAACCAGGTTCTGATGGTAGAAGGGCTCGCGGGTGACAGTGGAGTAGGCAGCAGTGTAGTAACCCTCCGCACCAACATCAGATGCGAAGCAATGTGCCTGAAAGGGGAGGTGTCCAACGCCCGATACTCTCCACGAATACGTGTCAGAGCAGCATAAGCAGCATCGTGGACTGCCATATCGATGGTCACTCCAACACCATGAGCGGTGTGCAACACAGTAGTGGAGTCATACTCCCGAGAGTAGAGGTGGAAGATGGCACGGCATCGCCTCGGTTAAAGTCCCGTACTCCTCAAGACGGTGTACTGTGGTGCCGCCGATAACCCAGATAGGTCATCATCTCAGCTAGCACAACAGGTGATCCAGAGGCACCAATGGCCGTCGTGTGGCGCACGACCTGCCTCGTGGGTTCCATCTGGAAGCAAAGATGTTTCAAAGGAGTCAAATGATAGTGTGGGAATTGTTCAAAATACTATTTTAACAAATAACTATGGCTTATCCAACTTTGGGGTGAATGTGGTCACGGGATCCTAGTGTTAGTGTTAGTAAATTCGTTTAACCCGAGTAGAAGAGAGTTCAGAGTCCCAGAGTAAAGGTCGAGGAGTAAAAGATCCTAGTACCACCAAATGGCGACGTGGGCCCGTAAGACACACAGCCATGTTAGTAAAACATTTTGCAATGTCTAGACTCAACTTCGGCCAAGGAGTGTGGAAAGGGGAGTCCTACAGGCAGTCGGCTCTGATACCAACTTGTATGCCCCCGATTCAATCATACACTAATCATGCACGCAAACGTGTACGATCAAGATCAGGGACTCACGGGAAGATATGACAACACAACTCTAAAACATAAATAAGTCATACAAGCATCATATACAAGCCGGGGCCTCGAGGGCGAATACAAGTGCTCGATCATAGACGAGTCACGAAGCAACAATATCCGAGTACGGACATAAGTTAAACAAGTCCGCCTTAAGAAGGCTAGCACAAACCGATACAGACGAAGAGGCGCAGGCCTCCTGCTGGATCCTCCTAAACTACTCACAGTGGTCGCCGCCGGGCTGCACGTAGTACTAGGCACCTCCAGCGTAGTAGGAGTCGCCATCGACGAGTGGCGTGTGGCTCGGATTCCAAAGATCTGGTTGCGACAACCGTAAAGAAAGGAAAGGGGAAAAGGGGAGAAAGCAACCGTGAGTACTCATCCAAAGTACTCGCAAGCAAGGAGCTACACTACATATGCATGGGTATATGTGTAAAGGGCCATATCATGGACCGAATCGTAATGCCGTAATAAGAGGGGATAACTAATCTCGTCAAGACTACGCTTGTGGTAGCCTCCGCCTTGCAAAGATGTAGAAGAGAGTAGATCAAGTCCTCCAAGTAGCATCGCATCGCATAATCCTACCAGTAATCCCTCCTCGCCGCCTGTTAGAGAGCGATCGCCGGTTGTATCCGCACTTGGAAGGGTTTGTTTTATTAAGTATCCGGTTCTAGTTGTCATAAAGTCAAGGTACAACTCCAAGTCGCCCTGCTATCAAGATCACGGCTATTCAATAGATAAACTTCCTGCAGGGTGCACCACATAACCCAACACGCTTGATCCCATTTGGCCGTATACACTTTTTCGGTCATGCCCGCCGCTGAAGATCAACACGCCGCAGCCCCACCTAGGCCAACAGAGAGGTCAAGACGCGGTCTAAACCTAAGCGACAGGGTCCGGGCCCATCGCCTTAGCACACCTGCATGTTGCGTGGGCGGCCGAAGCGCACTCTAGCCTAGAAGGCGTTCCAGTCCAATCCGGCGCGCCGCCACCGGGCCGCCGACGCCACGAAGGCTTCGCTGATACCACGACGCCGAGTGCCCATAACTGTTCCCACGTAGTTGGTTAGTGCGTATAGACCAAATGGCTAGACTCAGATCAAATACCAAGATCTCGTTATGCGTGTTAATGACATAACCGCGGACACCGACCAGGGCCAGGCCCACCTCTCACCTAGGCGGTCTCAACCTGCCGTGTCACTCCGCCACAAAGATCCACTCGCGGGTACTCCTACGAGCCGACCCGTCTTTAGTCACCACAGGTATCATGTAATGGTATATAAGTATATACCCGTGATCACCTCCCGAGTGATCACGGCCCAATAGTATAGCAAGGCAGACGAACAAGAATGTAGGGCCACAGATGGAATACTAGCATCCTATACTAAGCATGTAGGATTGCAGTAAAGGTAACAACAATAGTAGCAAGGACAAGGCTATGCATCAGATAGGATTAACGGAAAGCAAAGAATATGCTACGCTACTCTAATGCAAGCAAGATAGAGAATAATAGGCTATATCCGTGATCAAGGGGGGCTTGCCGAAGCTCACCGAGAAGGAGGGTCGCCAACACCGTAGTCGTCGGGTAGCAAGCAAGCGCCGGTCTCGGTGTCTAGCGAGAGAAGAGGGGGAAGAAACAATAAATACAATGCAAACAAATGCATGACGATGCATGACGTGACAAAGCGTGATGCTAGGTGTGCCCAATCGCGATAGTAGGTGATACCGGCGAAGGGGGGAAACATCCGGGAAAGTATTCCCGGTGTTTCGCGTTTTTGGACAGATGAACCGGAGGGGGAAAGTCACGAGTTCGACAGGTTAGGGATGTGTGGCGGACGAACTGGCAGCGTATCTGGATTCGTCTCATCGTTCTGAGCAACTTTCATGTAGAAAGTATTTTCATCCGAGTTATGGATTTATTTTATATGATTTTTTAAAGTTTTAATCATTTTCTGGAATTTATTTAATTAATTTAAATCAACATTATCCAGAATAGTATGGGATGACGTCAGCATGATGTAAGTGTGATCTCAGCAGTCAACGGTGCGGTTGACTGGAGTCAAAACTGACTTGTGGGTCCAGTGGGACCCACTTGTCATTGAGGCAGAGGTGAAATAGGATTTGTTTTAAACTAATTAGGATTAGTTAAGTGTGGGCCCCTTTGTACAGTGACAGATTAGTATATATTAATTAAATTAACCCATGTAATTATCTTATAGGGTGGCATCGTCACCATCGACCGCCCAGTCAAGAAGTCGACCATGGTCAACTAGGCTAGCCGGGCCCTGGGGCCACCAACAAGGACTGATGGACCCCAATGGATGCCACATCGGCGGGCGGCGGAGGTTCACCGCCGGTGACCGAAAAAGCGACGGAGGCGCACGGACCTCGCCGGAATCACGCCATGGTGCAAGTAAGGCGCGGTGGGTTTTTTCAACGCCACTGTGGGCGATTTAACGGAGGCGTGGCTTGGCCGGAGGAGGATCAGAAGGCCGGCGATGAACGGGCGACGCCGGGCTCGGGCGAAGTTCGAATGCAGGGCTGCGGGCACGGTTCGTCGCGGGCTGGGTGCGTCAACGCACAATGCACGCCGCTGCTGAGTGGCGGTGGTCGCAGGCACGGGGGTGGTCGAGGTTGAGCGGTGCGTCGAGGTTAGGCCACGTCCAGAATTGGAGCTCGACGGGGACGGAGCTAGGGGCAGCGAGGGGATGTGCTGGAGGGCGCTACGGTGTTGCGGTGGTGCAGTGAGCACGGTTACGCGGTCGGACGAGAGCCTCGTTTGTGGTGACCGCGACGGCGAGCTTGACGGCGGAGCCGTAGCCCGGCAATGGTGGTGCGTCGCGCACGACTAGCTATGGCATGGAAATGAAGTAAGGACGGGGAGAAGAAGGGGGTGGAGCTCACAGAGTGGCACACGAAAGGCCCGCGGTGAACGGGAGCACAGACTCGAGGCGGAATCCGACGCAGTGGAGCTCGGTGTTCGGAGGTTGAAGGCGACCTCGTCCACGACGCTGCGACGGTGCAGAGCTCGAATCAACGGTAGGGGACGACAAGGCGGGCGATGAGGGAGCTCGATGATGCGTGGGTGCGGTGCGGGGAGGACGGTGGCCACGGCTACGTGACGGCCACGGCCATGGGAGCGAGCGCGCTCGGGATCGGGTGAGAGGAGAGGGGAGAGGTGGATCTGGGGGAGGGGAGGCGCAGGCACCGAGAGAGAGAGAGAGAGAGAGAGAGAGAGAGAGAGAGAGAGAGAGAGAGAGAGAGAGAGAGAGAGAGAGAGAGAGGTGAGTGGGAGGAGGGATCGAGGAGGCGGGGGCGTGGCAATCTTATCCCCTCCTCGACGCCGGCGAGGGCGTCCGGCGGAAGCACGCCCCTGTTCCGACCCTGGTCGGGGAAACAGGAAAGGGGGAGAGCGACCGTGGGAACGGGCCGGGTCGGCCGAATGGCCAGGTGGGCCGGCATGGCTGCGAGCTAGGCCGTCTGGTCCAGGGGGGGGCTTTTTTTTTTTTTCTTCTTCTTGCTTTTGTATTTTCTTTTATTTATTTATTTATTTTTCCTTTTCTATTTTATTTAATTCAGGGCATTTAGGTATTTTATAAAATTGTGTCTTCTACACCATAATTACCTATGCCATTTTTGGCACTGCACGAACATTTTTGTTTCAACTTTTAAAAACTTTTGTTGTTTGCCATTTTTTTGAATTGATTTTTGGATCGGTTTGAACTAACAAAAGTTTAGCAACAGTAATCAAAGATGACATGGCATCATTAGGAGAGTTTACTGTAGCCTAATTATCCGGTCGTTACAATTGCGTCTACAACAGCCGATGGGAGAGCGATTCCCCGACAATGGAGCGTTGGCCAACGGCTTCGGCCGCCGCCACCTGCATGAGTGGGAGGCCTACCTCCTGCACGAGGCGAACTACCCGGCGTCGCCTGACATGCGCGTGCCGGGGTAGTGGAGGCTCAGCGCCGGAGGCGCCCCCATCCCCTCGCGGCCGACCGAAGCCGACTGCTTCCATGCCGAGATCACGCGTGTTCGGGCCTCCCTGCTGGGGTAGGTGCGGGGCCTCCCGGAGTATGCTGCCAGCAATCACGCGTACTGGGTGGCGTACTTCCAATGCCGCCATGAGGAGCAGCTCGCCTCCACCAACAACGCACCGGTGAGGGGTCGCCACAAGACCGACAACCGCCACCTGTGGTGGGCGCCCCTGGGCGCATGCTCCACGCCGTCCTCGAGCACCTCGAGGGCGGCAATGAGCCGCCGCTCGAGTACCCGGCAGCCCCGGCCCCGGAACCCCGTCGGAGCGGCAACCCTTGGCTGCCGAGGCGCATGGCGGGCTGGTCCTCTTCCTCCTCCTCCTCCTCTCGATCCTCCTGTTCGCCGACGCTCGCCAACGTCAAGCCCGAGCCCGCCGAGCCCGTGGAGATGCCGCTCGGGTGACGCACCCGCGGCGGCGCCCTCGTCATCAACGATGGCGCCCGGGGCCCCTCTGCTCCCTCCTCCCGCCTCGTTAAGCCAAAGACAGAGCCGAGGCCGTGAAGAAGGAGCATGAGGACATGGCCGCCGACGATGAGGCCGCCCTCAAGTGGGCGCGGGAGGACTACGTCCGGCTTAAGATGGAGCGCCAGCGCCGCGCCTTCAAGGAGATCGCTGCTCGGCGCCACGACTGCGACATGGGTGGCGTCATCGTCCTCGAGGATAGTGACGATGAGGCACGGCCGCCTACCAAACCCATCCGCCAAGGTGACCAGGGCAGGGGTGTAGCAAGGACGACGACGATGTGAAGAAGGAGGAGGACGACGATGAAGGCGGCGACTACAGCGCCTTCGGCAAGCTCTTCGGCGTGTAGGCAGCGCGGCGGGCGGCGTGACGTAGTAGTAGTTGTTGTTTTCATTTTGTTTTTAAAGTATGTTTCCAATATGTAAAAAACAATGGAACGCCTAAATTTCACCCAATTTTGTGTCGTGTTCGAACGAATTTTGGTTGAGTATGGTTTTAAAAAAACAACGTCTGAGGCAACCTTGGGGCGGCGGCTGGAAAACCTACCGCCCCCATGCCGAATTTATCGCTGGTTCGCCCCCAGGCGGCGCTATTTCAAGCCCCTGGGGGGCGAACGGCTGGAGATGCTCTTACAATCCTCCAGCAAGAGTTCTTTGGTACATAAGGGTATTTTATAGAGCCAGCTGTGTAGCTCGCTCAGAGCGACTATATCTTACCACGCAATCTGCAACGCTATTTTGAGGCATATGTAATTTCTGGGGAACAAACACTCTATCGATCATAAGGGATTTAATCTCAGCTATTCAATAACCATAAACTGAACGATCTGAACTAGAATTGAAAAGACATGATATAGCAGATGACACATCAGTTTGAACCATGACTGATAGCTCTATGTGCTGACGAGCGAGCGCCATACCAATCATCAATGCATGAACCTCAGTCTCCATAGTGTCCCTATAGTGAATAGATATCGATATGCAGAGAAGATAGCTAAGCCGTCATGTCTTTGAAGAATCATCCCCACCACCACCGTATAATTTTTCTCCAAAAAAGCTCCATCAACAGACAGAGCATCCATATCGCGTGGCGGTGTGCACCTGCGACGTAATAGCAGGCTCACGTCTTTCCCATATCTCTTCCACCACCATCTTCTCTTTCAATATTTCTTCTATCGTATATGTTAGAAGAGATCGAGAGGGATTGGTGGAATCGTTGTTTTATTGCTTGAGCCTCATGGGCATATATATAGGAGTACATTGGAGTACAAGTCAAGGCAGGAACAAATCCTACGCTATCCTATGTATCCTAAATAAACATTATACTCAACATCCCCCCGCAGTCACAATGGTAGCAATGCAGACGGTGAGACTGGAGAAGAATCTGAAGGCAAGCCGACGGACACCCCCCCACTGTCGTAACGGTCAATGCATCGCGGAAGTCGTGGCTGGAGTGAAAACCGACGAGGTTGCTCAAGCAAGGCAGTAGCCCTTTGTGCCATTTATCAAAGTAGCCGAGAGCGTAGGGTGGTGTAGTCATGGTCGAGGTAGCCGTGCAAAGAGCGCCGTGGTCGATGTTGAGTCGGGGTAGCCGGTGTCGAGGATGTCGCCGTGGAGCCAGGGCGCAAGGAGGTGCCGAGTTAGTCATGGGCGCAATGGTGTCGAAGTAGTGTGCGCCACCTTGAGGACGGTGTTGACGAGGCGTCGCGTCGGGTTTGCCAAACCCGGGGACACGTCGTAGACTAAGGCACGCATCGGTGTTGGTAGCACCGGGCATGCGAAGACGAATGAAGACGGTTGACGGTTGCGCCGCACTGTGCTTGCTGTGCCCGGGACACGTCAGGACGAAGGCACGCATCGGTGTTGCCAGCACCGGGCATGCATAGACGAGGGACATGCATGAGTTGTACACCATATCGAGGAGTCGTAGGGCCAGCAGAGAAGAAGACTCGACGAAGGTTGCGGCGCCAATCAGCACGGGGGCGATCTCGCCATCGGTGGTCGGAATAGATGAAGTGGTCGGGATAGATGATGGCGACGCTGGCGACGGGTTGGTGCTGGACGAAGACGAAGGGGGTGGACGAACGGTGGTGGCGGCCGAAGAAGAGCGGTGGCGGTGGCTTGACTGTTGCGGCGACGGCTAGGTTAGTAGAATGGCGACGGTGCTTGAAGTAGGCGAGAAACCCGACAGCGTGACGAAGACCGGCGTGGACGATGGCGTTCCCGCGTCAAGGGAGGAGGCGTGGCGCATAACACGAGAGTTCGACGCGTGAGGACGGCGGTGGACTGCGGGCCGCGGCACTACGGCCTGAAGGGGTGACACAGCGGCGGCGGGCGGGTTGGGGCGACGGCGGAAGACCTCGGGGCGGTTGCGGGGACCACGGGTCGTGGCACTACAACCCGAAGGGGCGGTTCAGTGGGGGAGCACGGGTCGGTGCAATCGCGGGGACAGCCTCGGGGCAGCGGCAGGGACCGCGTATCGCGGCACTACGGCCCTAAGGGGCGACACAGCGGCAGCGCACGAGTCGATGCAGCCGCGAGGAGAACCACGGGGCGGCGGCCATGCAGCCCGACGGGGCAACGCAGTGGCAGCCTGTTACTCGATCGGTGGAGGGGCGCGCTGAACTCGGGACGATCTCCACGGGACCTGCGGAGGCGCGCGCAACTGACGGGCCATGTCGGTCGCGTGGCGTAGATGTGGTGGATCGCGGAGGCGAGGGGGTGGTCAAGTCGATCGCGCGTGAGGTCGGGGACGCCGCTCGATGGAGGCGGGGTGGCGGCAGAGTCCAAGATGAGGCCGGCGATGATGGACGACGTGGGACAACATGCAGACGAGCGCATCAGCACCGGCACCCGGGCTGCCAAAACAGCATCGGCGCCCAGGCAACGAGTCCCGAGCGACCAACGTTGCAGCGGCGCCCGAGTTGAGGCAGCCAACGAGCTTAACACAGCTGGCCCGACACAGCCGGGGATGAGGCCGTGCGAGGTAGACTGCTGGGCCGCCGTGCAGACACGACGGTGGCGGGTGGCGTGGATCGATGGGCGGGCCAGCGCGCGAACGGCGGCTTGATACGTCTCCAACGTATCTATAAAATTTGATTGTTTGATGCTATTATATTATCTGTTTTGGATGTTTTATATGCATTATTATGCTATTTTATATTATTTTTGAGACTAACCTATTTACCGAGAGCCCAGTGTCAGTTCCTGTTTTTTCCTTGTTTTAGAGTTTCGCAAAAAAGTAATATCAAATGGAGTCCAAACGAAATGAAACTTTCGCGATGATTTTTCTTGGACCAGAAGACATGCAGAGGACTTGGAGTACACGTCAGGAAAGCCACGAGGCACCCACAAGGACGGAGGGCGCGCCTAGGGGGTAGGGCGCGCCCCCACCCTTGTGGCCCCCTTGTGACTCCACTGACCTATTTCTTCCAGCTATATAATCTCAAATATTCCTAAACCTACTAGGAGAGCCACGAAAACACTTTTCCACCGCCGCAACCTTCTGTACCCGTGAGATCCCATCTAGGGGCCTTTTTCAGCATCCTGCCGGAGGGGGATTTGATCATGGAGGGCTTCTACATCAACACCATTGCCTCTCCGATGAAGCGTGAGTAGTTTACCTCAGACCTACGGGTCCATAGCTAGTAGCTAGATGGCTTCTTCTCTCTCTTTGGTTCTCAACCATGTTCTCCTCGATGTTCTTGGAGATCTATTCGATGTAATACTCTTTTGCGGTGTGTTTGTCGAGATCCGGTGAATTGTGGATTTATGATCAGCTTATCTATGAATATTATTTGAATCACCTCTAAATTCTTATATGCATGATTTTATATCTTTGTAAGTCTCTTCGAACTATAGATTTGGTTTGGCCAACTAGATTGGTTTTTCTTGCAATGGGAGAAGTGCTTAGCTTTGGGTTCAATCTTGCGGTGCTTGATCCTAGTGACAAAAGGGGAACTGACATGTATTGTATTGTTGCCATCGAGGATAACAAGATGGGATTTTCATCATAGTGCTTGAGTTTATCCCGCTACATCATGTCATCTTACTTAGTGCATTACTCTGTTCTGTGAACTTAATACTCTAGATGCAGGAAGGAGTCGATCGATGTGTGGAGTAATAGTAGTAGATGCAGGCAAGAGTCGGTCTTCTTGATACGGACATGATGCCTATATTCATGATCATTGCCTTAGATATCGTCATAACTTTACGCTTTTCTATCAATTGCTCGGCAGTAATTTGTTCACCCACCGTAATAATTTCTATCTTGAGAGAAGCCTCTAGTGAAACCTATGGCCCCCGGGTCTATTTTCCATCATATAAGTTTCTGATCTAAAATTTTAGTTTCTTATTTACTTCTTTTGCAATATTTTACTTTTCGATCTATAAATCAAAAATACCAAAAATATTACTTTACCGTTTATCCATCTCTATCAGATCTCACTTTGCAAATAACCATGAAGGGATTGACAACCCCTTTATCGCGTTGGGTTCAAGTTGGTGTTTGGTTGTGCAGGTATTCGGTGACTTGTGCGTTGTCTCCTACTGGATTGATACCTTGGTTCCCAAAAGCTGAGGGAAATACTTACTCTACTTTGCCGCATCACCCTTTCCTCTTCAAGGGAAAAACCAAAGCAAGCTCAAGAAGTAGCAGGAAGAATTGCTGGCGCTGTTGCCGGGGAGAATTATGCCAAGTCAAGTCAGATTTGATCTCCCGTCAACTTGCAAATTTCTGCACCGTTGCCGGGGAGATCTACGCCAAGTCAAGCCATACCAAGTACCCATCATAAACCTCATCTCTTGCATTACATTATTCGCCATTCGTCTCTCATTTTCCTCTCCCCCACTTCTAAAACGATTTTTGAAAAGATTTGCCTTTTTCTCCGCCCTTCTTCCGTTCAATCTTTTGTTTGCTTGTGTTACCATGTGCCTTCCTTTTGCTTGCATCTTCGCTTGATAAAAGTTTATGGATCCTCATCCACTTGCTAATCTTTTTAAGAGATCCAATTATGATGAACCAATTTCTAGTGAATTGAGTGCACAAGATTATCTTTATGAGGTTTTGCTTGAAATTCGTGAATCTGAAAAGTGTGTTGAGGTGTTGAAAGAAGAAAATTATAAAGTGATTCATGATAGTGCCTTGAATGAAAAGCATGTTTGCAATGGTGTTATTATAAATTCCATTAATTTCAATCATGTTAATGATATGCAAAACCCTAAGCTTGGGGATGCAAGTTTTGCTATGTCCACTACTTGTTGCAATGATCACGATTAGGGTGATTTTTCTTATGATCTTGAAAATTTATTTAAGCACCATGATGAATATGAGATTGATAATAATGTTTGCAATAATACTGAAAGTGGGTTTGGAAGAGTGTCAACTTTAGATCCCACATATTTGAAGAATGTTCAATCTTATGAAATTTTTGATAAAAGTGAGTTTGGAGAGGTTATGACTTTAGTTAATGTTAATCCCACTATTTTGGAAGAGTGTCAACTTCGCTTGCATGTGGATCTTGTTGAGAATATGTTATGTTATAGCTATATTGTTTAATTTTTTATGATCCTACATGTAATTATTATGAGAGAGGAAAATATGGTTGTAGAAATTTTCATGTTACTAAGTTACCTCTCTTCATGTTGAGATTGCTATCGTCTCTTTCTTCTTCCTTGCATATGCTAGTTTTTTCTTGCCTTGATAACTTGTTTGCTTATAAAATGACTATGCGTAGGAAGTAGGTTAGACTTAGATGTGTATGTCACATGTTTTATGATGCTCTCTTTGCGCTTCAATTCTTGTCTTTCATGTGAGCATCATTGAAATATCAATGCCTAGCTAACAAGCTTTAAAGAAAAGCGCTTGTTGGGAGACAACCCAATTTTTTTCCTTGCTTTTTTGCAATAAATTTTTCATCTAGCCCCTGGTTAGATGTGGTTTTGTGTTTTAATTAGTGTTTGTGCCAAGTAAGGCCTTTGGGATAGCTTACGGTGATAGTTGATTTGATCTTGCTGAAAAATAGAAACTTTTGTGCTCAGTCCCAGAATTGTTAAAAATCACAAGAGCATGATAAAATATTTATTCTTTTTGCATGGGATTAATAAACAAATTGATTAGGTCATCCTAATTTTTCAGAATTTTTGGAGTTACAAAAGTATTCTAAATATCCAGATTTCTACAGACTGTTCTGTTTTTGACAGATTATGTTTTCTTTGTGTTTTTTGCTTATTTTGATGAATCTATGGCTAGTAAGGGGGGGGGGGGTATGAACTATGGAAAAGTTGGAATACAGTAGATATTACACCAATATAAATAAAGAATGAGTTCACAACAGTACCAAAAGTGCTGATTTATTTTCTTATACTAACGGAGCTTACGAGATTTTCTGTTGAGTTTTGTGTTGTGAAGTTTTCAAGTTTTGGGTAAGGATTTGATGGACTATGGAATAAGGAGTGGCAAGAGACTAAGCTTGGGGATGCCCAAGGCACCCCAAGGTAATTAATATTCAAGGATACCAATAGCCTAAGCTTGGGGATGCCTCGGAAGGAATCCCCTCTTTCGTCTTCATCTATCAGTAACTTTACTTGAGGCTATATTTTTATTCACCACATGATATGTGTTTTGCTTGGAGCGTCTTGTATGATTTGAGTCTTTGCTTTTTAGTTTACCACAATCATCCTTGCTGTACACACCTTTTGGGAGAGACACTCATGAATCATGATTTATTAGAATACTCTATGTACTTCACTTATATCTTTTAAGCTAGAGTGCTTCACTTATGTATTTTTAGAGCACGGCGGTGGTTTTATTTTATAGAAATTGATGAACTCTCATACTTCACTTATATTA